>ML675690.1:3360194-3374939 GCA_007922155.1 Mesoclemmys tuberculata | reverse complement strand
CCTGCTCCATAATTTTTCCAGGGATAGAGATCAGGTTGACAGGTCTGTAGTTCCCTGAATCCTCTTTCTTCCTTTTCTTGAAGTTGGACATGATACTTGCCTTTTTCCAATCATCAGGGACCTCCCCCAATTGCCACGAGTTTTCAAAGATAATAGCCAATGGCTCTGAAATCACATCAGCCAACTCCCTCAGCACCCTTGGATGCATTGCATCTGGCCACATGGACTTGAATATGACCAATCTTTCTAAATAGTCCTGAACCTGCTCCTTCAGCACTGAGGGATGTTCACCTCCTCCCCATTCTGTGCCGCCCAGTGCAGTAGTCTGGGAGCTGACCTTGTCTCTGAAGACAGGCAAAAAAGGCATTGAGTACCTCAGCTTTCTCCACATCCTCTGTCACTAGGTTGCCTGCCCCATTCAGTAAGGGGCCCACACTTTTCCTAATCTTCCTCTTGTTGGTAACATACCTGTAGAAACCCTTCTTGTTCCCTTTCACGTCCCTTGCTAGCTGAAACTCCAATTGCCTTTTGGCCTTCCTGATCTCATCCCTGTATGTTTGAGCATTATTTTTATAATCCTCCCTAGTTATTTGGCCAAGCTTCCCCTTCTTGTAAGCTTCCTTTTTGTGTTGATTCTCACCTAAGGCTTCTTTGTTGAGCTAAGCTGGGTGCCTACCATATTTGCTATTCTTTCTGCACACCGAAATGGTTTGTTCCTGCACCCTCAATAAGGTTTCTTTAAAATACAGCCAGCTTTCTTGGATTCCTTTCCCCCTCATATTAGCCTCCCAGGGGATCCTGTCCATCAACTCCCTGCGGGAGTCAGTCTGCTTTTCTGAAGTCCAGGGTGCATATACTGCTGTTCTCCTTTCCTCCTTTTTTCAGGATCTTGAACTCTACCATCTCATGGTCACTGCTGCCTAGGTTGCCACCCACTTCTTCTTCCCCTACCAAATCTTCCCTGGTTGTGAGCAGCAGGTCGAGGAGCATGGCACCTACTTTGTTGCTCCAGCACTTGCACCAGGAAGTTGTCTACAGCACTCTCCAAAAATTTCCTGTATTGTTTGTGCTCTGCTGTATTGCTCTTCCAGAAGATGTCAGGCAGATTGAAGTTCCCCATGAGAACTAGGTCCTGTGAACTAGAAACTTTCCCTCATCCTCCTGGTCTGGTGGTCTATAATAGACATCCACTGTGACATCACCCTGATTGTTCTTGCTTCTAAGCTTAATGCAGAGACTCTCAACTGGCTTATTTCCAGTTTTATATTGGAGCTCAGAGCAATCATAGTGCAAATGACAATATTCAGAAATATAAAATTCATATGCATTTCGGTGTATTTTTACTGGGACAGCAAAAGATATATCCATACACTAGGGTGGTCTGCTTATGACAAATTTTAAGCTCCTGGGCAAAAGAATGTATTTTACTGAAAATAGAGTTTTACAGAGAAAAGTGATGGACCATCTTAACTATAGACATCATTATCAATTCTTCCAATAATTACTTATTTTTGTCCACCACTGCCTATTTAAAAGCATATCTTCCAAAGAAAAATTCTGTTTCTTATATGGGGAGAAAGGAGACTGGTTTTGTGACTGAAGGACAAGCCTGGGAATAAGGGGATTTGGGGCCCCTTCTGACTCTTCTACAGATTTCCCATGAGAGTCTGGACAAGTCATTTAATATTTCTCTGAAAACTGAGCCACATTAGTAGATTTGGGGTGGCATTTACCTAGTTCAGAGGAGTGTGTTGAGACGTAATTTATTTTTGCTTGATAAACACTTAAAGATCCTAGAATGCAAGATTCTATAAATAAAAATGTTACACTTTTAATTAGAATAAAATGTATGCCCTACCTTTATTCATAGCTGGAATAAAAATACCTTTAATGAACGAACAACCTGAGAGACGTTAGCTGTTGCGGCATTCAAGGGCTTAGCTAATTTTTTTGTTGAAAGGATTTAATTAAGAGTTGATTACATTATTTTATTGCCTCAGGGCAGTAGTATGTAGCAGATTAATTGTTTGGATAATAATGGTATTAAAAAAATCTGCCTGCTAAGCATCATCAGAAAAGAAATTGCATTACTCTTAAGCTTTATAAACTTTCACTGTATAAGGAGTTGAAAATAAGAACATTTCTGCTGATTTTGATGGGAATGAGCATCTCTTACATATGGCTTCAATTCACATTTTAATCAGAATGTGGAAGTAATTATAATGACATCTGAAACTGAGGTAGCAATAATAAAAATTATCACAAATAAGACAGCAGACACAAATTATTTTGTTTTTATTACTGGGTGGCCCTTTTGAAACTTACCAAAGTTAATTGGTTCCAGATATTTGAAAATTGAAATTGTATTATGACAAATTTATTTCTGTTCATATTAAACATGAGCTTTCTCAGTAAGGCTGATTAAAAAAAAAAGTCTCCATGTGCTGTAGTAGTTTTAATCCTAGTGATTGGTTTACCAGAAACCACTGTGAAAACAAATATTAGCAGTTACTGCACTGCTTTTGTTAATTATTGATTCTGTAAGGTTTTACAGCAGTATAAGTGCTGCTGTGTTTAAATTGATCACAAAGATGCCATGACAGATTCAGTGCCCATGATGAGATTAAATAGCTGTTTAAGATTGGTTGAAATATTTTCATGTAAATCTAACTATATATTGGCAGACTCTTACATTAAAATAATGGTGTGGGAATGACTGAAGCAGGCTATTTGGGGCTGGTCTATACTTACCTCCGAGATTCGGCGGCAGTCGACGAGAGATACGCAAGTGACGTAAAAAATTGCATAACCCACGTTGACTCCGCTGCCCCTGTTCTGTGCAGCATCCATACTGTGCTGACCACCTTTGGAGGTGGTTTTAGTAGGTCAATTTCTGGATCGACTGAGCGGGTCTTTACTGAACGCTCAGTCAATCCAGAGAAATCGATCTGACGGCGGCGAATTTGCCGCTGTCAGTATAGACCTAGTCTCAGATTCAGCCACTCCACTCTTAACTCATTAATGTGATTACTGCTTTGCTGGGACTGATGTTGTGCAATCTTTTCTTAACAGTTCCTGATGGTATCAGTAGTGCCAAACCTTACATGGACACTAATTGGTAAATTATTTGTTGGTGCAGACCATAAGAATTTTTGTTAAGTAGACAAAACCCTATGTGTAGATCTTTTAAATGTCTATCAAACATGATTTTCAGAAGTGATTAGTGACTTTAGATACTTCAATTTTTGGATGCCCATCTTAGAGCACATTCAAATTTTTCAGGGGTGGATGGTGATATATTGAGTTTAATGATAAAACGCAATATATTGAAAATTCTTTCATGAAAAGAGACTCTTTCTAATTTTGGTCAGCAATTAATTTTATGGAATTTTAAAAAATTTGAAGCTAGTTCAGGAGATTTAGGAGTTTTTTTAAATTGGTTAAACATTAAATGGCTTTATAAATGTTCAGTGTAAGATTAAGGACTTTTGTCTTATAATTTGACATGAGAAACAATACCAAGATATGTGCCATGACTTTTTTCAAACTAAAATTACAATACTTGCAGTTTTCCGTACTACAAAGCCATGACTCCCCATTTTTTTGCATAACCATCAATCAACATTATTATATTGGATGGATAAAATGTGCAGACTTGGCCTGAAAACTCAATTTTCATTCCTCTGACTATAAGAATCTCCTGTTGACTTTGCATTGTTACTGCATTGCAAAAATAAGGTCCGGTGTTGGCAAAGTTCTTAAACGGATACTGTAAATACATTTTTTTGGATTCCATGCTGTTTTTGTATTAGAACAAAACAAAAATGCCCTAGATAAATTTGTCTACACTACTAGTTGTGCAGTAACTTTTGAATTGTGTGTTACATGAGATAAGTAGAGTATCTACAGGTTATTGATCAGAATCCTGCTTATACACAGCTCTTTTTGTCCTGTTTCAAATTCTTGAGTAATATGTTTTTGTTTTTTATTTTTGAATATTATAACTCTATTGTATGTGTTTTTTATTATCATGATTGTATTTACCAAAACTTAAAATGCATTTTCTTAAAAAAAAGACCAAAACAAGCAAACTTAAAGATAAACATTAAAATCAGTGAAAATTATAAACCTGTTAAGTTACCATAGGGTTTAAAAAGAACCTTAAACAAACTTAAACTTTTATGCATTTCTGTAAGAAACAGTTAAACACCCTTTTAAAAGTTTCTTGGATTTAAACCTTTTATGTCAATTTTTCATTCCTAAATTAGTTCTTATAGCAAAGTTATAAATAATGACAAAGGGTTTTTTATTAGAAACAATGTCAAACCCTGAACAGTAGAGACAAGAAGGATGTTGCTGTAACTTCTTAACTCCCTTCTGAAATTTTTCCTAAATGAAAAGATCACATTCACACATGTATAACTGACCATGCCATTTATTTGTAAAGGAGCCCTCTTTCCTTCCTCTGCCTCCAAAAGACCCTGGATACAGTTAGTTGAGGAAGAAATAATACAGAAATAATGTTCATATTTGTGAAACGAGACTCTCTTCATTTTCCAGAAGTATTGGTAGGGAAAAAAATTAAGGAAATGTTACATTTGTGGAAGCATGGCTTTAATCACTAAGTGCCTATGTACTGTATATATTGTGTTTGTAAAATTTATGTATGAGTGCTCAACTGCATTAGGGTAATTTATGGTGCAAATAAATGTCAGTGGCTGAAATAAACTAGTTCAGGAAACTGAAACTCAGACAAAAAATGAAGAATTGAAATACATTATAAATGTAAGAAGTGATACAATTTTTTTCTGGTGTCCACCTAGGCAAGTGTAAGTTCATTTACAATATTTAGTAAAAGTCTCAGGCCAGTAAAACCACACTTACTGAGCAGTTTTGGAAGCTCTCCAGTTTGCTCTTTTAATCTAGTGACCTGGCAGGCTGGTTCCTTTTGCCTTTAGTAAAACAAAGAATTCTATATAGCTGCCCTGTTTATAAGGTTGTTAAAATTTGCAGTTTGGTATCTGAGGATAATGTTTTGCATTGTGTTCAATTAGTGCAAATGAAGCAATAGAAGTACCAGTTTCTGAAATTTACTCAATTACTATAAAACAGAAAGTGTTCCAGTTCATTCAGAGTTACTGCCTCCATGGGTGCCAGCCATACAGACTCCAGAACCTCTGGAGTCTAATAATGATTCATGTCTTTGTGTTTCTGTGACACTGGAATTTTGGAAACAGTGATGTGGCCTTCCTGTTTATGCACATCTTTTGCAATGCCTCCCGTCTGTGGTATTTTTATGGAAGTGAAAAGCTGGTGCATATATACAGCTGGGGAAAACCCCTCAGTGGCAGGGTTCAAAATAATTAAAAATAAAATAAAGCTCAAAACATCACCACTTCCAAAATACCACCACTTCTTTTGGATAACTGTTCCCAATTGTCTGTTAGAAACTTCTGCAAAAGCAGATTCATTGTAGAGTAGAATTTACTTGTAGCACCTGTGGGTCCAGGAGATCATTTTGTTTTCCGTAGATTTTAAGGCCGGAAGGGGTCATACAGACCACCTAGCCAAGAAGAAGAGGTGGATGAGACTTTTTTAAAAGCAAATAAAATCATCCAAAGCACAGGACTTGGGGTGATAGAGGGTTTCAACTACCTAGACATCAGTTGGAAAAATAGTACAGCAGGGCACAGATTGGCCAGCAAGTTCTTGAAATGCACTGGAGACAGTATTTTATTTCTGAAGATGGAGAAGGAAACTAGGAAAGAGGCTGTTCTAGATTTGATTTTGACAAATAGGTAGAAACTGGTTGAAAATATGAAAGTGGAAGGCAGTTTGTGTGAAAGTGATCATAAATTGATTGTTCATGATTCTAAGGAATGGGAGGAGGGAAATCAGCAGAATAAACATACTGGATTTCAAGAAAGCAGACTTAAGCAAATTTAGGGAGTTGGTAGGTAAGATCCCATCAGAAGCAAGTCTAAGGGGAAAAATGATTCGAGAGAGTTGGTAGATTTTCAGAGAGACATTATTAGGGCACAAGAGCAAACTATCCTAATGCATAGGAAAGATAGGAAGTATGACAAAAGCCAATGCACAAAATGAGATTAAACTAGCTAGAGACATAAAGAGTAAGAAGAAAACATTCTACAAATACATTAGAAGCAAGAGGAAGACCCAGGACAGTGTTGGCCCATTGCTCAATGAGGGGGGAAGACAAGAGAAAATGTGGAAATGGCGGAAGTGCAAAATTAATTTTTTTGTTTGTTTTTCACCAAAAAGATTAGTAGTGATTTCATGTCTAACATAGTGAATGCAAGTGAAAATGAGGTAGGATTTGAGGCTAAAATAAGGAAAAGAATAAGTTAAAAATTACTTGGACAAGTTAGATATCTTCAGGTTGGCAGGGCCTGTTGAAATACAACCTAGAATATTCAAAGAACTGACTGAGGAAATATCTGTGCCATTAGCGATTAATTATCTTAGAAAATTCATGGAAGGCGGGAGAGATTCCAGAAGACTGGATGAGGGTAAATATAGGATCAATCTATAAAAAGGGGAATAAGGACAACTAGGGGAATTACAGACCAGTCAGCTTGACTTCAGTACCCGGGAAGTAATGGAGCAAATAATCAAGTAATTTAGAGGTTACTAAGCAGATAAGTAACAGTCAACATGGATTTGTCAAGAACAAATTGTGTTAAATCAACCTAATATCTTTCTTTGTTAGGAAAACAAACCCTGTGGATGGGGAAAGCGGTAGATGTGGTATATCTTGACTTTAGAAAGGCTTTTGATATTGTCTCACATGACAGTCTCACAAACTAGTGAATATAGCCTAGATGGAGCTACCATAAGATGGGTGAATAACTGGTTGGAAAACTGTTCCCAGAGAGTAATTATCAGCTGTTCCCAGACAAGCTGGAAGGAGGTATCAAGGGGCATCCTGTAGGGATTGGTCTTGGGTCTGGTTCTGTTCACTACCTTCATAAATGATTTGGATAATGGTATAAGGAGTACACTTACAAAGTTTGCAGATCATACCAAACTGGGAGGGTTTGCAAATGCTTTGGAGGATAGGATTAAAATTCAAAATGATCTGGACAAACTGGAGAAATGGTGTGAAAGTAAATAGTATGAAATTTAATAAGGAGAAATGCAAAGTACTCCACTTAGGAAAGAATGGTCAATTGCACAAATACAAAATGTGAAATGACTGCCTAGGATTGCGGAAAGGGATCTGGAGTTATAGGGGATCACAAGCTAAATATGAGCCAACAGTGTAACACTGTTGCAAAAAAAAAAAAAAAAAAAGAACACCGTTTTGGGCTTTATCAGCAGGAGTTAGTAAGCAAGACACAAGAAATAATTTTTTCACTCTACTCCATGCTGATAAGCCATCAACTGGAGTAATGTGTCCAGTTCTGAGTTCCACACTTCAGGAAAGATGTGGACAAATTGGAAAAACTCCAGAGAAGAACAACAACAACAACAAAAAAAGAGTAAAGGTTTAGAAAACATGACCTATGAGGAAAGATTGAAAAAAAAATTAGATTTGTTTAGTCTGGAGAAGAGAAGACTGAAGGTGGACATAGCAGTTTTTTCAACTACATAAAAGGTTGTTATAAAGAGAGGGGTGGAAAGATTGTTCTCGTTAACCTCTGAAGATAGGACAAGAAGCAATGGGTTTAAATTGCAGTACGGGAGGTTTCGGTTGGACATTAGGAAAAACTTCCTAACTGTCTTGCCTAGTGAGATTGTAGAATCTCTGTCACTGGAGGTTTTTAAGAATAGGTTAGACAAACACCTGTCAGGAATAGTCTAGTTAATATGTAGTTCTACCTTAAGTGCACGGGACTGGATTAGATGATCTGTTGAGGTCTCTTCCATTCCTACACTTCATTGGGCCTATGATTTTATGATTATTTAGCCTGACTTGCATAATACAAGTCAGAATCTCTCTCAGTATTCTTTGCATCAAGCTTTAACTTCTGTATGAGCTATAACACATTTTTAGAAAGGTATTAAGTCTTGATTTAAAGACTTCAAGTGATAGAAAATTTACCACACCATTAGGTAAATTGTCCAGTGGTTAATTACCCTCACTCTTAAAAAAAAAAAAAAAAAAAGAATTCACCTTTATTTCTAGTCAGAATTTGTCTAGCTTCACCTTCTAACCATGAATCTTGTTAAGCCTTTTTTGTGCTAGATTAAAGAGTTGTGTATTATCAGAGATCTCTTCCCTGTGTAATTTGTACTATGATCAAGTCATACTCAAACTATACATCACACTTTTTCAAGACCTCAAATCATTTTTCGATCTCTTTTCTAAATGCTTTTCAGTTTCTCCATATCTTTTTTGAAGTATGGACATGGTATTTCAGGAACAGGTTCACTATAAAACCGATAAACAGAAATAACATCACTTCCCTTTGCCTACTTGATATTTCTATCTTTATACTTCCAAGATCATGCTAGCCCTTAAATACTGCATAGTGCTGGGAGCTCATCGATATCTACTATGACACCAAAGTCCTTTACAATGTTACTGTAGTCAAGTATATAGTTTCCCATCTTGTAAGTGTGCATTTAAATACAAACAAAACTAAGACCGCAAACCCAGAAACATTCGCTCGTGTGCTTAATTTGCTTATTTGAGTAAAGTTAAAAACATTCATAAATGTTTGCAGGATTGGATCCAGAATAATTAAAAAAAATATGTTTTTATTTAAAAAAAAAATTGGAGTAACTATTTTTGAAAAATGTAAACAATGATCTATACTACCTGGCAGTGCCATAACATGTTGCATTCAACTTGTATCTATTTCCTATACTTGGCATGTTATAATGTTTAAGGATAATATTCTTACAGTTATTTAAACAACATAGAAATGAAAAGGCCAATATCAAACCACATACACTAACAGTGGGATAATAATCTTCAATAATCCTTCCTTTGGGATTATACAGATTATGTATTTTTACCAACTGGTGCTAATAGCAGTTTCTACATTTTGCTACAATATACAACTGCCCTCGTCCTGTTTTTTGAAACCTGTAATGATTTTCAAAAGAATAGAAAGCTAGTAATTTCAGATCTCTTTTGAGCGGCTGCCAAAAAATACTGAGCTGTTATAATGTCATATTTCTAAAACATAAGTAAAGCCCCACTGGATCACCCATCTCTCTGCAAAGGTCATTCTGGGCCATTCATGCCATAATTGAAAAACCTTGTGGCAGATCAGGTTATTAGTATCTATCCAGTACATAAAGCTTTCAAAGGTATTTTCTGAAGTTTAAAGGCCCAGACTTGCTTTGCATCCCAGACTTCCTGCAAGGAAAAGAGAAAGGGCCCAGTGGGGTTCTCTCTGTAATAATAACATATTTTAGATTATGTGCTTCAATAGGCCTTTTATAAAGGACATGAAAAATATAATGCATTAGTTACTTTTCCAACATTATTTTGAAATAAGAGTACATTTCATTATATTAGTCAAAACACTTTTTAATGTTAGTATGTCTCCATTTAAAAGTAAGCATGAGTGGGGAGCTGACCTTAGCATTAATAGTTCTTTATTGAGCTTGGTAGACTTGTTTAAATGTTTGTTCATAGAGCAGCAATCACATATCAGGTTGGACAAAGGATGCATGACATTAGTGCTAGACCATACAACAGAAACCCTTCATAGTTAGTTTTACCCAAATACAAAATGGGTTGTCTCTCTTTTCATTCCATAGTGTGTTAGTGACACTGTGAAGTAAAAGTAGTTTAATACAGAGAGGCAGTGTGGTCTAGTGCATAGGTCACTGAAATGGAGCACAGGAGATTTGGGTTCTGATCCTGATTCTGCCACTGACCTGTTGTGTGACTTAAGACAGGTCACTTCACCTCTTTGCGCCTCTGCTTGTTCTCCTACCTTTTCTCTGTTTTGCCCCTTTAGACTGCAAGTTATTTAGGCAGAGACTGTTTTACCGTTTATACTGTATCTAGTACGGTGGGTCCCAAATGCAGTTTGGACCCTTAAACCATACTGGAATATAGATATAAATAAAAAAAAATCTGATCTGAAACACACCCAACATCCATTAATCATCATTGTATGCTTATTGCATGGAATCACTTCAGGACATTTAAGGTGGTTGGAAAGTTCCAGAGGGGTAGCTGTGTTAGTCTATATACAGCAAAAACAATGACAGTCCTGTAGCACCTTAAAGACTGACAAATTTCTGTTGGCATAAGCTTTCATGGGCTGCAACCCTCTTCATCAGATGCATGAAATGGAAATCACAGATAGAAGGTGTATATACATCCAAAGGTAAGAAACTACAATGAGGAGGGCAAATGCTAACAAAGTTAATTCAGTTAGAGTAGATGAGGCCTATTCAAGTGAGAGTGTGTGAACAGTGACAATTACTTCTTGTAATGAGACAACTATTCCAAGTTCCTATTCAGACCCAGTCTGATTGTGTCAAGTTTGCAGATGAGTTCCAGCTCTGCAGTTTCTCTTTGAAGTCTGTTTTTTAAGGTTTTTTATAGAAGTATGGCAACTTTCAAGTCAGCTATAGAGTGTCCTGGGAGATTTAAGTGCTCTCCTACTGGTTTATAGATGTTCCCAATCTTTATGTCTGATTTGCGTCCATTTATTCTTTTGCGTGGTGACAGTCCGGTTTGGCCAATGTACATGGCAGAGGGGCATTGCTGGCACATGATGGCATATGTTACGTTAGTAGATGTGCAGGTGAATGAGCTCCTGATGGTGTGGCTGATGTGGTTAGGACCTGTGATGGTGTCACTAGAGTTGATGTGAGGGCAGAGTTGGCAACAGGGTTTGTTGCAGGGATAGGCTCCTGGGTTAGCGTTCTTGTTGTATGGTGTACGATTGCTGGTGAGTATTTGCTTTGTTAGCATTTGTCCTCCCCATAGTTGTTTCTTACCTTTGGATGTATATATATAGCTCCTATCCGTGATTTCTGTTTCATGCATCTGATGAAGTGGGTTGCAGCCCATGAAAGCTTATGCCTGCAGAACTTTGTTAGTCTTTAAGGTGCTATAGGACTCTCGTTAAGGTTGTTTGGGGATATTGAATAAAGTTCATTGTCCCAGTCCTTATCTTTCAGGTGTTATGTGGCCTGGGCCCAGAATATCTGAGGCTTTAGCTGTAGACTTCTCTGGCACAATGGAACTTTGCAATAAGGGTAAAGTTTGTCTGTGTGCAAGATAAAACTTTGTCAGGGGCTGCTCCAAAACTGTGGAATGAACTCCTGCAGTAACAAAGGACCATCACCAACCTCATCAGCGTCCTCTCCAATTACAAGATAAATGTAAATTACAAGCCCTGTCTAAAGTAAATATATAGCAACATGTATATTTTAAAAACATAAAACTTAACACTCTACCAAAATAAGATGGTCTACTGCACATGCTTCTCCTGGGATGAGGATGAGAGAACAAACGTGACAGATACTATAGGGATGAGTGCAGTATAGAAGCTATATAGAATTGAATTTCTAGATTTAATGAAGCAGGGGTTCTGCAGAAAATAGCCTCATTCACTGCACAATTCTGACTCATTCCCTGAGCACCGTCCATCTTATGCACTGATGAGGAGGGATCCTGTAGGAAAATGTGTATTTGATCATATAATCAAAGATTAATCATAAGGCACCACAAATTCTGTGTGGCACAATGGGACAGAATTGGGCTGCTGTGTTAAGATATAGTCTGTCTCCATAAAATACCCTTCAATCATATCCCCCTTGCTTAAAAACACACACAACTCTGGTTTATAGTTGAAAAACTTATTGTAAAATTAGTCAATAATTACTTTCCGTGATGTTTTTTTCTGCAGGCAGCTTATGCCATTGGCCTTGGCTATTGCAATGTTGTTCAGGCCTGGTGCAGAACTTCCTTCCTACCTGGTGTATGTCTGGGAATGGAAAAGCTTGTAGTCAGCCTTATCGCAAGCTTTCCAAGCTCTGGCTGTGGCTCTGGTTTCATGGAGCCCCTACAACCACATAGAATAGAAACCACCCAGACTTTGCCTGAAAGCTGGACATCAGCTATTATTCTCCAACCCCTTCTTGCCTGATAAGAGTCAGCTGCTGCCAAGTTGCAACAGGGCAGAGAGGCAGAAATGAAAATGGCAGAACATCCATATTACAAAATGGTGAATTCTGAGCATCTTAGAAAAATTCCACTTTTTGCAGCCACATAATTGCAGGGTTTTCTAGACCATGATGGAGATTAATTAGGTTGTTTATGCATCTCAGAGCTATTGTTTTAGGCTCCCTGATGACTCAGCTATATTTCACTGCACTGCATTGGCTTACATTCAGTTCAGTCCATGTTTTCAAGGTGGTCTCTGCAACCACGTTCTCTAGAAACATATATATAACGAAAGCTGAGCTTCTGGAATACTATTATACTGCAAAGGGCAAATTCTATGGTGAATTCTACAGCTCTACAATCTCAGTATCCCTGTGGCCCTAATGATGATGTATGTTCCCAAAGAGGGAAAATGCTTGACTTCTCAACATGAAGGACATGTTTCTGAGATAAATTTGTGTGTAATTTCATGTGCTTTTTAAAAAGAGAGAAAAAAAGCTTTCTTCTTTGAATAGTTTCCGAATAGGTGCCCCACTGTAGGTATGTCTGCATTCCTGTACTTCTGATCGGAGATCTTTGGTAGTAGTGTCCATTCAGCCTGCATATGCACCCCTTCCCAGAACCCTTCTGGCTAACTAGTGCTACATGGGCAAAGCACCCTCAGTTACTTCTCAATCGCTCCTGGCTAGAGATGGCACAATTAGCAATCCATTCACGGATATTTTACCTCTTTAGAAGTTTTTTCTCTTAGATATTCTTAGCATTTTCTTTCACCAGTTTCTTCTTAATGTTAAAGAGTTTCCATTAGTTTTTTCTTCCCTGTTGAAAAATTATGTTTTACTTTACCCCTTTTTTCCCTCCAACTGAGGATTGCCCCCAGCAAGGGGCACGTATGGGTCATCTGGATTTAAGAGGTGTGTCTCCTGCAGGGAGGCCATACCTACTGCATCCCGAAGAGACCCACATTCCACAAAAGTGTACTTTTTGTCAACAGGTGAAAATCAGATCCTGAAAAAACCCAGAACTAAAACCAAAACCACTCCTTGTAGAGGGAGCTTTTCAACCCGTGACCAACCTGGGTCCCAAATTTCCTTGGCAGTGCGAGCCATCATTACAGCCTTCTACCTCCAAAGAGTGTGAACTGAGGAAAAAATCTTCAGATTCCCCATACAAGACCTCCAAAATGAGAGCTACAAGATGTTGGGATAGGGATCAATTCCTATACCCACAGCTGAGTTCCCAATAACTGTACCAGTAAAGACTAGGATTCAATCTCTTCAGTTATGAGCTCTTTATTGAAAAGCAGGTATCACAGACACATAGAAAGGACTATACAATGCCTCTCCTTAATAAGCCTCAATTTCACAAGCAATAACCATGAGTAACTATGCTGGCCCCACATAGTATCCTGATTAGTAAACAAAGCGAGGAATAGCTACCACTCCTAGGTGAGGACTGTCTCTTCCTTCTTCAGGTTCTCTTAGGTACTTGGTCTATTTCCTGAGCCCCTCATAGAGGGATCTTGGAAACCTCAAAGCCCTCTGATCTATGGTCCCTTGTAGCAGGGTCAAAATTACCCCGAGGCCCTCTTCTGTCCGCCAGTATCACCAGGCTTCTTGGATATATGCATGTATATAGAGATATATAACGTGATTATCCTAATACTTATACCCTCTTCCCAAAGAAGTCACATGTCCCCAAAATATACTGCAACCTATGCAGTAGTGAGCATGAGATGGTCGACTTTCGCATCCTGACAAAAGGAAGAAAGAAAAACAGCAGGATACCGACCATGGACTTCAGAAAAACAGACTTTGACTCCCTCATGGAACTGATGGGCAGGATCCCCTGGGAGGCTAATATGAGGGGGAAAGGAATCCAAGAGGGCTGGCTGTATTTTAAAGGAACCTTATTGAGGGCACAGGAACAAACCATCCTGATGTGCAGAAAGAATAGCAAGTGTGGTAGGAGACCACCTTGGCTTAACAAAGAAGTCTTGGTGAGCTTAAACACAAAAAAGAAGCTTACAAGAAGCGGAAGTTTGGTCAGATGACTAGGGCGGATTATAAAAATAGTGCTCGAAGATGCAGGAATTAAATGAGGAAGGCCAAAGAGCAATTGGAGTTTCAGCTAGCAAGGTACGTGAAAGGGAACAAGAAGGGTTTCTACAGATATGTTACCAACAAGAGGAAGATTAGGAAAAGTGTGGGCCCCTTACTGAATGGGGCAGGCAACCTAGTGACAGAGGATGTGGAGAAAGCTGAGGTACTCAATGCCTTTTTTGCCTGTCTTCAGAGACAAGGTCAGCTCCCAGACTACTGCACTGGGCGGCACAGAATGGGGAGGAGGTGAACATCCCTCAGTGCTGAAGGAGCAGGTTCAGGACTATTTAGAAAGATTGGTCATATTCAAGTCCATGTGGCCAGATGTAATGCATCCAAGGGTGCTGAGGGAGTTGGCTGATGTGATTTCAGAGCCATTGGCTATTATCTTTGAAAACTCGTGGCAATTGGGGGAGGTCCCTGATGATTGGAAAAAGGCAAGTATCATGTCCAACTTCAAGAAAAGGAAGAAAGAGGATTCAGGGAACTACAGACCTGTCAACCTGATCTCTATCCCTGGAAAAATTATGGAGCAGG
>ML675690.1:2906078-3360184 GCA_007922155.1 Mesoclemmys tuberculata | reverse complement strand
AGCTGGATATGAGTCATCAGTGTGCCCTGGTTGCCAAGAAGGCTAATAGCATATTGGGTTGCATTAGGAGGAGCATTGCCAGCAGATCGCAGGAAGTGATTATTCCCCTCTATTCGGCATTGGTGAGGCCACATTTGGAGTATTGTGTCCAGTTTTGGGTCCCCCACTACAAAAAGGATTTTTACAAGTTGGAGAGTGTCCAGTGGAGGGCAACAAAAATGATAAGGGGGCTGGAGCACAAGACGCATAAGGAGAGGCTGAAAGAACTAGGCCTGTTTAGTCTGCAGAAGAGAAGAATGAGGGGGGATGTGATAGCAGCCTTTAACTACCTGAAAGGGGATTCCAGGGAGGATGGAGCTAGGCTATTTTCAGTGGTGGCAGATGACAGAACAAGGAGCAACGGTCTCAAGTTGCAGTGGGAGAGGTCTTGATTAGACATTAGGAAAAAGTTTTTCACTGTAGGGTGGTGAAGCATTGGAATGGGTTACCTAGGAACATGGTGGCATCTCTATCTTTAGAGGTTTTTAAGCTGCGGCTTGACAAAACCCTCGCCGGGATGATTTAGCTGAGGTTAGTTCTGCTTTGAGGAGGGGGTTGGACTAGATGACCTCCTGAGGTCCCTTCCAACTCTAATATTCTATTCTATGATTTTATGATCATCTAGCATATCATAATTAATTAATAATTTGGGAGGGGGCTACAGGGATTTGCTGATATTAACTTTTTATTAACTATTCTCCCTATCCGGGCACCTGACATCACATTCTATATGGTTAGTTGACCCAGGTCAGCTAGTAAGGGATTCACCATTGCTCACCAACGTGTGTACACAGCAGGTGAACTGGCCATTGGCTGACTGTGACCATTGGTCTTCCACATCAGTACAGCTGCTTATACAGGGCCTGAACAAATATTCATGACTCTGGTTGATGTCAAGTGTAAGTTTGGCCTTATTCAGTGACTTTCCACTGTCTACTACTCCCAGAATCCTTTAGCACTCAGGCTCACCAAACTTGTCCGTTGTAATACTATATAGTGATTCAGCATCGTCTTAACACAAGGACTCATAGCGAGTCCCCAGCCATCCAGAGGAGATTCCTGACGTGTTCAGTCATTTTGGCAGTACTGGTTCCTAGGCATGGGACCCACAGATCGCCTGGGTCTTCCAGTGCAGACACTGCCAGTAAGCCTAAGGACCCAGTGGGTGCAGGTGCCAAAGCAGCAGTACTGCCTGTCAGAGGCTGGAGCATAGACCATACTGCCCCTGTGAAGATGTCACCAGTACGGAAGACCTTGGTACCATCGACCTCTAGACAACCCTCATTGGACCGCTCGCTGTGGCCAAGATCACCGGTTTCCTTGGTACCGACAAGTGAACAACAGCAACACCTTACTCTACAGATTACCATGGCACTGCAGTAATTTGGTTTCTAAGGATCTTTGTGGTATCTGAGACTCCAGAGTCTCCATTACTTGGTACTGGGGCCCCATTACTGGGCGCATCTCGAACCCCGTAGTCACCAGCAAACTATTCACCTCCAGTCTCCTTGTCTGCTCTACCAATATCCAGTGGGGACTCAGACAGTGACCAAGTGGATGTCCCCTCTCTGCACTCTTGCTATGCTTTCTCCTCCCATTACCCAGGCCTTCCCAGACACCTTTGCTGTGGATATCAACCCGTGTAGTATGACCAGCCATGGACTCCACCACCCCTGCCCTTTCCACTGCCCCAGTGGCCTTATTGGAACTGTGGGTGGCCTAAAGGCACCATAACTTTTGGACATCTAGTCTCCCACTGAGAAATATGGAATTTCTTTTTTCCCACTCTCCACCTGATTCCACAGTGGTGGATGAGGTGAACTCCCAGGGCTGCCAACATCATTTGAAATTCACCCTTATGATAGGGACTGGAAAAGGCTTGACTTGTTTGGAAGGAAGACCTACTGTTCCATGACCTTGCAATTCAAAATTGCAACTTCTACCAGGCCTTAATGGCCAAATATGCCAAACTTAACACCTTTATTGACCACCTGCCAGAATCATAAGGAGAACAATTTCAGGCTATCAAACATGAAAGGCAGTTAGTGGCGAAAACAGTACTCCACACCGCCTCAGATGCCATGGATAGAGCAGCCCCCTTGATTTCAACATTGGTCATGATGTTATGGGTGTTGTAGTTGCACCTGCTGAAGGAGTTACAGACAACAGTCAGGGACCTCCCTTTTGAAGGCTCTGAATTTTTTGCAGATAAGACCGATGCATCACTCCACACTTTCAAAGACTCCAGGGTCACACTATGGTCGCTGGGGATCCATGCATCCAGACAAAAAAGGAAATTTAGTCCTCAGTTTTCCCACAAGTCACATCCATGCTCACATGCACCAGAGTGCTACTATGAGCCACAGTGGAAGAAGTCCAAAGGTGGTGCAAACCATCAGGCCTTCAATCTTCAACATTATAACCTTCTGCTTCAAAACACCAGTTTTGATGCCTTGGTCAAGGCCCCAAGAGAGCACTCCCTGAGACATCAGCTGCAACTTTCAGACCTTCCTCATCCCTTCGAATGCTGCCTTGCTCTGTTCCTTCAAAATTGGGAACACATAACTACTGACCCAGATGGGATTTTGAAGATTGTCTCAAATGGATAGTTTTATCAATTTCACTTCCCATCCCCCCCATTGCCATCACTTTTCAGAGACCCTTCTCACGAGAGACTGTTAAGACAGGAAATAGATTATCTCCTATGCCTGGGAGCCATAGAAACAGTTCCAGTACATCTCAAAGTTTTTATTGATATTTCCTGATCCCCAAGAAAAAAGGAGGTTGGAGACCCCCATACTAGACCTCAGAACACTGAATTTACATGAAGGTACAAAAATTCAAGATGGTCACACTACAGGTTAGGTTAGGACCATTACCAGTACAGAGTACTTCCTTTAGGCTGCTCAACAGCTTTCGAAGTATTCTCGAAGGGCCTCTGCATAGTAGCAGCTCATCTACACACTCTGGAGAACATGATTTACCCATACTTGACTCAGTGTCCGCTTCTTCGAAGACACTTTTCGGGTCACCCATGGAACTATGGACATATTCATGAAGCTGGGTCTCCAAATCAGTGTCCAAAAATCAACTTTAATTCTAGTATAATGTTTGGAGTTTATAGAGGTCAATCTCAACTCAGTGCAAATGAGAGCCCTCCTCCTGCAACACAGATTTCACAGCCTGACCATGCTCATAGCAACAATTCTGATCACCCCACAAATGTTGGCCAAACATTGCTTCCAGCTTCTGGGATGTATAGCGGCAGGCATATTTGTAATATCTCATGCCAGACTACACATGAGGTGTCTAGAGGCATGGTTCAGCTCTGTTTACAGACCAGATAGACAGGTTAGACAAACCTCAATGCCCTCCAGGGTCAAATATTCCCTGAATTAGTAGAAAGATAAAAGAAAAATCAGTATGGGGTCCCGTTCACACCACCCTTGATGTTTCTTCTAACTACGGATGCATTCCTAATTGCCCGGGGAGTGCATCTCAACAACTTCAATACTCGGAGCAAGTGGTTGTCCCAGGAGATGACTCTCCATGTCAACCTCCTCAAACTCAGAATAGTCAGAGCTAAAGCTATGGAACTGGTACATTCAACACAATATTTTTATATCAGCAGCCTGCCTACTGGGAGTGCAGAACATAACAGCAGACAGTCTCAGTCACAAGTTCTCACATGACCACAAGTGGGAAATGAACCTAACAGTGCTCCACAGCATATTCTATCATTGGGGAACCCTGACAATAGACTTGTCTGCTACTTATCTGAACAGGAGATACCGATTCTATTGCTCCAGGGCTGGCCTCGGGAAACACTCACTCATTAGGGTATACTCTTCTTCTTTCGTGGGACACAGGACTCCTATATGCTTTTTCCCCGTTCTTTCTGCTGCTGAAGGTCCTGATAAAAAGTAAAATGTAAAAAAGCAAACATCATGCTGGTTGTTCCCATCTGGCCAAGACAGATGTGGTACCTGTACCTGACACAGCTGGCAAAATGTCTATCAATCCCTCTTCAACCCATCCCTTGTCCTCTTACAGAACAAAGGACAATCTCTCTATCCCAACCTGCACATCCTCTG
This sequence comes from Mesoclemmys tuberculata, assembly GCA_007922155.1. Classification (NCBI taxonomy): domain Eukaryota; kingdom Metazoa; phylum Chordata; order Testudines; family Chelidae; genus Mesoclemmys; species Mesoclemmys tuberculata. Next base: position 3,356,051 of record ML675690.1, on the reverse strand, counting down.
GCTCAAGGCTTGGTTCGTTCATGGCTCCAGCACATAGAGAGCTGATGCTTTGAGGAGGTTCAGGAAGTGCTACTGCACAATACAAGATCATTTACCCAATGCACTTACCTGCAAAAGTGGAGTAGGTTTCAGGTTTGGTGCAATTCCAGATAAATTATCCTGGCATCTTCAATCCTCTCTGTGGTGTTGGACAGCATAATGGATCTCAAGAGGTCAGGGCTATCCCACAGTTCACTCAAAGTACACCTTGCGGCAGTAATGGCTTTCCATCAGCAAATAGAGGGATACTCGGTTTTCGCCCACACAACTACAAAGATATTTCTAAAGGGCATAGTGAACTTCTGTCTGCAGCCCAGACAATCCACTCCAACCTGGGACCTAAATCTAGTTTTAAAGAGCTTGACTAGACTGCCCTTTGAACCTGTGGCCACCTTATTCACTTACATACCTGTCGATGAAGATGGCATTTCTGGTGGCCATCACCTCAGTGAGGAGAACAGAGGAGATAGCTATACTAATGGCATCCCCCACTTTTCACAGTATTCTTTAAAGAGAAGGTTACTCTTAGACCACATCTGAATTTCATCCTCAAGGTGACCTTGTCTTTTCACATAAACCAACTGATTTATCACCCAACTTTTTATCCTAAGCCTGACTGTGATAACAGGGAGGCTATACTGCATATACTAGTCATTAGGAGAGCCGTAGCCTTTTATCTGGACAAGATAAAGGCCTTTAGGAAATCTAAGATTTTCCTTTCCATTGCAGAAAGATCAAAAGGTGCAGCAGTATCAGCCCAAAGATTTTCCAAATGGGTCTTGAACTGTGTTAACCACTCTGTCATGCTTGCAGTGTGTTACCACCATCCAGAATCTGCACTCACTCAATGGGGTCGTGTTCCACCTCTGTCACCTTCCTTGAAAATGTTCCTATCTTGGAAATCTGTAGGGCAGTGACTTGGTTCATACCTTCACAGAACACTGCAATTACTGGAGAGTTCCAATGCGATCTTTGACTCCACAGTGTTATCAGCCATAACAGACTTGACTCTGAAGCTCCAAGCTCCCATTGGGGATACTGCTCTGAAGTCATCTACAGTGGAGCATCCATAGGGACACTACTCAAAGAAGAAGAGGAAGTTACTCACCTTGTGCAGTGTAGTAACAATGGTTCTTCAAAATGTGTCCCCCAAAGGGTGCTCAACAACTCACCCTCCTCCTCCTCTATTTCAGAGTTCTCAGTAGGGTAGTTTGCCCATGCAACACTAGTTAGCTTTGAGGCAGAGCACAGGGAGGGGTGGGGAAGAGCTCATGTGCGGGTCGAATGGACACTGCTACCAAAGATCTCTGATCAGAAGTGCGAGGATGCAGACACACCTACAGTGGAGCACCCATAGGGGGACACATCTCAAAGAACCGTTGTTATTACACAAGGTGAATAACTTCCTCTTTTGGGCAATTGTAACTGTTCCCAGTCCTATACACCTTTCTGTAGACCAAGGACTGTTAGGAGGAGAAGGATCATGCTTTGTGTCTGCCCTATTGAGAAGTTCAGTTCCGTGTGGCTTGCGTGAAGCAAGATGCTTGGGAGAGAATGCTCATTGCCAGTGGAATGTGGAGTGACTTGGTCTGCAATCCCTTAGTAACCTTTACTGAGTATACAGACTGCCTTTGAATATTTTCCACAGCTTATAACTTGGTGAAATAAGAATGATTTTCATGAGATCAGTAAAAGGCCCAGACGTGGGGCTGTGCTCTTGACGGATCTCAAAGTATGGATCCGAACCATTGAGGTGTTAGAGCTCTTAAAAAATGGTCTATTTTGTTTTTTTATAATGGGAAGTTTTAAGCAGCCTCAAAGTAGGGTTAGTTAACACTTTCCTTATAATGCATACCAAAATAGATTTTCTGACCTTTGTTAGTGATTATGTATTCTGTCTGGAGTGATTTTGATCTTTAACTAAATTGCCAACATTTAATTTCAAGTGCATAATTGGATATGATACTCAAAAACTAAAAAGGACACCAATGAGTTGTTTGTCAGTTTACCTCAGAAATAAATGCACCCTTCAATGGAAACAACACAACTCTATTCAGACATCAGTTAAACTTGTCTAGACAGAGGGAAGGCATTTTATAAATTGCACCAAACACAAAATAGGTTAGTTCTATGTGTTCTGTTTCTAATTAACTCAGAGATTGTATGGCATACACATGTTTAAGCAATACAATTGGTAAGTGAATTTGAATAATATGACCCAAACTAGATGTAATTCATAGTACTTACTGTTTACAATACTGATGATAAATCACTGGTTTGAAAATGGTTTAATTAGAAATAAAACTAATACAAACCTAAGTGTGTGCGATAAATTACAATACATAGAAACTAACCAGTTTAAAGAGGGGATTTTCATTTAATTTATAAATAATGAGGTCTCATATTTAAAACTGTTTTTACCTTTGGGAAACATAAAAGATGATGTAATCCTCTCAAGAAAATGTACCATGGCTGTGAAACATATTAAACATAAATCTTGTAAATCTCAGTAAATGTGTTGAATTGAACCCACTCAGCATTCACTAGAGCAAAAAAAATCTGGTCAATGAAAGCAGGTTAATGCTGTCATTTACAGTTCACTTAAATTATTCTGAAATTCCAGGTACACGGTTGACAGTATGGTATACAGACTTCTAAATCTGCAGCTCTGATTAATTTTGTGGTGATGGTGAAACTTATAAATATCCATATTATATGATCCAAGACCACTGAAATATGTTGCCCATGTCATTGAAACGTCAAATCTTTGAAATTTTCCAGGCATTACAATGGAATACTTAAGAGTCTTGGATTTTGTTTTCAGCTGTGCCACTAACTCCCTGAGAGACTGTGGGCAAGTCACTTATGCTTTGTATGTGCCTCAGTTTACTCATCTGTAAAGTGAACCCAATAATGTATTCAATCACAGAGGAGCTGGCCTCCATGAAATCCACGACACGGGGGGAACCTAATTTCACAGCAAGATCCTTAAACTCTGTTGTAGCGTTACTATATCGGCATGAACCCCCTTCATTCTCATTCTCCTCCTTACTCTCACTACCATATAAACTAATTCATCAGTAATTCTTTGACAATTTTTGGGTGATGTTCTCCAGGTGGGTTGGCTCAGAACCTCCTTTTTCCCCCCAATGTGTGCTAGGGAAGGGAGGAGTATCTAGCAAACTTCAGTAGCTTTCTCCGGTCCACAAGCCTTAGTGTTGTGGTGTCCAGGTAACTCAGGTGAAGCACCTCCCTCCTCCCATTTATGCTGAAGCTACAGGAGTATGTACTCAGCTAAAGTACCTTGTTGTTGTTGTAGCTCCCCGGGCCTTGGCTCTTGTGATGTTCTCCATGTAGTTCAGGTCATCAGCCTACATTTTTGGAGCGTGCACTGTCATCCACTTAACACCCTTATGGAGAGACCTGGAGAATTAGAGGGAGCTGCTGGCAGGCCCCCACAGGGCCAAGAGACCAAATAAAATAAAATGTTGGGCGTCACATCTGTCTGCGGCCAGATGATAAGTTATGTGACAAAAATGTGGAATTCTGTGGCACCGTGGAAAAATATCAGGTACTGCAGCTACAGAATTGCTGTAGATGTATGAAGCAGATCACACCTCTCTGTTTTAATGTTTTGTGCTCACTGCAAACTCAGGCTGACATCGCTGCATCACTTTACTCTCGACTCACTTGCTAAGTTTATCTGTGCAGCCATAATGGCTAGAAATATATATACTTTACATGATTCTTTAGCAACATTTTGTAGTGAGGGGTAAATTCTGCGGCTGCTTCTTTACATGATTCACAGGGCTCTGGACTTGCTTAGATGTTTTAGAGAACCTTACTTGAATTGAACTATTGGACTGCAAAACATATTTTATTTATCGTTTGCCATCTGTCTTTCTTTCTCTCCAGAGGTCACGCTTGGCAAAGTGTAAACTAGCTTGATCAGCTTTGATTTCCTAGTTGTGTTTGGACATCAGGAGCAAATGTTTTTTAACGAGAGTTTCAAGACATTATTTCTTTGGGATACTCATTAAACCAAGGAAATTGGTTATAAATATGGTACCACTTGGTCTGGCAGTAGTGTTAATGTATGTTATCTAGCAGTAATCTCGGTGAGGTATTATGCAGAAGCAGCATGGCATCCTTGATACGAGTGTCATGGGTGCACAGGTTTGGCACTCTGGAACAGCTCTGAATCAAACCCAGGCAGGACCTCCTTCAGTATGATAACCCCTCAGCACCCACTCTCACTGGGGTAAGCTTCCTTGGATCTGTGCCTGCTTGGACTGACCTCAGAGTATTCAGAACCCCTGTTCCACACCGGGAGCCCACCAGAATAGGATACTGGGGAAGCCTTCCACCTCCAACTTCTGCAGTCATCAGTTACGCTCAGCCAGCATTGTAAAATAGAGGGTTTTATTAGTAGTCTAGAACACAGCATAGGAGAGTTCTTTGTTAGCACAGAAACCAGAAAGTTATAGCGAAGTCCATCTTGATCAGACCCAGAGTCCTGGCTCTCCGCCCATGACTCAAACCAGGAGATTGTCCTGCTTCTAACAGCTCACCTTTAGTCACGCTCATTTGCCCCTCCTCTGTCGTTTGTTGTGGTTCCTGGGCAAAACTGGTCACCTGGCCTCCACCACTCTTTGTTCTCCAACTTACCACAGCCTGCTGGCTTCTTGCAGAAGGTGGGCTCCCACCCATTAGTTGCCAAGTTAGGAAATGTCCGGCCATTGTGTGGGCCCAGGCAGCTCAACAGCAGTCACACCTGGTCCTCTGTGGTTCGCTGCAAAGATCAAACACTCTTATCCCACCACTTAGTTAACTGCAACACACAGGAAACAGGCACACACAGTATTTATACAAAACTTTAAGAAAATCCCCCACTTTGTCACAACGAGTCAACCTGAGAAAGCACATTTTGGTTGACAAATAGGAGGAAGTTGTAGTTACCAGAAGAAATTGCAACGAATGGGCATATTTAACTGTTGTAGACTTGAAAGGCGTTCTGTTTGTAATGCTCAGCTGAACATGAATGTATTAATCTTTAAAAAAGGGGGAGGAGGGAAAGAGGGCAAGGAACCATCTATGCAATTGGTCCTAAAGACTCTGGTGCTAACAAGTAACAAAACTAGTTTCAAATTAATTGACTAGATTCAAATTAATGAGGGGCTAAAAGACCAAACACACAGTAAAATAAACGGATTAAGTTCATTACTTCATTATGTGTGGAGCACCATTAGTGCCCATGGCACGTTGCATGCATGGAATATAAGATATAAGGCTATATATCACTTTGGGAAAGAAAGCTACCAGAGGTTCCCCCTCGGATAGTGCTTGGGGGGGTGTGTTACAGACCTAGGGTTCTGATTTGGATATAGTTAGAGAGCTCTTTAATGTTTTCAATGAGAGAAATATTACTGGGAATTGTGTGATTATGGGAGACTTTAATGTCCCAATATAGATTGGAGGACAAGTGCTCCTAATAATAGTAGGGCCCCGATTACCTTGGCTGTGATAACTGACAGATTTCTTCACCAAATAGTCACCGAACCAACAAGAGGTGATGCTGTTTTTAGATTTGGTATTGATGAGTAGAGAGGACCTCATATAAGAGCTGAAGATCTAGTTGTAGAGGACAACCTTGGTTCAAGTGATCATGGGCTAATTCAGTTTAAATTAAATAGAAGGATAAAAAAATAGATCTGCAATAGGACATATTAAAAAATAGATCTGGAATAGGACATACTTAAAAAAATTAAGGGAATTAGGGAAGTGGACTGGACTGAAGAACTCAACAGCTGAATGTCGAGGAGACTTGGAATTACTTAGTTTCTGCAACTTTGACTTTATCTGAAGCCTGCATCCCAAGCAAGGAAAGGGTTTCAGACCAATCTGGATCTCAAACAGGTGATTAAGAAAAATTGGAAAAGCTACAAGGAATGGAAGATGGGATGCATCATCAAGGAAAGCTACCTCTTGGAAGTCAGAAAGTGAGCTGCCAAAAGCGAAGCAGAGCCAAAGGAGATTAAAACTGATAGTCGAACGTTCTGTAGCCACATAAATAAAAAGAAAACAAGGAAAGAAGAAGTGACTGCTAAACACTGAGGATGGGGTGGAGATTAAAGATAATCTAGGCATGGCCCACCTAAACGAATACTTCGCCTCATTTTTTAATAAAGGTAGTGAGTGGTGTAGGGATCATGTTAGGGTGGCTAATGAAAACGAGATACGAAAGTAGAAATTACCAAATCTGAAGTGGAAGTCAAACTCAAACAATTTAATTGGAACTAAATTGGGGGGCCTGAATAATCTCCAAGAATATTAAAGAAACTGGAATTTGAAATTACAAGCCCAATAGCAAGGATTTTTAATGAATCTCGGGGGTGGTACCCAATAGGTAGTACCTATTACTAATATATTACCTATTTTAAGAATGGGAAACTACAGGCCTGTTAGTTTGACCTCAATTAGATGCAAGGTTTGGAACACGTTTTGAAAGAGAAAGTAATTAAAGAGAGAGAGGTAAATGGTAATTGGGATAAAATACAACATGGTTTTACAAAAGGCAGATCTTGCCAAATCAACCTGATTTCTTCCTTTGAGAAGCTAAAAGAAATGCAGTAAATCTCATCTATCTGCATTTCAGCAAGGCATTTGATACAGTTCAACATGGGAAATTATCAGTTAAATAGGAAAAATGGGGATTAATATGAGAACCGTCAAGCTGGAGGGAGATTACTAGTGGAGTTCCGCAGAGACAGGTTTTGGGACCAATCTTATTTAATTGAAATCAATACATTTGAAAATGTGGAAAAACATCCAAAAATTTATATTAAATTTAAATTAGTATGCTGTTACTAACAGTGCGATTAAAATTGTGATTAATTGTGATTGTTTTAAATTAAAATTTAAAATTTAAAGCCTTAGTACTTCTCTATTATCTAGCTTGAAAATAAGATGAGGATGGAAAAAAGGTTGCATTATAATTGGGATTTTGGGAAAATATCACATTATTATATGTTTCTGAAAAAATCCAGCAAACTCTATTGAGGAGGAAACTTCAACAAGATTAAGAAATCCAAACAACTCCTTTCCTCTTTTGTAGGACAGAAGGGGAGAGAGCTATGGAGATCTCCTTGCATTTGCTTTCAGATACAACAGTGCTGGGCACTTTATAAAGACCTATGTGGTTGGATAGAAACAAAATATAATCATAAACAAAAGTGTATTTCAAAATATTATTTATGGATTCAACTAGTCTGCCAATACCTGCTCAAATGTCTGTCCTGTGCATATTCAGGACACACAAGAATAGAAATTAGCTTTGAAATATGGCCTATTTAAATTTTTATATTATAAGGAAACTGAAACATATTTGTATGTAAACATCTTTTCAGTAATGTATAATTTTGTGGGTTCTTTGAGCTTTTTGAAAGATAAAAACTTTCCCCATTTTAACAGGCCAGGGCATGTCTGTAAAATCCAATGTCTTCAAACTTAGGGGTAATGGGGCAAGCTTTTGTGTTGTAAGAATGAAATGGATGTGCATGTGCAGTGACAAATTTCACTTTCTTACATTTCATTAAAATTTCTAAATCACTGAGAATAACTTCCATAAATCTATGTCTTCAAAGGTAAGCCTTCAAAGGTAGATGGAAACCACAGAACATTCCTGAACTTTTATGAACTTCTCTTACTACCATATTTTTTACATATTTCTTTTTTTAAGATTAGAAGTAGAAGCAGATTTTCAAGTTGATGGATGCTACTTTTAGTTCATCTTTTGTCAATTTCATTTTCATCTTTGGTTAGATTCATGATGCATGTGATAGAAAAATTATATGAAAAATCATTAATTTCTCATATTGGCATGATATTACAAGTATAACAAACTATAGTATGATACACTTTCATATTGAATCAGACATGGCATGACAGAACATGTATTTCTAAAAACAAACACTTTTCTTCTGGAATCAGTAACTATCAATTTGGCTTAATTCACATTGAGCCCATTCATATGATCTGCTGATAATTTAAATTCTTAGATAACTCACTAACCCACATCTTTGGACAGAAGTATATTTACAATATTCCTAAAACCACTGCTTATGCTCATACATCTCAGTATTTAAGGCGTGCTTCCAAAGAACTGAATGAAAACAGATCATAATTTTTTACAGCCCCCAAAAGCTCTGTGACTAATTAAACATCAAACATTAGCAGTGATAGGGACACTTTAAAGACTTATCTGAATTTCCACTAGATTATCTTTCTTAAAACGATTGCTTACAAAATAGTGTTTCATTTCAGGACTTCCTGTTTAATTGGTTGTCCTGTCCCCACTTGGATTGAAATGTTTTTATCACCTTGAATTGTACATCATAGTTACAACTGCACATCCTGGTATGGATTATTTAGCATCTTTTTCATCTGTAGAAAATCAGGCTAATTTATTAAATACTAAAATTTAATTTGAAAGAGCAACATGGCAATCTTTATCTGTGTGGAAAATATGATCCAATTTGGTGCTCTATGCAAAAAAAAAAAAAGTCTATTGGAAAAACATGCAAGAAATATGTTCACTGTTACAAATCAGGATTAAAGAGTATTGTAATATTTGTGTTTCTTTTCTTGACAATCAATTCAAAATAGGGAAATACATGAATTTGTTTAAAATGATACATCAGCTACTGGCATCTTCATGAGGATATTGAACTGTGCACAAGAGCGACTACAAGACACTGTAAAACTGTTTTATGTGGAAAAACAAGTCTTGACATGATGCCTCACAAGCAGAATGTTTCCCCCAGAAATCTCATGCTGAAATGATGAAGTTTTGGAAATGATTTTCTGAGATGGTACGTGGTTGAACGACAGAGATTCATTTGTGGGGGAGCGCCACTCTGCATACCTCTTGTCTATCTGATTCATTCTTTAGCTAAAAAAAAATCTTGCACTTAGGTCTGTTAGAATGGAGTGTTTGGTGTATCCAGGATTCTATGCTGTTTGCGTTTAATGGATTTAAGATTAGCCTAATCTCACCCTTTTGTTAGGTTTTCCTGTTTGAAACAATGTGTGTTTTTAAATGGAAATACATAATGGCAGAAAACATTGTATGGTATGAATATTTATATTAGTTACTGTAGTAAATGAACAAAATGTACTATCTAATTAAAATACCTTTATTAAACTTTATTAAACTTCCTTCAAGTGCCTTTTACTACCGGTAAGATATGGTCACAAAATGTTAATACAGTATGCATCTATGCTCAAACATCAGTCACAATGCACTTGTACAGTTTGTACCTATCAAACATTATTGATGAATAATTTGTTTTTTCCTAGTTAAAATAGGAGACAAGCCAATAAGCTTTTTTAACTAGGGAAAAATTAATAATTGACCAATAATGTTTGAGCATAAATACATACTCCAGTAGTTTAACATATAGAAATGTTAGAGAATAGTGACTGATCCTTTTCTCTTCTGATTTGGAGGAGAGATTAAAAAATAATTAAGCCCTCACATGAATAAAAACAGCATTTGCAAATACACTATCTAGGATAAACATTTACAGGAGCTATCAATCAGTAAGAATCATATCACAGGCTAATCAGCAGCATTGGTCACAAAGAAACCTCACCCATCAGGTAAAATTGCACTGTTTTATAATTTTTTTTTTCTGAAGCAGATGACTGCCATTAATACAAGACTCTACGGATCATTGATTTTTTTTCAGTATGGCAGATCCCACATAGGAAAGAAATGATGACCTGAATATGGCCTTTGCATTTACTCCTTCCTCCTGGAGTACACCAGAAAGTATATGGGTTTTCTATTCTTCCTATTCCTGTCTTCTGCTGTGGTGGTGGAGGTTCTCTTTCTCTTCTCTAAACCTTGTATTTCCTTGGCGCCCGTGACTCTCCTTTCATGGTTCTCCTCTTTCCTTTCTAATTGTTCCTTCAGTATGTCCTTCAAAGAATCCTGCTCATCTGCTCTCCAACATTTTATGGGGGTTCCACAGGGTTCTGTCTTTGGTCCCCTTCTCTTCTCCCTCTATACCTTATGTCTGGGTAATCTTATCTGCAAACACAAATTCAGTTAATATCTGTGTGCTGACGACTCTCAGGTCCACCTGTCTCCTTCTGTCCGAACTAAAATCTGTATTGTGATATCTCTGCATGGATGGCTAGCCTTCCACTCAAGCTAAATATGTCTAAAACAGCACTCCTAATCATCCTCCCCAACCCATCTCTACACAGCAAGTGTAGACAAGCCTTAATTCTGTGTGAGATTGAGCTCTCTGTAGGTTTCTTTACCAAGCTGCAAACTCCATTTTGAAGATGCATCCCTTTGCTTTTCTTTGTTTTTCTGTTTGCCTCCATATTGGGCTGAAATTCCAAAGATGGTGGTCAAAAGAATAACAAAAGAGTGCTGTTGACTCAAAACGCTTGTCCATTGAAATGTAATTGTTCTGGACAATAAGATAGCTCCTACCCAAGCTAGGTAGGATTTATTAGGTGAGAGGTCATGTGGCAGAGAAGATTAGAAGGTGATAAAAAAGAGAGGAGCTGTTCTATCTGGAGGTCTTTGGCCATTTTCAGCAGCTCGAGCTGATGCAGCCTTATGAGGTAGGGAAAATCCTGTCTGTCTGCGTCCCTGAGCCCAGATGGTGCCCCATGCTCTTTGAAGGGAAAGGTCAGCTAATAAGAGGCATTGAGGTTAGGTTGTTTGTTTTCTAAATGATATGTATTCTCTTGTGCCTTGTGTGCTACAGACTAGCCCAACCCTAACCTGTCATATCTCATTCGCTGTAGAGGTGTCATCCTTACCTCTTATTGGTCCATGATGCCAACACTGCCCCACATGCTAGGGAAGTGCTCCTCATAAACAGCTGCAAAGCTACCTTATTCTGCTCCTCCAAAACCCTTCTCAGAAATCTCTTTTGCCATGTTACCTACAAAGAGCTAGACAACAGACTGCTGGTGTGCTGAGACCACTGCCTACATGCTAACCAATATTGGCTGATTGTTTCCTTATACTCTCCTGCCTGTCTGTTGTCTCACATTTAGACTGTAAGCTCCATGGGGCAGGGACATTCTTCTTGTTCTGTGTTTGTGCAGGGCCTAGAACAAAGAGTTCTGGAGGATTAATGATTGTCATGCACATTCATATAAGCAAAATAAAAGCAATTTCTTGTTCATTCAGATTTTTAGTTTGCACAACAGTGCGATGTTTCAGCATGAGAGGGAAGCATCTGATTTAAATGTGATTGCATTATGTATGGGGTTTGCAAGATAATTGCATTATGTAAAATGAATATTTCTAAGTGGATAATATAATACTCTCTTCCACACACTTCCAAGTTGATGATATTAACTGTGGTCTGTTGTGACTTTCCAAGCTATTAAATGGAGTAATAGATTTTTTCCTTTGGGGAAATTATGGAAAAATTAGGAAATTATAGCTCCTGACATTTATAAGCATTTATTTTCTTGATCTTAAAAATGGTTTAGTGACTTTATGGAACAAAACATAGACTGACGGGATTGTAGAACAAGGAGTTTTTATTGTCTATCTGTGGACTGCTTTGTTAGAAAATACTAAAAATATTTTTGCCATCAATATTTTATTTATACTGAAAAGTTTTCTGAAATATATTCCTTTATAAAAGACATGCTCTATTTCAACCACAAATTATTCAGCCCAATGGTGTACACTTATGTAATATGGAGGAATAATTCCCTTCACTGTAGCAATTACTGGATGAATTTTTGTGGCCTGTGTTATGGAAGAGGTCATGGTATATGTTGATAGTGGGGACACATGGAAACTGAGGCAGAGAGAGATTAAGGTAAAACCCCCCCATGAATTTTGGGTATACAGATTGAGACACCTATTTCCTGCTTGTTCAGAGTACCTAGCATTATGTAGCACATTATATGTTCAAAGCACAGCTCCCATCAGCAGTGAGGATTATGCTAATCAGACCCCAATGACTCAGATCAGGCACCCAGAAAATAAGGAACACAAAATTAGTGCCCATCTGTGAAAAACTTGGTTTAAGTGACTTGCCTAGCATCACATAGGAACTCGGTGGCAAAGGCAGGAATAGAATTAAATTTCCCTGAGCAGTATTCAGCTGCCTTAAGCATGAGGCCATCAGTTCTCTTCCTGCAATCCCCTGCCTCTTTCACTACAGATCTTCCAACTTCTGCAACAAATGAGACATGGGTCATGTAGACAAGTCTCCGTCAGTACACAACCCTGATTCATCTTAAGAGGTCCATCCTGTTTGCTGAATGAGGCATAGGTTCTATGGAAATACGATTCTGTGATCCTGTAAATTAAAGTCTGTATCATGACGCAAACGCTGAAAGGGGGTTTCCTAACTTTTTGAGCACTTCACTTGCAATCTTAATAATATTCTTTTAATGTACAGTTTGATATATAATTTCTTATGTTTCTAAGAAAGCCTCCTGAAAATAAGCAAAATAAACAAACAATATGTTGCATCATAGTGACAGCCACATGGTTCATTAGCAGGGTTGGTACCTTTAGTTCTACTGCACTGACCTCTGCCACTTGAGCATGTAACAGAAAGCAGTAGAAGATTGTCATCCTCTGTGTGGACCAGCAGAAGAGGGGTTGGGACACTTTGCAACTGGGTTTCACAGAAATTTGCTCACAGCAGAAAAATGGTTAGACTCAGGAATCTTGGGTTACACTACAGGCTCCAGAGGGGAGCATGCTTGAGTGGGCACGCTCTTCTGCTTGTTTTCCTGAGAATTGGTCCCTTCTGCCTCTTTCCTTCCAACCAGTCCTGTCTCTTCTCCACTTCTGACTCTTCATCTGAGTCCCATTTTCCTCATGTAGCCCATTCTCAGTCTCCTTGCTCAGCCCAGTCTCCACTACAATTCCTAGTCCCCAGGCCACCCACCCTCTTGTCTTGGTCTCTCCCTTATTATAACCCTTAATCTCAGTTCCCCTTACAGGCTTCTTGCTTAGCCATGCCCAGTCTTCCGTGCAAATCCCAGTTCCCCCACCGTTCCTGTTCCAGTCTCTTCTCCCTTCCAGACTTTTGTCCCTGCTGCAGTCGATTCGGACAGCTTTGTGCCTGGGTGGCAGCAATGGGGAAGCATTGAGCAGGAGAGACAAGCTCCTTGCTCTCAGTTCTGGTGCCTGGTCCTGGCATGGTCTGGGGTAACCAGGAACTGCGATTTCTGGGGGAGCCTTACTTGGAGCTGGCCTGGACCATGCCCAGTGCAGATGGAATATATGGGAACTTAAGCGGCAAAGCTATAGTAAGACTCTACTGAGCATATGTGAACTGAGGTATTTCAAAGGTTTATAATTTGGCCAGATTGTGGATTTTCATGAGGCTGGCAAATAGCATATTTTTGATAAAAAGCCCTGCCAAATTCCCAGACCCTGTTCTAAAGAATGGGAATTCGAAGGTTTCGGAAAGAAAAAGTTGCCAGGATTTTTTATTTTGGGAAAAACATATTTTTCTTTAACATCATTCTTGGAAGCAGCTGAACAGTTGTTGCTGTTATTCCCTGCCCCATTTGCCCCCCACTACTTCCCCCCCCCCAAAAAAAAATTCACCCTCAGGAAGACACATGGCATGGAAAATGTAAGTCCAAATGTTTAAAGTTTGGCAAAGTGATAGGCAACTGAAAACAAGGTGTTATAATGGAAGTGTTGGGCAACCTTAATAGGTGGTTCTATCAGCCCTGCCTATATGGTGTTTGAAAATAAATTTTGAAGAATTTAAACTATTTGGTGTCTCATTTCATAGCCATAACTTTTAATTTAAAATGTATGAGATGTTCATACTTGTTGATGCATGAAAACTTCAATATCCTGATAAATTCTGTCTTCTGCAGTGCATAGTAATGTGGTGATATTTTAAATTTGTAAAGAATTATGAAATCACTTAACGAGAAGTGAAAAGCTTGTTTTGAAATGTTTATTTTCTTTCATTTAAGACATCCAGTTATTGTTGAATCTCTAAACACAGTTACTACACAGCTATGATTGAGTGGATGAGATACTAACTTTAATTTAGCAAAATGAGTATGTTATGTGAACACCTATCTCCTTACCCTCAAACATCACTAATCTTTGTTTTGTGTCTAATTGTTACTCTTTTAGATACACAACTTCTTATTGCCCTCTTTGAGTTTTACATAGCAAAAAAAACTATCACTACCTCTGTGACCATGTCATTGTCAATTAGTGAATAGCTATAGGTGGCCTCATTTCCATCCCCTCTCCCCATTTGGGTAGGAAACTATGATTGTAGCGTTAATCTTCTTAGAGACACTCCACACATGAAGAGTGGTGCTCCTATCAAGAAATCTCTGATGCCAGATTTGCAAACGCTGTGAATTTGCCTTGTTTCTGCATGGCTTTGACATCTGTTGTTAGCTGTGTGAGTACAAGTGTATTAAAAGAGAGCTCATACTAGTAGAGGTGAAAGGGAAGTCACACACACCAGTGATTTTCAATAGAAACAAAGGAAGCTTAGCTGTATTGACAGAATGCTCTATTTGGCTGAAACATCCTTAAAAACGTTGGTGGGAAGAGCTGATGAAAGAAATCAATTCTGAGGCACACAAAAGGTTGTATGGGGTTCTCTCACCCCTTTATTCTTTGAGAGGGTGAAGAAGAATGATCAGATTTTGGAGTTGCTATGGATTTTTGTGTTTGGAAATGAGCTAATAAATTCTGAAGTCCAGCGTTTTGGAACTGTTACATTCATTTACCAGAGAAAAAATAGTACAGTGCAATTAAAAGCTCTTTCACAGATCTATGTCTTTAAATATAGTAAGCTACTGTATATATATTTGTATGAGAAATAGTAGATTATTCTGAATATATGCCATTTAAAAACTGATGAGGAACTGTTGTCTTTGACTTGAATTTGTGTAATGGATGTCTTGAAACACAGCGGTAAGAAAACAAATCTGTAGTTCTTTCAGCATCGAACTACTTAGTGTATCAATCACTGTGCATTACTATGTAAAGTCACCAAATTAGAAATAAACATAGCTAAGATAGTAACCATTTTTGTTTAATTATTTTCATGTTCTTTATATATTTTATTTGTCAGTGTTTTTGTCTTCTAAACTGTAGCTTGCTAAACTACTCTCTTTTTATAGGTCTATCCTTAAACATAGACTTTTTGTGTTCATTAGCAGACCCATTTTCTATCAAACTTCTGTTGAAAAGCCTTAATTTATTACAGGCAGTTTAAATAGGAACCCACTACCCTAAATTATATGAAAGGCAGACTCCTTGATTTCAGAACCAATTATAGAAGATGATGTTTAAGTGTGAATCCACATTTTCATTATAAGGAATGAATTTATTCTCATATTTGATCGCATCCCAGATATGAGTATAAGGACTTTTCACACAGGTAAGGTGCTTCCTGTTTCTTTTCTTTCAATAAAAGCCACCAACATCCAAACACTAGAGATATTTACCAGTTCTAAACGCTTTTCCACGTATGTTTCATTTTCTTGGTTTTCCCCTTTTAATAAGTTTTATAGGCAACTCCATGCAGTACATTCACTTTCTGTAGAGTTGGTAAGCCTCATTTATTTCAGATATATGTGTTAATTGTTCCTACTAACCAGGCAAAGGAGGGAATAATCATCACAAATAAAAACTAACCTTAAAAAAAAGAAAAAATAATTCTTTGAATAGTATCCTTATGATTGCTCTGCTGTTGATGCACTACCACTCCCTGCACCCTTGACTGGGGATTTGTCATAGCAGTCTCTGTTCAGCCTGTGTATGCATGTTAGTCAGTCTTGGGCCGTGCCCTGTCATACAGCACTCTGTGGGTGAGCCGTCGACAGTTCCTTCTCAACTGCCTTGGCCTGCTGAGACAGAGCTCTAGGAGTCGTTCTTTTGAGATCTCAACTCCCTAATTTCACTTTACTCATAATTAGTATTAGTGTAAGGGTTAGTTTTTTCTATAAATAATAGTTACATTTCTAGCTTTCTTTCTTTCTTTCAAAAAGAAAGAGAAAATTCTCTTTTCTACATACTTTGCAGATAATTTAACATTCTTCCGTCTGAGAGGTGATGCCTGGTTCTCCTGGCTTCAAGCACTGTTTGTCATGCCAGGAAGCAATCCTGGTCAGCAGTGGACATTCCCGTCGTATCCACTGCCTTGGGGAGTCACACATTGCGCAAAAGTGTAATTTTGCCTGCATTAAAATCAAGAGCCAGGAAAAATAGAGAGTAGTTTTACCTCCTTATGACGAAGAGCTCTCTACGCGTATGTTGGCTTCTGATCCATAACAAGGCCCCCCTGTGCATCAGTCCCCATGCACTTTGGCCATTTCAGAGCCCCATGGTTCTAGGGCACCCAAGAGGAAAATATAGGACTCTTCTCTCAAGGCCTTGAAAAAATGTGCCCTGAGTTTGCTAGGCAGAGATTTTACCAGTAGAAAGGAGATGTAGTCAGTTTCTTCAGCTACCCCAGCACCACCAGCTGTCGAGTCAGGTGCTGAAGAGGCTCCCGGTTCCTCTAGTGCCCAGGGCACAGATAGACCACAAGGCAGCAAGGCTACTGCCCCAGAAAGACTCTTGGTACTGTCACCCCATCGAGGCAGGAAGAAGAGCTCTTCCTCCACTCCCTGGGTAGTGAAGAAGCTCATGGATACCTGGCAGCCACACCTTTGTGACAGAACATGCCAGAATGTGAATGCACAGCCTCCAAGGATGGCTCAACACCATTTTTTCACCCACCAAACACAGTCTATATATGCTTCTTTCCATAACCACCTTTGTGAAACAATCCCTCGACTGGTGGAGGACTATCACAACATGTGCACAGGCGTTCCATTCACACGTTCTCCCCCAATGGTTGTTATAATGATTGGCACCTCTTTGCTAAGGTGGGGAGCACATGTAGACACTCAAATGATCTAAGGCAAGTGGACATCGCAAAAGACAATGCTACATACCAATCTACTAGAGCTCAGAGTGGTCAGATAAGCCTGTCTCCAATTCCTACCATGAATCAAGGACAAACGTATACATATCATGAAGGACAATATATCATGAATGTTTTACGTCAACAGCCAAGGAGGAGTAAGATCGCCCTCCCTTTGCACTGAGGCTGTCAGACTGTGGAACTGGTGTATACGGAACCACATCACTATCACTGTACGATCTCCTGAGCATTCAGAATGTTACTGCAGACACACTCAGCAGACAATTCCTTCAAGACCCCAAATGGAAAATAGATCCCAAGATATTACATCATATATTCCACCACTGGAGTAACCCCAGATAGATTTGTTTGCCATGGAGGCAAACTAAGAAATGCATCCACTTCTACATGGGTAATTAGGTCACTGATCTTAAGGGGATGCCTTTCACCTTCACTGGTCGTCAACCCTACTATACGCATTCCCTTCAACTACCATAATAGCCAGAGTTATGCTCAAAATAAAAAAGGACAGAGCCAGAGTCATTTAATAGTTCTGACCTGGCTTAAGCAAATGATATCCTTACCTGATGGCTATTGCATCTTTACATGACATCCTTATCTAAGGGCTATTCCTTCTTTACCCACCCGACACCAGTGAGATTCCTCAGAGGGTTGGGAAATCTCTATCCACTAGTCTAACGTCCTTCCCCCAATATAGGACTTCAGCTTTGTCCTTAAATGACTCACAAGACCACCCTTCAAATCTCTGGCAACTTGCTCACTGCTCTATTTATCAATGAAGACAGCATTGCTGATAACCATCGTGTCAGCACAAGGGGTTGGTGAAATGGGCCCTGATGGGCTCCCTCTCAGTGTTTTTTTAAAGAGAATGTCATGCTTTGGTCCCATCCCAAATTCTTACCTAAGTTGTCTTCTGAATTCCATCTCAGTCAGTCCATTCAGTTGCCTATCTTCTATCCCTAACCACATTTGAATCCCCAGGATGCACTGCTGCATACCCTGGATGTCAGGAGACCTCTGGCCTTCTATCTAGACAGAACAATACCTTTCAGAAAGGCTGACAAGTTATTCATCTCAATAGCAGATCAAAAGTGGTCAGCAATCTCTAACCAGAGACTTTCCAAATGGATCTGAGACTGCATTAACTCTTCTTACCGGTCTCATAACATTGAGCCACCTTCGATCATATGCACCCATTATATAAGGTCTATTCCACAGCCTGCCTCAAAAACATACCGATCATCTAAGTCTGTAAAGCCACTATTTTGGCTTCTTTACATTCATTCTCCAAACACTCCACAATAACTCACAACTCAACCTCCATCACGGTGTTCAGTTCGCTCAGCTGTACTGGATTCAATTCTGAAGTCCCTTCCACCTTAAAGGCTACTCCTCACACGTCACCTAGAGTGGACCATCCATAAAGTGAAGAAAAAGAAATGATTACTCACTTTGTATAGTAACTATCGTTCTTTGAGATGTGTTCCCACGGGTGCTCCACTGCTCACCCTCTTTCCCCTCTGCTTTGGAGTTTTCTGCCATGAGGCTTTGTGGTAGGGAAGGAACTAGGGGCAGTTCACCTCTACAGCGCTGTATGGAAACAGAACAGGTCATGAGACTAATATGCAAGTGCAAGCTGAATGGACACTGCTATGAGAAAACTCTGATCAAGGACATGGGGGTGCTAGTGCACCTAGAGTGGAGACGTGTGGAGCACAGGGCGAGTAATCATTCCTTCAACCCAAAATTGTGCTCCTTGGCTTCTCTACTATAACTCCCCATTTTGTGATGTCACCACTACCAAGGAAGCCCTGATATGATACAGAGATAGCCAGTGAGGGCTCAGATACTGTAAAGGACAGAGTTTCATCAAATGGTTTTGCCTTCAAAACTTCTTCATTACTTTACACTCATAATACTAAAACAAAACTTTTTAAACCGATGACAATATAAAATAAAATGACATATATGCAGAGATTTCAGCCTATAGACTTCCAGAATCTCCCTTTTACCTGATAGCCCTTGAAAGGAGGCTACCATGTAGGATTTTTTCTGAATATTCTTATTTAAATGGTTCAGTAGTAAAACAGGTAATAATCGTAAGTAATATTCATAAGTATAGTAGCTGGAAAAAAAATAGCTGCCATTACTGTATTGTCTTTTCAAAATATTTTTTTATTTTTATACACAGGCCACAGAAACCCTTTTTCGAATGGGCGTAGCAAGAGGAGCCATAACACCTTTAAGGCATGGAGAAGTAAGATTGAATGTCTGTTTTTGGATATATGGTGTAAAGTTTATTTTATTTTTGATTTAATATTTTGCAAATTCTTGGGATATGTGTTCAGGTAAATAAAGAGTGGGTAGTCTTGTAGATAAAAAGGGTCTCTCTGCTTTACAGTTTGTTGCAAAAGAATAGAGAGCCCAGATCCTGTGCATTGGGGAAAGGCATGCTCTTTATATTTGTTTTTACATTAAATCATGATGCAGTGCTGTAATCTAGATGACTCACTAGAGGATACTTCTAGTCCTGCTGAATGTTCTGAGGAAGGAGCAGCGTCTTGAGAAATTAACATAGATTTGTGTGTTAGAAGTTCCTGCTTCTGCAGATGTGTGGCTTGGGGCAAGCCACTTCATCTTTTTGTCTTTCTTTGTCTATCTACTACCTCACAGGAGTATTATGAGGGTTAATTAGTTAATGATTGTGAAGTACTTTGAACACGTAAAGTATGACTGTCATGTTGTTCATATCTGCTTGTCTCTCTGTGGGATGGTTTTTTTTTTTTTGTCCTTTGGGTTGACATACATGGAATTACTATTATTTGCATTCTGCCGATTAAGTGTCCAGAAGATGCTTCATATTGAGGCTGAATTCAATGGAAAATACTATACTCACTTATGATATTCTACAGTAATGGTCCGAACTACGGTACATATTGAAACTATTGTGACTTGTAGTATTTTGGGTCGTTATTCTAGAAAACTCAAGTGTATTGTTCTGGCTACTTGATTTCATCATATTGTGTGCTGATTATAAATGCAAGATATTTGTCTAGTTGACCCAGCACTTGCAGGACACTGCCAACCATATTATAGAGTAAATGCTTATATTCTGCTGTTGAAATTATCTTAATTTTTCCCATTTAAGTGGAGTAGAGTACCTGTGCATCAGAACAAAGGTTTCTGATTTTCCCTTGCCCAGTGTCTTTACAATGAGACCCTCTCTTGCCATAGCATTTCCTTAATCGTAGATTTAACTGTTCTGAACATGGAGTCTTTTATACTTTTTCTATTCTGTTTCTCCACAATTGGTCATTATGGGTGTGTCTACACTTCAAGATAGAGGTGTAATTTCCATCTTAAGGAAACATATCTGGGCTAACTCTGGTCAAGCTTGTGTGCTAAAAGTAGAAATGTAGCTGTAGCAGCACATGCCAGGGGAGGGGCTAGCTGCCCAAAGATTTACCTGACATCTTGGATGGACTTGTACTCAGGACAGCTAGCCCCTCATATTTCCACTGCTACACTTTTATTTAGCATGCTAGCTCGATCAGAGCTAGTGTGGGTATGCCTTCTCAATTTGGAAAGTACACCTCCATCTTGACGTGCAGATGTACCCAAGAAGAGTATGAAATATGATGCACTATCTGGCAGGATGCTATGTATGAAATATATGGAACGCTTCTAGCTTCTTTCCACCTCTTTGAGGATTGTGTCTTGAGAGAGATGATCTCTGTGTGTTTCTTATGATAACACAGACCACTGTATGCTAGGCCTTTCATTCAAGCTTATTTAGTTTTTTTGTGTTAGAATGAGTGTTGCACTTATGCTAGTAAAGTAGAAATGCATTTTGCTTGAAATGATCTATGTGGATTGTCGAGCATTCATGTTGTTTAAAGAGTTATTAATTACAGACTGCAGTTTTAAAAAGTGGACTGATACAAAAAATTATAACTTTTTATCAGCATTATGGTAGTAATAGGAATGTGAGTCCTACATCACTTTCTTTTATACTATTTTTAACTTCTTGATGTTAAAATTTTTTTTTTCTAAAAATCCTGTTGCAATGTTACATTTAGAGCTCATAGAACAACGTGGAGTAGGAGCTCCTTTGAGCCACTTACCTTATCTTAAAATTACTCCATTGAGAGCTAGTTGTACAGGTGTGACAGTGGACAGCTAGGAAGACTATATTGGTGGGTATTTGACTATTGCTGCTGTTTCAATTCTGAACATTTATTGGTTTGTGTTTTTTTAAACTATCTGCTCATTCTGTGTTTTTATGAATAAGTTTATTGTTCCTGTATGTTTTAGTATCCTCCTGTAAAGAAAAAAATTGTGTTTGAATTGAAATTGTTCCCATTTCTCAATTTCCCAGCAACTTCATCATCTATTATCAGACCCTCCAAAGCATTGAGGTCTCATAGACATTTATGCGAAGACAGAGACAGTGAATTGAATAAACATATTCTTAATTTATATAACACACTGAAAGTGTTTTATCTATTACTGTTGCTTATAATATCTATGTTAACTGTAACTAAGATGAGAAGAAAAAATATTTTTTACAGTTTACTTAGAGCTTTGGACAGCCCTTTTGTGAAAATCCACTTTCTCTGTTTCCTCTGATGTTTGTGATTATGTTTCACAAAACAGGAAAGAGAAAATTATTTGTAAATGAAAAAGAATGTGATGCTAAACCCTCAAATACTGGCAATGGGAGTCAAAAGTAATTGTAGTACCTTAAAATACTTTAAACACCAGTTTCAAAATTTCCTAGATTTCAAGTTGCCTGTGTCTCATCCTTGGTGGAGAAAACCTCTGACATGTCTGAGTTTGTGATGGAAATTAATGCCAGCCCTAATCTATGCAGGCAAATATATATGAATTGCCATTATTCTTCCTCTTACCTATGTGACTTTGCTTGATTCCCCTTTATTTGATGGTCCAATAAAACCACCGTGTCAAAGAACCAGAGGCAGAGTGCATATAATTTAAGTATGAATGTGCTCAATATTTTAAGGGTAAGCATTAATCGAATGAGTGACAGTTCAGCTACAGGTGAGCAATAAAAGGTAGGCATCTTCTGTGTGCCTGTTTTTATGGGAAATCTTTAGATGTTTCCAGCAGGAAGCTTTAGTTGCATTTCCATTTTGCCTATACTTTGAATTCATCAGTCAGTCATCAACTGATTAACAGCATTGGTGCAACCCTCAAGAGTAAACAAGGAAAGGTGTGATATGCATTGTCTAAGTTGCATTGAAAATCAACATTATGCTTTTAAGGCCCAGATCCATAAAGGTATTTAGGTACCTAACTCCTAATGACTTCAGTGGGAGCTTGGTGAGGATCTGGGCCTAAATCACTTTGAAAATGGAATTTGGGCTTCTGAGTCATGTAGCTGCTTGAATTTATTTTATCTGTAGTTTCCTGGAAGGTCAATGAGACTTTAGGCACCTTTGAAAATGTTACCCAAAGTCTTGGTCATGTACTCAGACCCACGTGGTACTATATAAATTGTAGCCCTGTTCACATGGAGGTTCAGAGTCTGCCTATTCATTCAAGTCAAATGTAAATATTTTGCCTTGATTAGGCATATAATCTAGCAGTTGCATATTGCCCCAAGATTTTGCAGGTTTCTATTAAAGTTGTCTTCTCCATTCTTCCCTCTTCCATTTTTCCCTCTGAACCCCAAAGTCTTAAAAACTTTTACTACCAGCTCTCAATATTAAGTAAACATGGATGTGTGTGTTCTGGATATCAGCAGTTCTCAGCTAATAGGTTTGTCACTTGAGTTTATAAAGTAAAACAGTAAAACAGAAATTGAATTATTAATCTCATGTATATGTGAGATGATTCTTTTGAATGAGGTGCAAGTGAAGGTATATTGCTATCTTATAAAGTGTCTACGTTTTCAACAATTCTTAAATACATTTTTCACAAATACAGTTTTGGCCCAAAAAGAATTCTAGCTGATGGGCCATTCATGAGAGACTGGCACTTTTATAAATTGTACTGCATGCAATATTTATGGACTAAGCCAGTTACTGGTGATAATAGGTAAAGTACTAGTGAATCCAGACAAAGATACAATGGAACACTTCATTACAGCATAAAGAACTTTGATCTACCTAAATCATAGCACCAAATGATGTAATGTTAAAGTATTTGCTTAGGAGACTCATTATTCAATAGAACGGATGCTGGGAAAGTAGGAAAGGTGAGTATATGAAATTTTTCCTTGAATATATTCTCATGTTAAAAGCTCAATACTTAACTTTGGTGAATCAAACAAGACACTTTGATACAAATTCCCACTGTGTAATTACAGCTGGCTGGGCCTGAAAATCAGAAATGACATCAGTAAAATAGAATGAATTTTCCAAAAGGAACAAAATTATCTAGAGTTCTGTGAAAACTCAGTTATTTTTTCCAAGAAAAAGCTGGATTATTGAGTGGTGTTCAAATAGAAAGTGCACCTCATGAGCCAGAACGGAAGAAATTAAAGCCTGAACTCAAGATCTAGTTGGCCATGTTCAGTATCAGAAATGCTAAGCTGGCAGTAAAAATCCAAAAAGGCCTAGTTCTTTTTTGGAAAGGCCAGACTGAGAAGGAAACTCTCCAAATAGGGAAAAATTGTAGTTTTCGTAGCTGTATGTGAAATGTAGGGCTGGGTCTACACTGACGGCGGCAAATATGCCGCTGTCACATCGATTGCTCTGGATCGACTGAGCATGTCTATACTACCCAGGAAGTGACGCAGGAAAACCACCTCGGTAAGTGGAGTAGCGCTGTGTTGAAGGGAGCGTTGTTCCCTTCGACACAGTGCAGTATGGACGCTGCGCAGAGGAGATGCTGCAAAATCAATGGGAGATACGCAAGTGATTTTTGTCACTTGCGTATCTCCCGTCGACTGCCGCTGAATCGCAAACGTAAGGGTAGACCGGGCCTAGGTGAGAGCAGGAATGCATAACTGTAGAGTGAAAACCAAGGTTCATCTTGAATTTAATTACAAATCCTCATGTTGAATTGCAATGAACAAATTGCAATAATTTCTCTGATCAAACAAAGGAGAAATCATTAAGGAATCTCCTAGTCTGGCCAGTTTCCAAGACTAGCTGGTTTTGAAATTTATAATGTCGAATGTTTGGGGGAAACCTTTTCTCTCATTTCTTAGTTGCAGTCTTTCTATGTATCAGAGAGTTCATCTTTTCCGTCATCTTCTGTGTACGGATACAGGGTTTTTAAGCCATTCCGTTATTACTGTTGACGAAATCGGAAATTTGTATTGCAATGCTGTATCATCTTTCTGTTTATATGTGGATTACAAAATTACTTTTGAGGTTTTGGCATGAAGGTTGCAAATGATACTGCCAAGTGTCATTCATCCAAATTCAGTGGATATTGATAAGAACTATTTTATTGTTTGACAACACACGAAGAATTATTTCAGTACTAGCACTGGGTCTTTGACTTAGTGCCAAAAAAAAAATTAATAGTATCAAGGAGAAGTAACAAAAGCCAAGAATATAATTAATTTCACAACTCAGCATATTTTTCTTGCTATAGAATTTTCTGTCAACGTCTCTGTTTTGGGGAATGTGTGCTAGGTAGAGATGTCCAGAAGTTACCCATTTGTCATAGACTCATAGACTTTCAGGCCAGAAGGAACCATCTAGTTCAGTGGTTCCCAACCTTTTTGGTTCATCTAGTTCAGTGGTTCCCAACCTTTTTGGCTCGACAGCTTCAGATACGGTTTTACAACCCTGAAGGGCCACCAGCCCACCTCCTCCGCTCTCCACTGCAGCCAGATGGAAGGAATTCAGCAAGGAGGCTGCCTCCCCACTGATCTCCCATCTCCCTTGCTGCAGCAGGGAAACTGCACACATCCTGTAGCCTTGCACATTCCAACTGGGTTTCTAGGCAGTGGTTCCCTTCTGTAGCCAGGGGGATGAAGGAGTTGTGCTCTCCTCCTTCTGGCTCCATCAGGGATCCCAGCACCTATGGCTCCAGGTGGAACATTTTGTCCTACTCCCTGCTACTGCCAAGGGGAGGGGAGCGCTGATCTCCCATCCCCTTGGTTGAAGCAAGGAGCCTGCACCAGTCTTTTAGCCCTGTGGCAACGCATTCCGCCTAGGTCCTTAGGCAGTAGCTCCCTTCTGCAGCCAGCAGGAGGGGAGCTGTGGGCCACTTTGAAAGCCCCCGCAGGCCGCTTTTAATCCTAGGCCACAGGTTGGGAACCACTGATCTGTCTGATCTCCTGCACATCAGAGGCCACAGAACCTCACCCATCAACTTCTGTACTAAATCCTTAATCTCTGGGTGAGTTATTGAAGTTCTCAAATAATGATTTAAAGACTTCATGTTATAGAGAAGCCACCATTTATTCTACTTTAAACCAGTAGGTGGTTGGTGCTCCACTGTCCAGAAGAAAGAGAACCCTCGTTTGTGCCAATCTGACCCTTCTTTACAAAGAACTGAGCCAGCATTTTTCACAGATATAATATTATAAATATATGCCCAGACCAGAGCCCCATCACCTAAAAGGAGATAGTTCCAGCTCCAAAGAGCGTACCATTTAAATAGGCAAGACAGGTACAGGCTAAGAGAAGGGAAGAATTGCAATCCCCATTTGTGGCACAAAGAGATTAAATGATATGACTGAAGTTGTACAAGAAGTCTGTGGTAGAACTGGGAGGTAAACCCCTATCTTCTGAGAACTAGTCCAGTGCCTTAACCAAAAAGAATGTCTTTCCTCTGTAAAGATAACTTTGTATGAAAAAAAAATGAAAATGAGGAATAAATACTGTGACATATTGGGGTGCAATCCATACCAGTGGGAGACTGTCACTCCTTCCCCTGCAATCTTGGGCACCTTAGAATGTCTTGCTGAAGTACCTCCCATCAGGGCCACTTCTTCCAGCATGCCAACCACACCCTGAATGTCCATGTGTAAATGGAATCTGGGTTACACTCTGGCTTTTACCAGCCTTGGTTACCTGTGCCGAGTGACCCCAACACACTCCCAGGCCCAGATTTTCCCCAAAAATGTATGTCTTGTACACCTCCAGCCCTCTCCCGGACAGGTCAAATGTGTTGTCTGTTATTCCTTTAAGGGAATAATATACACTAACTTGTTACCTTAAATCAAGTTACCCAGGCACTTTAACTTGAACACACTGGATTAGATAAAACAACAAAACAAGTTTATTAACTACAAGGAAAGAGATTTTTGACTGAGTGCAAGCAATGAGGCACAAGAGTTGGAAATGGGTACAAGAAAAATAAAGCTAAACTGTTTTCTAGCGTCTAACGTGACAAACTATATTATATTTAAAGCAAAGTTTCTCAGCACATGATTCCAACAGCTTTACTGACCACACTTTTCAGATCAGGACCCCTCCCCCTGAGTCCAACGGCTGTTGCCTTTGTCTTCTCAGGTGGAGAGAATCAGATGAGAAGGGAGGAGGGGATGTCTCGGGGTGTTCGCCCCTCCTTTTGATACTTTCAGTCTCTCTTTGAAAAGCATTTCCAGTGGAGAACCAAGAGACAGGGGGTTTGATAGAGGAAAGAGCTCATGATGTTTCTTTGCTAAGATGCAGATTTCTTTGTCACAGCCCCCCATTCTTGCCAAACATTGGCCACTTGATAGGTGATGGCCCATCAGCTTTGTTGACAGGTAGCGGGGGTGTTAGCTTGCCTTTTGTCTTTGAGAAACTCGCTTAGCCACTCCCCAGACTTATCTGGGATGCACACTTCAGTCATGCTTTGAGCTTATATTCATAACTTTACCCATAATGTGGCTACATGCATTTTACCATGATATTACTGATCAGCAAGTTGAGTTTTCACGTGATACCTCACAAGGCGTACCTTATACAAAGATTATTACGGGGGTGAATACAAGGGTGTATCCTGTTTCAAACATGTTATAAACTATTTTTTAAAAGTGAGTTCTATGCTGATAATCTGTATGTTCTTGGAAGTCAGAGATATCTGCATTACAGTTCAAGTTTTATTGTAAAGTGGGATCTTACATGTGCATTTCAGGAAAATACTATTCTTTATTGCTCACTACTATACATCTTCACTTTTCTTCCTAAAGAGGTGTAGGAAGATTGCTGATCTCCTTTTGATTAAATTAATACAAGCTTCATAAATGGAAGAAATGTGCTAAAGTCCATATGCAAATATTCCAAAGCAATATTATTGATGGATTTGGTGGACCAGGTCACTGGAAAGAGTGTGCTGCATCTTCCAGTGGGGCATAGCAACAAGTGCATTGCCCCTTGCTGCCGTAGTAGCTTAGTGCCTAAAAGGGATGATTAGCCCCAAATAAATCCTGTCCATGCACTACAGGGAGGGAGTGCTTCATGTTGTTCAGTAGTGACTACTGCAGTCAAAGGGAATAGCTTTCATAGACTTTGATATTGAGTTGTTATTGGTTGGAATGATGGTGCCCATGACATGAGGCTCTGAGAGAGCACAGCGGGAAGAATAAAGGGGGATTTCCAGAGTGCCTTCAGGACTTTTGAGGAACTAAGAGGTTGAGGGAGAAAATTTGACTTCTTGCATATTTTTAAAGGAAAATTCAGTTTGAAACTTCTTAGACAGTTGTCAAAGCCATTTGCTTAGGGAGATACTGAATAGAAGGCGCAAACTATCAGGGTCCTGTTAGAATGACTAAATCTATTTTAATATTTTAAATTCAAGTCTTAATCTTTAACAATCTCCCAGATACCTTCCTCCACTAAATAGTTGCAACTAGCATGAAGTAAAACATTTTTCTCTTTATTTATAGGATTTTTGACTATGCCCTTTTTTAGATAAATTTTCTTCTACCACCTACCAAGGAGATGCTTATCTTGTTCAGTCCAGCATATCTCACTGTCAAACAACAGGAATGTAACATCAACACACATCACTGAA
Organism: Mesoclemmys tuberculata; assembly: GCA_007922155.1. Taxonomy (NCBI): domain Eukaryota; kingdom Metazoa; phylum Chordata; order Testudines; family Chelidae; genus Mesoclemmys; species Mesoclemmys tuberculata. Next base: position 3,328,095 of record ML675690.1, on the reverse strand, counting down.
GCATTGGTGGCCTTGTCTGTAACTGCTTCATATTTGCCATTTCATCCAGAGATGTCTATCTTCAGCATGTCTCACATTTTCTTCGTAATACTGACTCTGCTTTTAATTTGAATACAAAAATAAGTGTACCATAATTTTATACTGACACAAAAGAAACAATACTGGGATAGCCACAGAACATCAAGATTTTATTTTTTAAAAAGTTGGAAGGTTTCTTAAGATAACTTCTATTTGTTTTGATCCTAATCGGGAGAGCGGTAGAACCAGGAAAGCAATTATTTCCACATGGAAAAATGTTGTGACTTAATCATTGTCCTGCCCTGGTTGTTCCGTGAAGTATTCTTTACTTAAAAATCAAAACCATATTTGCTATTGATTCCATGTGTTCAAAGATACTTGGTTGCATTTGATAGAAGGGTGTCATATACGATGGATATTTCAATAACACAGTCTACTGTAAAGAGCCGAAGATGGTATGTTTGTCTTAGTTGTGGTACATTAGTGTGCACAACAGCAGCAAGTAAATGTTGGTCATTTATAATCATTAACACTTTATTTTCCAGAACAATTGCATGTGTTTCTAAGATCATTTCTAATCCTTGGCTTCAATCCCAAAATTGATAGTGTACAGGTGGACCGTTGTACCTGCACAATATCTGATACTGAAATAAGGTTTATTGATCTGTAATTCCCAGAATCACTTCAACACCTTTTTAAAGACCAGCAAAACAGTTGCTAACCTCCAACCCTGTGCAGTGGTATCTGTTTGTAATAAGAGATTGTATATTTTTCCTAGTAGCTCAGCTACTACATTTGTAAGCTTCTCCTGAACTCTAGGCTATATACCATATGTTCTTGGTGACTTGTTGCTCCTTAATTTTTTTCCCAGCAGTTCTACTCATCACCTCAATTTTTGGCAGTACTTCATTCTTAGTACTTCTTAAATGAGAAGATCTGGAGTAGGTATTTTTCCAGCAACTTCTGTAATGAAGTCCAATGAAAAAAATCAGTTAGCTTCTGTGCAATATCTTTACTTGCTTTAATTGCTCATTTAACCCCTGTAGTCCTGTGGACCCATAGATTCTCTTGGGTTTCTTGCTTTTATTTGCCTTAAAAATTGTTTTGATGTCTGGCTGTTTGCTTTTCAATTTCAATTAGTGCTGCTAATTTCCATTTTACATTTTACCTACAATAGTGTTATGCTCCTTTCATTTGGCTTCTCCAAGGATGGCTTTCAGTTGGCTCAATTCTTGTACCTTGTCTTTTAACTGTACTGGTTTTTTTTCCTGTTTCCTTTTTTATTTAGGGATAGGCATATTATCTGTGACTTTGCTATGGTATGTGTAAATAACCTCCAACCAACGTTTTAGGATTTTTGTTACTTTATTTTTGCCAGTGGGGTCTTTTTTATTAGCTTCCTCCTCCTCCGCTCGCTTTTTTTTTTTTTTTAAGATTTCGTTTTCTGAAAGATAGTTTCACCAATCTAACTGTAGGTACAGTGATTCCTCCTGTGATATTGAACTTAATTATATTTTGGTCACTATTACTTCATGTCTTACCTATAGTTACTCCTTGAATCAACTTTTGGGTGTTACATATAGTGGGACTAAATCAAGAATGTCTCCTCCTCTCCTATTGTGTGCTCTAGAACTAGTTGTTCCAAAAAGCAATAATTAAAGTTGTTGAGAAATGTCTTTGTATCTCATCCAGTTGTGACATTTGACTTGTGTATATGTGTATAGTTGAAGTCACCCATTATTGCTTAATTGCCTCTTTGATCTCGCTGTTGTAGTACACTCAAAATCCATTTCTCGATCAAGAGACCAGTGGTGCAACCTTCTAATCTGTTAGCATATGCTTATGACTAGGATTTGTATCCATATGGATTTTACTGGATAGTCCTTTCTACTCAAATATGTTATCTACTTAGATAAAATGACATCTTTTTCATATAAAGCTACTCTCCCACATCTATAATCCATTCAGCATAGTCTGGCCATCTGGTGTTGTATATCATTTATTTTTGTCATTCCACCATATTCTGTAATGCCTGATATCTTAAGCTTCCATGGTCAAACAGTCTAGTTGCCGTGTTTTTTGTTTTTAGATTTATATTTGCGTGTGGCGGTGCATGTTTGTGTGTCTCTACACATACATAATTTAGCCATGGTTCCTATTATATTAACTTCCTTTTCTGACATCTTCTTACTTTTCCATAATTTATCTTTGTGATTTCAACCAGTCCTTGCTCTAGTACAGTGGTTCTCAACCAGGAGCAGCATATCCAGGGGGTACTTCAACTCATCTAGATATTTCCCAGTTTTACAACAGGCTACACTAAAGCTCTAGTGAAGTCAGTACGAACTAAAATTTCATACAGACAGTGACTTGTTTATACTGCTCTATGTACTATACACTGAATGTAAGTACGATGTTTATATTGCAATAGATTTATTTTATAATTATATGGTAAAAATGAGAAAGTAAGCAATGTTTCAGTAATGGTATTCTGTGATGGTTTTGTATTTTTATGTCTGATTTTGTAAGCAAATAGTTTAAGTGAGGTGAAACTTGGGATACATAAGACAAATCAGACTCTGTAAAGAGGTACAGTAGTCTGGAAAGTTTGAGAACGACTACTCTAGTACATCTGTAAATATCGTCCTATCCTGCACTGGATATAGAGATACCTTAATATTGCTGATATAGATGTCTTTGCCCTAGCAAAAAGCCCCAGAGAAGTTTTCAGTTTTCCGTCCACCCCTACTTTATTTAATTTTCCCCAAACCTTGTTAATTTTCTATGCCAGCAATCTGTGTCCACTTTGAAATGGAGCCTGTTCCTTCATATAGGTCCTTACTTACCCCAAAAGTTCCCCAGTGTCTAATATGTTTTGAATTTCTCCTCTATGCAGTCTTCCCATCTATGCATTTATATTCTGAAATTCCAGGCTTTTGGAGTTAGATTAAAGATTATTATTATAATTCTCAGAAGGGTTTTAAAGATAAATATAATAATATAATATAAATATATAATATAATATACATATAATAGTTCAATATTAAATATTAGTAAATATAATAATTTAATTAATAAATATTAATAATTAAATTAATAATTTAATAATTCTAAATAGAATGATATAATGCTAATTATATAATGCAACCGTTTTAAGTTGAAGTTTTTCAGCTGGAGATAATGTTGTGCATACTTCTTTTCTCCACCCCACCCTGGAACCATGGAATCCATGTGATGCAGTGCTAAGGAAAAGGCGAAGACAATGCTGGAGTGGCTTTACAGATTCAAGGTTCTTTCCACTCTGTTTTTTTTCCCTCTTCCTCCATGTCTCTCAACAGAGTGGGACACAGAATCGTAGATCAGTTAAACCATATAATTAAATTAAATGTACATTAGTCCCTTCTATTTACATCAACAGCTTTTAGTAAAGTTTTATTCCCATTTAACTACCTGCCTCGAGACCCATATAAGAAAAACCATTAAATACAAATCACTAATAAAGTATTTTTAGCTTGCGTACCAGAAAAAGGACAATGTCTTAGAAAAGTTCCTTTAAATAACAGGGGATCTTTTCTGAACAGAGGAATTTATTTTAAATGCTATTGAATCATTGTACCATTTTGGTTTTAACTTTTGAACTTCATAGTATAATGATTCTCCTGTTCATATTTTGTTAGACTTAAAATGTGATGTCTATAGTGCATGAATAAGTGCCAGAAGGCTTCATAAACTGCATCGGTTTAGACTGAAAAATCAGTGTGAGTCTCCTAAAGCTGATTTTCATTTAATTAATGTTGTTTTGGGCACATTTTGTTTCCTATGATTTCAACTCAAGGGCATGCCAGGCCTAATCACTTACAGGCACATTATAGAGCAAATGGCGATGTGATACCAGACATCTGATCCCCTAACCCCTTTGCCTTCATATCACAAAGCTGTCATTATCATCAGGGGTTCAAAAGTTCTGCTCTCACGGATTGCTCTGACATCTCTGGTTTCCATCTTTTTTGTCCGAATGCTTTGTTGCTGTCATGTTAATTTATGGGGAAGATTTTTTTTGTATTTACATAAATCTTATAAACCAAATGCTAAATCTATGCATTTCAGTGTGCATGTTCCCCTTCTTTTCCCCCACTCTCTTAAAAAAGGGAGTTTCTGTGCAGAAATACAAAGAAAGATAATTGCCTCCAGACACAGTGGAGTCCCCCTTTCTTATAGGGAAGGTCACTTTCATGCATGGATGTAGGGGGCATGATCTGTGCCTTCATTTTTATTTTGCTCTTAAAGGATTTTATTTCAATATAAGCATTCCAGGCTAGTGTTCTGAAACCCTTGTAAATTCTGATTCCAGCTTGGGAGCATGCATATACACATGCAAATGGAGAGTCCCCCAAAAGAATGCTTTTAGAGGAGCCTTTTTTGTGGGGGAGAAGGGGACAGGAAACAATAAAAACAGTGAGGCTGTCCTTTATACATCATCAAAAAGGAGCAGTGAAGGGGAAATACAAAAACATAAGAATAAAACTATTCTGGAATCCATCTTTAATCTTCAGGATTGTAATACATGTCAGAGATATTTCTAAATATGGTTTGTAGTGGGAAGATTTCTTTGTTAGATCAGAATGAATAGCAATGCGAAGGTAACTTGTTTACAGAAGCTCTGTATGCCGTGTCAACTTTATCAGGTATAACAATAAGAAATCCTGGCAAGATATGGTATGTTACTGAAAATTAAAAGCATGCATTTGAGAGGTAGGTTATAATAACTTTTGGGGAATAAAGTGTTCAAATTATTTAATTTCCTGTTTAAAAAATATAAGTATACTTTCTTGGGGGGTGGGGTAGTTGGGAAGGTGGAACATTCATCTTCAAGAGTATCTTTACTGCCCACTTTAGGTGTCTTCTGATACCTCAGTCACTGAGTGATGCTTAAGCTTAGCTACTAAATGATTGAGTGCCTCTTTTGAGCTTAGACTGTGGCTGTCAAACACTATAAAGCAGTCAGTTGCCACTACAACTAGATCTTTGGTCTCAATCTCTCTTGGATCATCCATTTTAGATGGTTGACTGGTCAGTTTTAGCTATGAAGGAGGAGAGTGAATTGGTTTTGAAGTCTTAGGTGAGTGCTAAGAACTTTTCTGCCTGTTTTGTTAACACACATTTTGGCTGAAGTTGTTTATTTCATAGTGTCCAAAGATGCCCTGATTGCTATAAAAATACTTACCCACTCCAAATAATTGGAGTTTGATAATTGATAATTTGACTGTTAGACTTGGTATGATTGGAGACCATGAGGATGGTGACTTCTGACGTATATGCACCTCTTGGTGGTTCTGTAATGATTTTTTAAGTTAAAGTAGATGAAGAAATGAGGGAATATATTGTAGGCATCATAGAAGAAGTGAATTTTAGGGAGGGATCTACATGAATGAAGGGTATTAGCTAGGTGGATTCCTTTCTCTAAATGTTGTTAGAGTTGATACCTTACAAAACGCATGCTAGTATTTACCACAATACAATACAAAGGTAAAATGAAAACTGAGTTAAACTCAGACAGATTTGCTAGATGCCTCTACTTAAGAGATTCTGGGAGGTAGTTAGCAGAGAAATACTTTTACCTTAACTTTTAAAAATTCTCTTCTCCTTGAAATGTTCTGGCACTTTGCCAGTACATTCCAGAATTTATTATTCTTTGGCATAACCAAAATGATATGTGACAAATACCTAAAACAACAACAAACATATAGAATAAGCTAATGGAAACCAGAAAATTTATTGAGTTTCCAGTAGTTTGTGTCAACTTCAAAGGAAATTTTGGGTGGGCAAGGAATACAGAATTGGGGCATAACTTTGTGACTTAACTTTGCTTTGGTTTATAAGAATTTTTTTTTAATTATTTGACTATTCATTAAAATACTGTCACTTCATTGCATAGAAACACCTGCTTTGAGACAAATGATATTGTGACATACAAATACCCAAATTGTGGCCTCAGAGGCACAACATTTTTAGTGAAGTGCGTCTGAGGGTAGAATTTAGTTTAAAACTATAAAAATAAAATTAAAATAAAAGTAAAGGAGCTATCGACAGTCAACAGCTCAAAACAGATATTGTATTAAAGTGACAAGATAAGTGACGTAATATCTTCTATTGGACCAGCTTCTGTTGTTCAGAGAGACAAGTTTTCAAACTTATTCAATTGTCCATCCTTCTGAAAAATGTAGTGAAAAAAATAGAGAGCAACTACTGTTTCACTCTTCAGTTTAGTCTTCAAGTAAATATAGAAATATGTCATATTCCTCTATATTTTCAGAGAAAGCCCGTTTTGAATCTGATGCTGCCATGTGACTTTTGTGATGTGGATAAACGTTCCACGGGACAAAGATAAAAGCAGAATCTCTTTGTAATTTGTGACCGACCAGGGTCTGAATTCTTAGACACAAATTCATTTATCTCGTGTATAGCCTTTTGTGTTTTTTTCTTTTTAGCCCTTACCGACAGTTTTCGTTATTTTTATTTCTCTATTGAAACAACTGTGTTAGGAGGGTCTGATGCTGAGCAGCTTCATGTGCAGAATTCCTGCAGAAATCTTAGTTGTCACTGCTTTATTTTGAATGATAAATTGGTGTTCAATGACACTAGGTATTCTTACCAAGAGTAAGGGGTGAATTTACTGTCCTTTTTGTTTTAAACCTAAAAACTATAATGAGAAACTCCTTTTGTTCTCTGAATGCTTATAAAGAACTGAGGTTTTTCTTGCTCCAGCTAACTGTTATTTCATTGTTGCCTGTTTCATCCTTTTGAAGGAAAGCCATAAGTCAGCTAGGGCCAGGTGAGATAGGTTAGGCCTCCAAGGACAGGGTCTGGCAACTCTCAGAGTCTGTCATTCTGCCAGAAACAAGATAATCTTCAGAGTAGATTATTTGTCTGCATTAGCAGAGGGACCATAGCTTTAGACAGAAGAATGTTACCCAATAGTACTTAGTCTGAGAGCATGTGTAATTCTGTGGGCAAGTTAATAGTAGAAAGTAAGAGAGATGACATTTGATTTGTAAAAATCTACAGAATCATAATTTCAATGGTGTCACCCTCTGAATCAGGCCAGGAGGAACTCACTCCCCTCGTCTTCACCCCAGTTTCCCAGCTCAGGAATGGGTTGAGTTGGGTATCATTCAAAAGCCCTTACTTCCACAAACACAATAGTACCAAACGTGACAAACTTAGAACAATACATTTGACAAAATGTTTAAAAGTCAACCTTTTTATCATAGTTTAACAGAGGATACATTGCTTACATAAAAAAGACATTGATCTTTGGCAGTCCTGCGGAAGTTAGTCTTGACGTGTAGGACTGAAAATATTTATTCATCAAAGTCATCCTCAGTAGCATCTCTACCTAGGGTGCCACTGCTAAACGTGTCGTCACACTGATTCTCATCTGTGCTGCACTCTCGGCAGACTACTGGCCGAATACTTCCAAGGTGTTGAGCATCTGGTCTTTGCACACAAGCATTTGATTAGCTGAAGGATTGATTCAGGAGTGTTGTATTTCATACATAGCTGATGTGATCAGTCCATTATCCAAGACCCATCCATGGAGAGGGTGGTTTTAGTTGTGCTCAATTATCCCGGAGCCATTCGATTGCTTTTGTGACAGGGACTGGACGGCTATGCAAGGGTGCTGGAAGGCATGCATATTAGTCCCAGACTCAGCAAAGCCTTATTCCCTGGGTGATCCAGCTGGGGCTACTTCAAGGTAATTAGGCCACCTGGGGCCTATCAAGGAAACTCCCCCAGCAGTTAAAAGCCTCCAGTTCAGGCAGGCAGGGGCAGCCAGAAGGGAGCTCATAGCCGGAGTAGAGCAGTTTGCAGAAACTTGGGACTTCCACGGTTGCTGCCACAGCACCAGAGACAGAGGCTTCGGCCGAGGAAGGCGAGACCACCCTCCTCCCTGGTACCAGGAAGCAGACCACGGGCAGCAGGTCCACGGACAGGCGACCCAGGGAAGGGAGCGGGACTCAGGGGTGGAGCAGGCCCCAGTCTCCCCCCACCTGTCCAGCTCACCTCCCCCCAGCTGCACCGCCCGCAGAGCCAGAAGAGCGCAGGACTCACAGGGGCGGAATAGATTCTCCCTCCAGCCCTCCCACCTTGTTACACTTTATAGTTTGCCTTCTTGTTAGCAAATATAAATGCACCCCACCTTGATGGCAATTTTTATCCGTTGTCTGCTTTTTGGAAAACATCCACCAGCTTAGCTCTGCAAGTGTTGTAAAGTTGGTCTTCCAATGGTAAACTCAATATATGAATGCATCCAGTGCGTCTATGTCTTCATCAGTGACTGTCTCAGGTGTTCCATGCATCTTCAGAGTGAGGAGTCTTCAGAGGTGGAATCAAATGTCTTCCAATAAGATAATTTGGTCTTTCCAGACGAACTTCCAGTAATGTCACATCCTGAAAGGGCATGGAAATCTGGCAATCCAGTGGCTTTTAATGGTCTGGGTGATCGGAACACATTTCTGAGGGACATACAGTGATTCTGTTCTCCAGCAGCCAGTGCAAAAACAGAATCTCAGAGCAATATGGGAGTTTTCCAGACGACACTAGAACATGTGTCTTGTGCAAAAATCCAGAGTTTAATAGCACCTCTCTTTGTGGCATTCATGGCAAGCAAGGTAAGTGTTAGCTTCCTCATGGCAACTACAAAGAAACTCACTGAACAGTACAAGACAGCAGCTTCACTACACCATGTAATGATGCAATTTTCAATCAATTCTTCTCATACTGGAGCGTTTTTCCTACGAGGTGGGTGGTTAACTCCTCTTTTGTGCAAGTCACCAGCCAAGTATGTATTTGTGGCATTCTCCAAAGATTCAGCGACTGGTAAGTACTCGTTTTCTCCCCTTGATGACTAAAAATGACTGAGACCAAAGTAAAAACAAGGAGTTTGTAATAAATTACTTTGGGTTTGTAATTAATTGTTATGTTCTGTAACTATGTGCGTACTGTTGGCAGATGGATTACAGTAATTTCTATCTGGATGCTGAAACCTTAACCTGTGCATTGTTATAACTCTTTTTTTGACATAATAAACAAAAGTGATAATCAGTACCACTGAGCTGCTTCTTGTTTGCTGGTGATGGCAAATCAACTTGAAGCACTCCTTCCACTTTTGGCAATCTGTAACATTAAACAAATTAATTGGGTATCATGTTCTGAGCATTAACTGATAACACAATAGTGTCAGTTTAGGGCCACAATTTAATTTAGGGCTGAATGTTTGACTTGCATGTGTTAAAGTATAATTAAAAAACATTGATTTTTAAACTTTTTATCGAATCTCTACATAAGTGTTCTGTGTTTGTCATATTTGGTATCATTGAGTTTGTGGGGAAAAAGGGCTTTTTAATGTTAACCAAGTGGACCGATTTCTGATGACATTGTATATCAGTCTATATCATTATATCTTGGGTGTCTGGCTGGTGAGTCTTGCCCACATGCTCAGGGTTTAACTGATCGCTGCATTTGGGATCAGGAAGGAATTGTCCCCCAGGGCAGATTGGCAAAGGCTCTGGGTTTTTTTTTGTCTTCATCTGTATCATGGGGCACTGATCACTTGCTGGTGGATTCTCTGTATCTTAAAGTCTTTAAACCATGATCTGAGGACTTTAATAACTCAGTCATAGGTCAGGGGTCTATTACAGGAATGGATGGGTGAGATTTGGTAGCCTGCGTTGTGCAGGTCAGACTAGATGATCATATTGGTCCCTTCTGATCTTAGAGTCTATGTGTCTAACATTTCCAGCAACAGGAGGACATGAAGCTGGGAGCTGACGTGGGGAGAGGAGGGCAGGAGTTCTGCCGCGTCCCTGTAGACACCATTGAAATTATAATTTTGTAGATTTTTATGAATTAAATGATACCTCCTTTATCTTTTTATCACTAACTTACCCATGGAATGAGATATTACAACATTATGCTCCCAGACTAAGTTGGCTTGTGCTTCTTTCTCAGATTGGTACGATTCATGTTATTATTACATTAATGCATTAAATAAAAAATTAGACATTGGAAAAGAATCACTTCAGCTAACTAATCTGAACTGACAAGGCCAGAGAAGTATTAAAATTCTGTACGTGTATAGCCGTGCTAAAGATAGAGTGAATTTCTCTGGATTTCTGTACTTGCTTTTTCAAGTCTGTATTGTCATTAGTCCCCCTGGTGATGTGACCTCATCTTATACCAAGGAACCCTGTAGGATGTTTTGACTATTATGGGCTACATGGACTTTGTCGCAAGCCCTGGAATGCTCTGACTAGTTTATAAAAGGAAGTGAAGGCACACCCTGAGTTTTTTCCAGCCGCTGAAGCTGCAAGTTGGAATTCTCTTTTTGTTCCCTCAGGGTATGTCTCCACAGCAACTAAGGACCTTGCGAGGTAGAGAGTCCAGGTCCAGCCCAAGCCCGAATGTCTGTACTGCAGTTAAGAAGCCCCTTATGCTGAGCCATAGGAGCCTGAATTGGCAGGCATGAGGAAGCTGCGGGTTTTTAAGTGCAGTGTAGACATACCCTCAGATTCCATGTTTGCATAGATAGTTTGCTAACTATTGCCTGGGGACATTTCCTCCCTAGTTAGGAGCTAATTTGTTACAAATAATTCTTAGAATAGTGTTATCAAGGTTTCTCTTACCATAAAATAGTCAGTTTTTGAGATATATATGATCTTGATTCCACAGGAGCTGCCTCTCTTACTTTCACTGGATTAGTTTCGTTTCTGCTGTTGTAATGGATCCTGGAAAAAGACTGGTTTCAAAGAATGGGATTAAAAGAATGGCCTTCTTTGTAATTAACCCCTGTCCACTACAGATACATGATGCTTTAGATGCTTGTGTGAGGGGCATTTTCTCTGTTTCTTCCTATAGCTTTTTTTTGGCCTGTAAAAACCGAGAAGTTCTACTCCAGTTGATACTTGCGAAGAAAATTCTTGTAACTTCCATGGCAGATTTAGAACTGACTCATGACCCTTCTTCAAAGTTGCATTGATGGGACAAATCAAACCTTGACAACAGACACATTCTAAGATGGACTCGAGTATCTGAAGAGCCAAGAACAATTTTGGACTTGTCATCAAAGGCTTTCCTCTGTATTAAGAGACCAGAGGAATAAGAGGAAAACACTGAACTACTCCCCATCTAAGTGTGTTTATTTTCTCCCCCTCTCATTCATCCCAAGTCAGGTTTGACCGGTGGTTATGGTTCATGCATCAGACCTTTTATGGTCCAAAAATTCTCAGTGTCATTTTCATAAATTTAAAATGTGACTGTGTGTAAACAGGTTTCATCAATTTAAATGCAACATCGAAATGTGCGTATTCTTTCCTTTATTTTCTATGAAGAGGGGGCGTATGCAGTGTACACTGTGTTGTTTTCTATTTGAAATTAAAAATTGGGAATTAAATATACAAAATAATGATACAAAGTAATGCTTTTAATGTCTAGGATAGCTTTCCTCATTAATCAGTAATTTTGGATAATAGATAGATAAGTGATTTAAACTGCTGAAAAGCAGGAACAGGAGAGATTTAAACAAGAGTTATAGACAGATGGAATAGGTAGTAGCAAATGACATTTTTACAGCATTGACTTTGCATGTAGTTCTAACAGACATCTTTCAGACTGTCTTGTGTTTTTGTAGGTGTATATCAGGTACATCCAATTACAAAACTTTAAAGTCAGGGTATTGGTAATGTTCTTATTAAGCTGATTGCTTGGATAAGTTGCAATATTTTACTAAAATGTAATATTTAAATATTCTTTATATAAAGGTTGCTTTAAAAAGTCCAAAATCAGATTGCGGGACAATGAGGTAGGCCATTTAATTAATACTGACTGGTGCTGTGGGTGGAGAAGTCTGGGATCCAGTGGATCCTGTGTCTGCAGAAAGTGCCACATCCTTTTCCCAACTGTATGGGTGCAAGATCTACTGGTGAAGATGGGTGCCCGAGGAATGGTCACGCGGGTAGCTCCAAAACCCATAGACCTTTTGCAGATAAGTTAATTGACTCTGTGAATATCATCTTATTCATTACATCCTCCTACAAGTTAGAAGCTTTTTAAAGAAAGAGCTACCGGAACACTGAACTGTGTAGGGGGCTGGGAAAGGCCTGTCAACAGTGTTTTAGGGATTAAGAGAGATAAGTGGGCTTAGGGAATAGGAACCTCTGGTCAGTTCTGCAGTGGGGCAAACCTTGGTCCCTTGACAGAATTCCAGGGAAACTCTGAGAGCCAAAACATAAACTATACTTACCCTGTGTGGATATATCTTGTTTCGGGGAGCAGTTGGACTTCAAACATTTAAAGACCTATACAAGTTTAAAACAAGCTGTGTTAGTGGGAAAGTAGCTTAAATGCTGAGGCCTAGTCTTCCTGTGTGATACCTTGTGGGTTCTGCATGCTGTTGCTGTTTCTTTGAGCACTGCTTTGGCTTTATATCACTTTATATCACTAACTGTTTGCACCAGTACATTCTGACATTTTTGCAGAGCTAAATTGATTTTATCGCATTTTGGTCTATAAAGTTCCAAAATGTTCCTCTTGAATCATTATCTCAGTGTGTGAGATAGGAATGATGGCTGAGGAGCTGATCTGTCAGCAGCAGGAATATCCACATCAACAAACTGTGTTGGTACAGTTCTCCTACCCTGTACCATGAAACCAATATGTTCCTGTCAGTTATAGTTTTATGGAAATTAATTCCTTGTGGATGGACTCAGGTTCAAATATGCAGTCCATAGTGATAAACAATCTGCACTGTTCCTTAATGTCAAAGAGGGTTCGTGTCTGTGTATTAAAAAAATGCATGTGCAGCATTAATTCTGGCATTTCCCAAATTTCAAGAACTTGAACTTTGCATCGTAAGTAATTTTCTTTTAATAATATGTTTGTGATTATGTAGATACATCCAAGAATGTTATTTTTTTTCTGAAACAGTGCTATTTGCTACAAGAAAAATAAATGTATTCCAGAGGTGACAGAATTAATAAAATAATGAACTCTCAGTTGTAGGATTTTAAATCAGGTCCCCTGCAGATATTACAAAAAATGAGTTTATTCGTTTCAGCAGACTGCCTATTGGGCTACTGTTCACAACACCACATACAATTAAATTTAAGTGATGTCTGAGCTCAGGACAGGGTCAAGACTGATTAGGAAGGAAACTTAATTACTTCTCGCCTTCAGAAAAAATGGCTCAACAAGTTTGAGGTCACTGGTAGGGCAATCTGGGAAAGCTACTGCTGAATTGCCTTCACCATATATGAATTGTGGCTAACTGGAGGACTTCAGTTAGCACTGATAACAGTCAGTAACACAAATTTCCCTGAAAAAATACCTTTTGCATCATTTGATTTCCCTGCTTGTTTTACCTTAATGTCAAAGGGAAGGTCAAGTAAGTTTGAGTTGTTTTTAATTAAAAAAAATAATCTCCAGACATACTCAATATTCCATCCAAATTGCATGATAAAATCAAACTACTTCTTTGTGTGGCTGTTGTTCTTTTGTGCTAACGAAGAATGAATCGTTTTTATTACCCCTCCAATACCTGAAAAAAATGAAAATTTACTATGTATGGACATAGAAACATCAATCATATAATGTTAAAGTTAGTGTCAAGTGTGCTTTTAGTGTAAAGTAAGCTTTTATACAGTTTTGTATGTTAATAGTTAATTGATACAAATTTGCAGTAGTTAACTTGCACAAATTTTATTAAGAAAGTAGTTGAATGGGAGTTCTAATGTATAAACTTTGAATAATTGTTTTATCATTTTAACAAGCTGGTTTCTATTTCAAAACAAAATTACTTCATTTGCCTTTTTAGGAATATGTTTCGTAAAGGAAACAGGAACTTGTATTTTGTGTCTCCAAGGAATACATCTGGAATAACAATTCAGGAAGACATATGGCATCAATTGATTTATATTTTCCTATATGGAAGCTTTGATTGTATTAAGAGGGGATGGCTTTTCATTAATTACTCAGAATTAGAAATGTATGTACTATATACCCCCAGGTCTTCTGTTGAGGTACTTTTGTCCTGGGGAAAAAAAAAGGGGAGGGGGGCTGCAAAAAGCTGAAAAATGGCAAATAAGAGGAAGAGTAATGAGGAACAAATTAACTTTTATTTTCACCCGTTGAGGTGATTTTGTTTTTCTTACAGGGTACAATTCCCCTCTTGTTGGATCTTAACTCTGTTAGACTGGTCTCCCTATGTGCACATCTCCCATTTACCTCTATGGGAATTTCCACTTTCATGCAGAAGGCAATATTGCAATTGAAATTTGCTGAGCAGAACTGAGAGGATAATTGTGTCCTGAGGCCTCGATCCTGCAAACACTGACACACGTTAATCAATGAGAATATTCACATTAGTGAAATTAAGCATTTATGCATGTGTTAGCAGGATTGCGGTCTAAGACTCAACTTCTGAGAAAGCATTTGAGCAAATACTTAAGTTCACCCTTACTCAGCAAAGCACTGCAGAGCCAAATCTGAGTGGTGCTGTTAACCCCAGGCACCAGGCTTCAACTCCACTCACTCAGATATGATCCAGCTGCCCTTCATCCCATCCTCTCGGTCATGAGGGAGCACCAGCCAGGCCAAACCTCAGTGGAGCTGTGACCCTCTGCGCTAGGTGGGGAACTTGGCAAGAGTGGGGAACTCGGCCCATCCCCCACAGGGCAGGAATGTCCTGGTTGAGCACAGGGCAAGCTCTCTCTCCACCCCACCCCCCCAACCTCTGAGGGCCCGTCCTCCTCATTTGCCTAAGCATTTTTATCAAAAATCTCAAAAAACTATTACTTTGACCAAATTTACCATGACTGTTCCATGATTTTTTATTACAAAATGCCATGACAAATCAACAGTGCTAGCTATGTCTGAGGCTGCCTCCATGGTCTGCTTAAAAACATACCTATTGTAGATAAACGTATCTATTATAGAGATTTGTATGATTGCTACTTGGGGAGTTCAATATGTATGTTGGACTGTGCGTCTCATTCTTATGCGATGTTTGGCAAGACAGTTTTATAATCATTGTTTAATTGAGAATTCTTCAGTCTTCCATTCCCAAGACTGCATTGTATACTGGTCTCCCTTGAGCGGGAATAAGCACAGGCATGTGAAGAAGAGGTTACTGGCCAGTATCTGTAGTTCTTCAAGGGATACCTCTACATATTTTTATTTCCTATACCCTTCCCCTCACTTCAGAGTTCTCTATGCCCATTGAACCCGGAGAGTTCAGGAGAAAGAAACTGAGGAGGTTAAGGCCCTTTTCTAGCCCTTGGACTCAGTATATTTGAGGTGAGATGGCGTTCATTTGAGCCCCAAAGGGCATTACTTTCCAGAAGGTACTGGAACACCATGGTAGAGGCACATTGACTCCCATAAGTGTGAAAATAGCACTTGAAGAGCTACAGTTACAGCTAAGAGAGCTTCCACACGAGCCCCCCCCCAACCAACAGCATTCTTAATGCAATGCTTCACTAGCTGAGGGCTTGTCTATGTGGGGAGTTTAAACCAGACTATTTCAAGTTAATCCAGTTTGAAAATGCTTGATTCCACATCTTTCACAAACCTTGGAGTCCTCTTTCAAAGTGACCTAAGTTTGCAGCAAAGCAAATTAGTCCAGTCTATTGTTCATGTGCATGCAATGCTACTGTGAACTACTTTGGCAGTCTTCCAGTGACTATCCCACACTGTTTTGTGGGTGATTGTTATTGACCTGCTGTGACATCCTTTGCTCTGGTGTCAAGTTGCTTGGATCTTCCCTCCTTTGTTTACAAGGTGGTGCATGGCCAGATTTTGTCCATTTGTTCCTGGATTCCAGTTTATTGCAGTAACTGCGATAATATTCCAGAAGCCCTACAGCATGCCTTGAGCAGCCATTTGAAGCTGCACCAACACCCTGAATCTCATTGCCATCTGGGGAGAAAAATAGGTTCAGGAAGCTCTTATGGCCAACCATCAGAATGAAAACCTTTTTATGCACACTGCCAGGAAAAAAATTTAACAGGGGAAATATAACATCAATTTTTTGAGGAGCTGGACAGGATTTTACATCACTACCACCCAACCTGGGAAGCTTTAATTTGATGGCTACCTTCTCTAAACCCCCACATTCCACCCAAGATTGTCCAGCAAGAGGAGCAAGATTCATTGGAGGATGAGCATAAAGAAGCTAGTGAAGAGATTTTCCTGAGGAGCCAGGTTCTTTGGGACGCAGGACTTTGATGCTGGACAGGTAGATGGCAAGTTCAATTCCTGCCCTGCTACAGCCAACCCCATTTCCCAGGCAGCAAGCCAGCCTGGGACTGAAGATGTAGATGCTATGCCGGGAACTTTGGCATGTACGTTTTTTAAAAAAGTTTTAAAATAAATAACTTACCCATTTAAATTTATTACACTATCCTGCTATTAGCTTCTGTTTTGGGTGCCCCATGGTCACAGCCATTGTAGGTGTATGAGAACTAGAAGCCATTCGAAGTCTTAGGTCCTCCCTTCCATCTCCTCTTCCCATGCTGTCCATTTGTCTCCTACACACCTTTCTAAAATAGCAGCTACTCCATCTCATGCTAAAGCCCTGATTATTAACCATTTTCAGGCCCACCCCACATCGGAACATAGCCATGCACCTGTTTTCCTTTCTGTTTTTCTCAGCTCTCTTGCCTGGAGAATGCTGGCCCATCCTCCCCCATCCTGTTTGTCCCAGCAGCTGCAGCCTTTACCCCACCCTTTCCTATGGGAGACTGGAATAAGGAAAACATTCTTTGGTGTGAAATACAGCAGTTTATTGAGACAGTGATTACAGGAAAAGAAGTTTGGTTAGGGTTCTTACTTTATGTGAGGTAGGTATTGACACTGCATGCTGTTCTTTGTAGTTTGCTAATAGGTTGTTTAAAATACATAGTTTCATAATTAAAAGTTCAGTTGAAGGTTTATTTCTGTTTGTTACATAATAGATTGTTTAATGGTAAGAGTGTCTAAAATTTTATTCATAAAATTACACATAAAATAATAAAGTTTATACTGATTCATAAGGTTTAGGAATATATGCAGGCAAAGACACAAGGTACAATATGGATTGCCACGATGTTGCACTTCCACCATCCGTAAACAACATTGAACTGCACAAAGAACTTCCAACCCCCACATTCCTGCGTTAACAACTCGATGTACAACTGCACGATTTCAGGACTGAGACTCAAAATAAGAGCAATAGACATCCCTGACGATGTTGCCCCAGCTATCTGCTCATACTCCTGGGAAAATCTCTTCACCTCAGCCTCGGACTCTACACTAAGACTGTCTCTCCTACTTTCACATATATTGTGCAAAATACAACATGCTGCTATAATCTTTGGGATTTTTTCCTCCTGCTGCTTCCAATCTATTCCACAGGAAGTGTCAGCTCCCTTTCAAATGGCCAAATGCACTCTCCACTACCCCCTGCAACTACTGGTAGAAAGTCAGTCCTCACTATTCCAGGTCCTGACCTAGGGTTCCTATATATAACAGCCATGTACTGCTTCCTGCAGTAGTTGCTGCCGCTATTCCCTGGGCCACTTTCCATGTCTACCCATCCACTTCACCCTTACCTCACAGCTGAAGATTTCAACTCCTCTCCTCCTCATTCTTCTGGTCCTAGCCAGCAACTGATCTGCTCAGGCCCTGAAACTCCTTTTAACTGGGCCTGCAGTGCTCTGATTGGCTGTTTCTCTGCAGCCTCTCTAGGAATGCCTGGAGGACCCA
Organism: Mesoclemmys tuberculata; assembly: GCA_007922155.1. Classification (NCBI taxonomy): domain Eukaryota; kingdom Metazoa; phylum Chordata; order Testudines; family Chelidae; genus Mesoclemmys; species Mesoclemmys tuberculata. Next base: position 3,310,278 of record ML675690.1, on the reverse strand, counting down.
CCTTCATTGCCCCTCTTCTGGGGCTGGGTGTGGTAGGACCAGCAGGGGGCCTCAAAAGGCCCAGTACACCCCATCACAGGACCTCATGTGTGCAAAACCATCAATAACTTCCTGAGCATCACCAAGCTTTATAACTCAGTGCAACATTACCTTTTCCATGGTATCACATACCTGCATGACAATGGCCCCAAAGGTCGATCTCCCCATGCTCAATGGTGCAGCAGGTGAAGTCCCAAGTTGCATTCATCTGGCTTTGAGTGCTGAAGTACAGCTCAAGCAGCCTCTGCATGTTCAATGCATGTTCAATGCACCATAGCAGTATAAAGCACTCTTTGGTCCATGTTGGCCAGCATCTGTTTCAAAATGGCATAGCCTGCCCATGAAAGAAGTACTGGGTGGAGACAGATTAATCATGGGAGTTTTAAAAGAGAAATTGGGCTAGTCTAGATTCTGACTGCACTATGTTCAGCAGTATCAGCCATAACCGATGCAAAACCTAAAGCCATATTTTCACTGCTACAATGATCAATACCCTCCCCACAACAGATATTTTAAGATCTATTGGTTCTACACATGCCTATTACAAGATGTGGTATACCTCATCCAGTGCACTAAATGTCCCAGTAAAACTCTCACAAAAAATAAGATAAAACCACCATGGGCCAACACTTTTTACAAAATGATTACTCCATATCTGATCTCTCACACATCATCTTCAAAGGACCCCTGCATAGCACCTTCAAATGATGAGTGTGGGAGCTTAAATTCATAACTGTGCTAGACACCAAAAATCATGAACTTAATAAAGATGCTGAATTTATGGCTCATTACAACAATCTGTAACCCATTAACCCTCCTGTGTCCAACAACTGTAGAGTATTAATTGCCCAGTTCAGCTTGAATAGTCTTTTGCAACATGTGTTAATTCCTTATCTGTTCCTTCTTATAGTTAGCTGCAACATACTTGGTACCTTTCCCAGACCCGAAGAAGAACTCTGTGTAAGCATGAAACCTTGTCTCTTTCACCCACACAAGTTGATCCAATAAAAGATGTTACATCACCTAACATGTCTCTCTAATATCCTGGTACCAGCATGGCTACAACGACATGCAAACCATTTAAAAGTGACAGCTGATAAAAAAATACAGCAGAGTAGGGCATGTGATTATCAAGAGATCATTGAGATGTGAGGCATTAGATGGGTCTAATCTGCCAGCATATGGTTCCCACAGTTAACTGCACCCTATGGAATTGTCTTATTATGCTAGGAATTTTCTATTACTTTGGTATGGCAAAAAATTAATCTACCAATGAAAATTACTTTCAGTGTGAAAAGCCACAGTTGTTAGAGACTGTTGGAGAAGTGAGGTTCACAAAGATTAATATATTCAAATAGAAGATTGGAGAGCCAGGCATATTACTGCTTCAGCCAATAGTGTCTTCATAGTTTTACTTTAATGCGTGGAGGTAATTAGGGCAATTTTATGAGAAGAATTAAAGCTGGTGAGTTAAGCACACAAAATGTTCCAATGTGATAAATAACACCTATTAGTCTATGTCTTGTTAGATTCAGTCTTATTTCAAACTGATGATAAAACTTCTATAATACAGTAAAACATCTCTAATTTACACTGACTGCAACAAAAATTACTAATGAACAAATGTTTTGTGGAGCAATCAGTAAGTGAATACACTTTCAGAAGGATAACTTATGCCAAAATGAACTTCAATGTATTTGTAATTATAGTTTTGTTTTTAATAATTTTTATTGATAATGTATTAGGAAATATGTTGAGGTATGTTTTGTTAATGTAATAACATTTTAGTGTTATATCTTACTCTAGCACTTAACTATTAAATCATTTGGCTGTGGGAAGACACTGACAATTTTAAGCTTGAAATAGATATATGATTTAGCAAAGTGACTTACTGGAATCATTTATCAAGAGGTATGTGTGCTATGGGAAAATGTCAGTTGAGGTCATTTTATCCATACTGGCATAGGCACCTCTGGAATGAAACGTAGCATCTGTTTAACCTTTCACAGTAATGCTATACAAAAATGTAAAATAAGAAGAATAGTATCCAACTGAAAGTTCCGGGGGAATTTTACTTCAGCTGAATGTAATTATTCAGGTTGGAATTTGGCTAAGAACCAAATTATTTCCCTGTTCATGCAGAGAACACCATGGGTTCTTTCATAACTGCAAATGCCCAGAACCTCTGTTTTACATCTCATCCAAAAGACAGCAGTACAACAGCAGGGTGCCTCCTAGCACCAGACTGATGTTCAAAATTTAAGGGAAGATTCCCTCTGCAGAAAGGCTCATATCACTTACTCACCAACTAGATATTCAGTGGTCTCCAGTCTATCCCCAAGTCTAAGAGCTTGTCTACGCTTAGATACTTACTGAAATAACTATTCCAGAAAAGCTAAATTGGAACAATGCACTTCTGTGTGTCCACAAGGGTTTTTTAATGAAAATAACTATTCTGGAATACCATTTTGGTAAATTTCCAAGTGTAGACAAGATTTAGATTGTGCTTACTGTAATTTTCTCTTTAAAGAAGTTTTATCCAAGGACTTTTGAAGATTCTAATAAATTTTCTGCTTAGTTTAGCTTATCTACCACTATAATAAACTTCAGAAAACATTCTGAGGGACTACAGGAATACTTATTCCCCTTTCAGAGCTGTTCTAACAGCCTATGCTTATAGATCATGCATATCAAAATATACAGCACTTTCCCCTTAATTGTGTCTTAATCGATATCTCCAGAACCGATGTGAAACTCAAAGGCTTAAAATTTGCTAGGCTTCATTTTAGAAAATGGGTTTAATTTTTTCCACTTTGCAATCTTGAGGAATAGCTGCTGTTCAGATGACCTATTAAGGAGAGAGAAAAGGTTTGTGCCACTTTTGTGGGCTTTATTAATGATGTATAAAGAAAGTTTGAGGTATTTTTCAGAAGATTATATTTTATTCTGCTTGTTCTTCTCATTAGAAATTTGGGTCTTCCTTTTTTTTTTTAAAGATGAACCTATGGGTGAGTGGACAGTTGGCAGGTTTATGACATTCCAGAATATCAAGGAAATGAAACCTGATTAATTGAGGGGAAGTGATTTTTATTCAGATTTTTTTAAAATTGTTTAACACTTAACACAAATGCCTTTTAAAAAAAAGTTGAAGAACAACTCTTCTGGCTAAAGATTCAGTTGAGATCTGAGAAGCTTCTTAGTGTGAATTGTCTGAGAAGACCTGTTTTAAAAGACGTGGGCCGGGAGGGAATTGCAGAGAAAACTTAAAATTCCTAGTCAGACCAATGGTCCATCCAGCCCCAAATCCTGTCTTCTGACAGTGTCCAGTGCCAGATGCTTCAGAGGGAGTGAACAGAACAGGGCAATTTGTCATAGAATCATAGAAGATTAGGGTTGGAAGGGACATCAGGAGGTCATCTAGTCCACCAACCCCAACTAAATCATCCCAGCCAGGGCTTTGTCAAGCTGGGCCTTTAAACCTTCTAAGGAAGGAGATTCAACACCTTGCTAGGTGACCCATTCCAGTGCTTTCCAGTGCTTCTAGTGAAAAACTTTTTCCTCATATCCAACCTAGACCTCCCCCACTGCAACTTGAGACCATTGCTCCTAGTTCTGTCATCTGCCACCACTGAGAACTGCCCAGCTCCATCCTCTTTGGAACCCCCTTTCAGGTAGTTGTGATCCATCCCCTCTTATCCAGTCCCAGCTTCTGACAGTTGAAGGTTTATGGATACCTGGAGCATGGGTTTGTGTCACTGAGTATCTTGACTAATAGCCATTATTGGACCTATTCTCCCTGAACCCAGTTATACTTTTGACCTTTACAACATCCCCTGAAAAAAGTTCCACAAGTCAACTGTGTGTTGTGTGAAGAAGTTTGTTTTAAAACTGCTGCCTATTAATTTCATTGGGTGACCCCTACTTCTTGTGTTATGTGACAGGGAAATAACACTTCTGTATTCACTTTCTTCATACAATTCTTGATTTTATTGACTTCTGTTATACCCCCTATTAATTGTCTCATTTCTAAGATGAACAGTCCCAGTCTTTTTAATCTCACCTCACATGGAAATTGTTCCATATTCCTAATAATTTCTGTTGCCCTTCCCTTCACCTTTTTCAATTTTGATATATCCTTTTTTCTAAAATGGGGCAACCAGAACTGCACACAGTCTTCAGGGTGTGGGCGTACCATGGATTTATATAGTAACATTATGATATTTTCTGTTGTATTACCTCTCCTTTTACTAATGGTTCCTAACATTCTGTTAGCTTTTTATCACCGCCATTGCACATCATTTTGTGTGTATAGTTGGAATTATTTTTCTCAGTGTTCATTACTTTGCATTTATGAACATTGAATTTCATCTGTTGTTTTGTCACCCAATTTTGTGAAATCCTTTTGTAATTCTTCACAGTCAGCTTTGATCTTAACTCTTATCTTGAGTAACTTGGTATCATCTCATATTTTGCCACTTCACTGTTCACTCCCTTTTCCGGACCATTTATGAATATTTTGAATAGCACAGGTCACAGTCCAGATCCTGGAGGGACCCTGCTATAACTCTCTCCATTGTGAAAACTGAGCATTTATTCCAGCCCTTTGTTTCTTCTCTTTTAACCAGTTACTGATCCATGAGAGGACCTTCCCTCTTATCCCATGACTGCTTACTTTTCTAAAAGCTTTTGGTAAGGGACTTTGTCAGAGGCTTTCTGAAAGTCCAAGTACACTGAAGATCTCTGTATACCACAAAAACTTGTACCAATAGAAGCTGGGCCAGTCAAAGATATAACCTTACCTACCTGGTCTCTCTTAAGTACACAGTGTCAAATGGATTACCCTTGTCCAAATGATGGATGGCACCCGCAAAGAATTCTAATAGATTGGTGAGGCATGATTTTCCTTTACAGAAGCCATGTTGACTTTTCCCTGGTAATAGATTTGTGAGGCATGATTTCAGTAGTTTGTTGAGGCATGATTCTTGTCATTTTTAAAGTAAAGAATACCTGATGGGGGAAAAACAACCCATTTTAAGCCTTCTCCTCAAAAAATAAAATAAAGTTAAAATAAAATAAAATAAATCACCGAAGCTTAAAGGCATCATAAATAAGCTAACAACACAAAAACACCATTTGTTTTGCTTTGCAAGTCACCTCTAAGAATATTGCATATATTCAATATTTCTGCTATTTTACACTTTGAACCTTTTTTACTTAATGGTAAAACTCTGAGGGCCAGATTTCATGTGGACTTTTCAACTTTTTTTCTTCTACAAATGGGTATCAATACTACTTAAGATGACATTAAAGATTATTCTCTTGGAATATACCGCAATAATGGGCAATTTCTGCAAAATAATGTTTCTCAAATATTTGACCATCCTATTCATAAAATAGATATCTTCTGAATGCTGTGTAACATTGCCAAATGTTCCACCTGACAGAGTACCTTAGATGCTGTAATAATTATACACAGAGACCAAGTTCAGGATACTGTGGAAGCCTTACCTCATTTTTTTTTTATTTGTAGGTTTTACCAAGGATCTTTAATAAAGAAAACCAGACAAATTCTATTTTGTACAACACCCAAGACATCCTGTTACCACTGCAGTTGAAAGGAACCTCTAATGGGTGTACTATTCTATCTCCCTTCATTGTGGCAAGATAGATTTAATTATTCCTAAATCACTATTAGCAGATGGATGACTAAGCCAGAATCCAGCAGTTCCAATGATGGCAGTTTTACAGCTTCCTTTGGCTTTTTTTCCCCATTATCTAACTGTTTTTACAGTAGTAAAATTTCCTCTATTAATTAACTTAAATTTACTTGAGTGTGTTGAAGCAGAGCTTGAAAAGATTTCCTCCAAACTAATGTATCATTGTCACCATCTTCCAAGGCCATGCTGCTGGCTGTTTAGTTTGAGGATTAAACCAAAGGTTTCTCTACACTGGGAATTAGAGGTGTGATTCCCAGCTCATGTAGGCATACTTGCATTATCTCTCATCAAGCTAGTGTGCTAAAATAGTATAGTAGCCAAATACAAACCCACCTGAACCCCATAGGTACGTTCATGGCTAGCCTGTCCTGCCACTTGCTTCCGTCCCTGCTACCACAGCTACTCTATTTTTAGTGTTCTAGCTCAATGACAGCTATGTCTTCCTGACCTGGGAATCGCAACCCTAGCTCATCATGTAGCTGTAGTCCTATTGAGTGCAGTATTTAATTCTAACGTTGTCATCCAATTTCCTTTGTAATATACTTTAAAAAATGAAGCTCACTACATCAGTGGTCTCCAAAATGTGGGGTGTGGAAGAATGTTCAGGGGGGTGCAGCAGGACCTGGGTCAGCCCTCATGAGAAGCAGGGAGGGAGTGCCACCCAACCCTGCTCTGCCACACAACCGTGCTCTGCCCCCAGCTCCGCTATGTCACCTCGGCCCTAAGCTCCCGGCCCTGGGTCCAGTCCTGCTCCCTGCTGCAGATCTTGTCCCTGTCCGCTGGCTCCCGGAAGGGGCATGGACCAAAAAGGTTTGGGGACCACTGCACTTATCTTCTTGCTTTTGTTACACATTCTTTCCCTTCCTGGCTTCACTATACTTTTTCTCTCTTAAGATAGATGGGTCATGGTGTGTCTTTTTCCTGTATTGTGTTCAGCATCCGTTTCCTTCTCTGTTCCTCCAGCACTTTCTAGCTTTCCCTATATTCTCCATTTCATCCCCCTATTTTCCATCGGTTTTTTATTCTCTCAATACCCCTCTCCCTAAATTTCTCTGTTCCATCTTCTGCAACTGATCCCACTTTTCTCTTCTCACACAGAACCTGGAAATATTATCAGACACTTACTAACTAGAAGACTAAACCTGCCAGTCCAAAATCAATAAACTGGGGGTGAATCCTAGGTGAGATGCCAACCCACGCTCAGCTGCTGAGAACATGGAGGGTGCTGAGGTTAATAACGGAGCTGTCACGTGACTCTATCTTTTCTGTCACTCTGACTAGTAGGTGTCCAGTTAATATGAAGTCCCTTCCCCATAGAACTCCTCCTCTGACTGCCTGAAAGATGGAAGACTGTGATGGAGGTGTGTCAGTCTGCTACTCTACCCTCCCTTATCTTTATATTTACTGTGAGTGTACTCCATTTTGAGTCATCTTCCCAAGTGACTAGCTCCAGTTTCTGGCACTGCTGCTTCTGACAGCTTTCTCAAGCGGGGGAGTGAAATGGATCTAAATGTCAGTTTCACTACTTCCACACATTCAGAATAGCATAGTCCTAGGCTATGTCTATACTTGATTGATACTTATGTTGATTTCTCTGGATCGACTGAGTGGTCAGTGAAGACCCACTCAGTAGATCCAGCAATCGACCTAGTAAAACAACGTCTGAAAGTGGCGTAGAGCTGCGTCGAGGGGCACGCCATTCCCGTCGGCTCAGCGCAGTGTGGACAGTGCGCAGAACAGAAGCAGCAAAATCGATGGGAGTTTTTTACGTCGCTTGCATATCTCCCATCGACTGCTGCTGAATCTCGGAGGTAAGTATAGACCAGGCCCTAGAGAAAACCTACAAGACTCAAGCTTTTGTGCTGATGCAGCTTAAAGCTGCCTGCAGACTCAAGAAGACAGCACTGTGTTGGTTTGACATTGGTTAACATTTGGAAGATTATCTTTGCAGCAGTAAAGGCTAGAAATGTATATTTTAAAAATGAGTGCTTAGATTTTACAGGAGTTGGAGATGCTTTCCTAGGAAAGCTGACTGTTTACCACAGTGGATGGTAACTGGCTTTTTCAGACCCTATATTGAAATTTACTCTTTCTGGTTCAGCCCTACTTGATCCCTGACCTCTTTCTAACATCCCTTTATGTATTGGTTTAATTCTTCTTTTCTCCACAGTGAACATGCCTAATTCTTACATTTTCCTCATTTTATATTTCTTATACCTTTTATTATGTTTGTTGATATTCTTTGAATACTTTTCAGTTTTTTTTCTTTTAAGTGTGGTGCCTACAAACTGAGCTCTGATTCCAAGTGGAATGAAAAAAATCTTGTTTTTATTAAGTGTTATTCTTATTGATCACTTTGGAGATATGTAAATACAGCCAAATATGAATTATCAGGAGTGCATTAAGGACGTTTAAAGGAATACAGTTGTTCAAAGTAAAAGCCATTTAGTGCACCAAAATTAAAATAACCTAATAAATTTACGTTAAGTGTTCCAAGCCAAATATTGTAGTATACTACGAACCTTATAAAATAAGCACATGATCCAGGTAAAAAGATTGTATGTAAAAAGGTGTGGTTTCTACCAGCTTTTTTTGGTAATGTGATAACTGAAGGTATTGGTCTGTGTCTTATGCCGATGTAAAATGATGATGCTTGTTAACTTGAATATATGTAATCTAATCTGGCAGTCTGATTTTTAGCTGTATTGGGGTAGTGTGCTGCCTTGCCTATCCTGTTCTGGTTTTGTTTCAGGTTTTTTTCACTTTTTTAATTATTCCCTTTGGCCCCTAAACATTAAGGTTCAAACAAGGTCGGGTTAAACTTTGCTAAAGAAAATAACAACAAATTTGAGAGGCCCATATGATGTTTCCTGTTTCCTCTATGTATGGAGGTCAGTGATTCTTGGAGAACAAGCTGCAAGGATGGACATAATTGAGAATTTGTCCTTAAATTCAGATTAGAATAGTGAAGTAATTTTTCTTGTTGTCCAGTGTTTAAATACTTCCTGAAAAGAACTGGGGTAGTAGTGGTGGTGGTGGGCAGGGGGAGTTTTCTTTTTCCATTTGGCAGATGTTTTCTTTCAGTGTTTCCAGTGGAGTTAAGTTTACAAAGCTGTTTCTGTTTAACCATCATCTCAGCTTGCTAGTGTGAAGAGGAAATTGGTACAGCTTGGGACTTATACTGGTAGTTAATTGCTGCTGAGAGCCCACTTGAGGAGGACAAAATATTTTATTTTGTGGATTCAACAAAAAAAAAAAAAAAAAGAAAAAAACGGTGACTCTAGGGTGGAAACATGAAAACTAAGACCAGGGCTACACTATAGACCTGTATCGATATAACCGTCTAGCTCAGTGGTGTGAAAATCTACTCCCTGAGCAACATAGTTATGCCAACCTAACCTGCTGTGTAGGCAGTGCTATGAGATTGCCTCTCAGGGAGATGGATTAACTATGCCGATGGGAGAACCTCTCCCATCAGGGTAGCAGTGTCTTCACTTAAGCATTACAGCGACGCAGCTGCACTGATACAGCGTTTTAAGTGTAGACTTTTGCCCTAAGAAATCATGTTCCTGTCTGCGCGCTGAGAGGGAACTCTGTCTCTTTCTGCAGGAAATAGAGGATGATTTGGCAATCCTGTACTGGAACAGAATGCTGTACCAAAAGCACACAAGGTATAAGAATGTTTTGGAGTAGCAGAGTGAGAATATAGCTTCTCGTCACCTCCAGCTTTGAATAAGCCTATTGCAAAACATAAAAGCTTTATTTTGCTCTTATGAGCAAAAGTTGTGGGGAGGGATGAAGGAAAAGCACAGTCTGATGAGGAACCCCTGGAAACATGGTGCCTGCACCCTGCAGAAGGAAGCATAAAGGCCATAGTAGTGTTGGCTGGGGTGCTCTGCAACGGTGGGCTAGTATAACACCTCTGTGGGTACTGGATAAAAAGGGAAGTTAATTCTGTAAGTTCTTTGTGATCCTAGTGCTAGATAGTCTCTGAGTCTAATGGTGCAAAGGAAGCCTGAAGGAATGAGGACTTCTTTCTGAATATGGGTTTACAGAATCAGGCCCATAGCTACAGTGAGATCAAGTGTGTTTAAATTCCCCACATATTGACCTTTTAGATTAGATATCTTTGCTAGAGATACATGTTGAAAGAATAATAGAGTATTTTGTTTCAGTGGTGAAATCACTGAAGCCTGTTGTTTGTTTTCATTTGACCTAATCCTTCTTGCTGTGGCTGGTTTGTGTAGAATCGTCTCTTATGTATGTGCCTGATACCATTATTTTATGTAACCTGGGAGAAGAGGATATGAATTTAGCCTGAATTTTACAGGAAAGCCTTTTGAGAGTTCACAGGAAATAGACCAGAAATATAATTGTGCAAAAACTGCTGACTTACTTAGAACTTCCTGCTCACTGATGAAAGACAAAGTTTAACTTCAATTACCTTGCTGAAATTTTCATTAAAGTTATTTTAGTTCCTGAATTTTCTGGACCTGAATTTGCAAACCAACTAATATAATAGCATAATTAACCATGGCATTTTATATAGTTTCTTGTCTTCATATTTAACCGTGTAAAAAATAAATCTCAGCTCTGCCAAAAGCCTGTCATTATTCTTCCTGAGTACAGAACAAAAAAGGTTAATCAGCTTGGGAAAACTTATTGTTAGTAAAGCCAAGGCTCTGGCTTTACTGCACTGCAGTGAGATCTTTTACAGACGTGGATCTGGGGTTTCGATAATCAGTAACATCTTCTAAAATCCAGGGGAAAAAATGAAGGCAAAAACCTCCCTTTAAATTCTAATAAAGGATTTTTTTTTTAATTTGAAGTTTAAAATAAAAAGTGGAAGAAAAGCAAAACCAGTTATAACAATTACATGTGATAAGTATAATACAGCTATTACATTATTCAGTTGCAAACAATCAGAACTGTTCCATGAAATGGGAAGAGAATTTTCATTGCTTTTATTTTGGCCTAAAATATATGTTCACATATGATTCAGTTTTCATTTACTCCTGGTGTATTACCAAAATGTAATCATGAAAGATCAACAGTGTGTATGTTCATTTCCAATCAAAAAACACCCTGATATATTGAATCTGTGGTAAGAGTGTGTCTGTAACTTAATTATTTTACATTTATAACTATAACCCCTTCTGCCCCCCCTCAACTTTGTGTGCTGTCCGTAGGGACTGTGCGCATATCCCTGGTACGGGGGGAAATGCGGGGTGTCATTGTGGTTGTTGCTTCTCCCAGCCCTTTACTCTGCCCTGCTCCTCATGCTAAGCTCTTGTAAAGATTGTGATTTCAAATTGTAAAACCTTTTGAGTACCACAAAGCTCATCAGAGTTAAAATATGTATGCTCTACATAAAGTATGCTCTAAATGATACCGAGTACATGTCAGTGAAGGACTCTTTGAGCTAGCTAGCATGGTCTACACGGGGCAGTTAAAGCGCAACATGTTAGAGCACTTTACAGATCATACCCCTCTCATGTGCTTTGCTGGTGATATGTAGATAAGCCCTGAGTTTCTCCAGTGAACTCTTTTTCACAGACTAAGTCCAGAAAGGAGAAGGGATTCTGACACTGACGGCTGACTGGGGAGGTGGAGGGCTATTTTCAACAAGGCTCCTCCTTTTATATGGAATAATATTTCTGTGATTTGGTTCATATTCCTATTTATGTATGTGTAATGTTATTGTTAGGCTTAGATTCTAAGTAATGTTTTTTTCAATCTAATAGTAATTGATGTCCTGTTTCACTTATCCATTAGCAAGGGCCTGCAATTCCAGGTAGTTAGCTATTTCTTCCAAATCTAAGAGTCAGAAGTACAGACCTTAACACCGTATCTAGGGAAACAAGGTTATGAGGAAAGGTTAAAAGCTAGTTGCACTTGGGTCATATTTGCAAGATTTTCTTTGTAACAATAACAGCTAGGGATTTTGTTTGTGTTGGGGGAAGGGGAGGAAAGGTTGAGATTCAGCAGAACAATCAAAAGACATGTTTGTACCCCACACTTGGCAAATATTGAATTAAATTGCAAAAAGACCCACAATTCTAAAAATGTTAACTAGCTTCATGCAACTAACATTTTATAGTCAGGTTGCCCAGCATTTTGTTTGTTCACTGTACTTCTCTTATTTGTGATGGTTTGTATCCTTTATCAAATAGGCCTCTACAACACCTGTCACTACGCAAAGAGAGCATGTACAGCAGGGATCTCAAACTCAATTGCTGTGGCGGGCCGCATTTACATTGAGTGGAGTTCAGGGGGGCCGCACATGACACACACTACTCTACTGTACCTTTCATGCTCTACTCTCCGCCGAAAAAATCTCCACGCAGGGTACAATTCGGCGGCACAGTAGGAGAGAGAGGCTCTCACAGGGACTTGCAGGCTCCACTGTCCGCCGTCAAATCTCTCTGTGGGGCCCACATTCGGCGGCCATTTCCTTTTTAAAGCAGCACAGTAGAGCAGAGAGAGAGGCTCACACAGGGACTTGCAGACTCCACTCTCCGCCGTCAAATCTCCCTGTGGGGCCACATTCGGCGGCCATTTCCTTTTTAAGACGGCCACAGCTTCCTGGAGCTCCGCTCAAAAAAAAATGCCAGCACAAGCCTGCAGCCGGATTCGGACTGCGGGCCGCATGACACAAGCCCGCGGGCCGCAGTTGGACCGCGGGCCGCGAGTTTGAGACCCCTGATGTACAGCATCTAAGTCTACAGGTACTGCTGCACCACAAGACACAGAATCTTTTTAGGTGGTATTCAGGTTTTCAAAGTGAATGATGCTGTGGGGAGTCCTTTAATCTTTCACTACATAAAGCTCTGCGCCTGTGTTTACCTCTCAGTGATCCTTAATGAGACAGTTCAAAAGGAAAGTAAATGTACTCAGAAAGAATAAAGAAAAGTGCTTGAGCTGTTTTATGTTGTATTTGAAGATTTTACTGTTAAATCAACTTCTTTTACAAAAAAGGGTCCTCTGTTTACAGTTTAGTGTGTTCAGAGCTTTCAGCTTGAGCTGTTTTCCCTACAATTATTCTCATTATCAGTAAACCTCTTATTAGGGTTATTACACTTGACTAAAAATTGTTTGTTCTTTACTGAAGTCCGAATGGATCAAGTCTTTCATATGTAAATAGTTGGTAGGTAAACCACCAGTCATGCGAATGAGAGAGACATGAAGACTTCATCAACATTTAGTTAACTAATTAAATGCAGAAAACTACTTTAATGCAATGTTAGGAACAGTAAGAGTACCTATTAGTGTCTTGCAAAGATAAAAATCTTCAAGTACTTCAGGTGTTCTCGTCTAATGTACACTGGATCCGTTGTTCCCTAGAGTAGGAACTTAGTCAATGTGATATCTTTAGAGGAGATAGATACTTATTTAAAATCCAGTTAAACTGTTTCTTTAATAAAAAATGTTATGTACATAATTTATACTATTGATTTGAAGTTTATTAATACAGCTCTAAGTAAAATTAAACAATCAAGTTATAACCTGTGTTTTTCCATGAGCTAGCATCAAAATATTTCCAGGTGTAATATATTTAATTGTCTTAAACAGTAACAATATATTTAAAACAAATCCTATTACTGAAACACCACAGGTAGTGTTGTTCTCATTAGGATTCCTGGGATATTTTCACTGTTATTCTTTTGTTATAATTCATCTGTAAGTTTTTGCAAAGTACTGCATGCTTTCAGTGTATGTAGTTTTCATGGCATATATAGAGCAGTACAGATTATTGTAATTTGCCACATGTGTCTTGTGTTATAGAAAAGTTTGAAACTGGATTGTTTTGAGAAATAGTGTGATCTTGTAATTAATGACCAGCATATTCACAAGATGGAAGAGTTAAGGTTTTGCACTCAACTTTAACTATGGTATTATAGGAATTTTGAGTGCATAAGCATGTGACCATCAACAGGCTCTTTATTTTAATAAAGGGAATGGTGATTTTGTTGTCATTTAACTATTGTGCCCCTTGAGTTCCGTTGTGTTGTATTGTATTAACAAGAACAACAGCACAGTACTTGATGAATATGTGGCTTAAATCAGAGCACCTCATAGACATTAAGGTCAGAAGGGACCATTATGGTGATCTAGTCTGACCTCCTGCACAGGCCACAGAACCTCACCCACCCACTCCTGTAGTAGACCCCTAACCCTATGACTGAGTTATTGAAGTGCTCAAATAATGGTTAAAAGACTTCAAGAGAAGTGGATTCAGAGAATCCACCAGCAAGTGACCTGTGCCTCATGCAGCAGAGGAAGGCAACCCCCCCCAAGCCCCGCTCCAGTCTCTGCTAATTTGCTCTGGGGGGAAATTCCTTCCTGATCCCAAATATGGCGATCAGTTAAACCCTGGGCATGTGGGCAAGACTCAACAACCAGACACCCAGAAAGAATTATCACTGATCTATTTTTGTTCATCCTTCCATTTAGTTTGAACGGAATTATCTTATGGTCAGTTGAACCAAAGTTATTCCCTAGAACCAGTTCTTCTAGGAGGTCCTCACTACTCACCAGTACCAAATCTAAAATGGCATCCACTCTTGTTGGTTCAGAAACTATTTGGTGAAGGAACCTGTAAGCTGCCACGTCCAGGTAAAGCTGCGCCCTACTATTATTAGTAGCACTTGTCCTTCAGTCTATATCTGGGATGTTAGTCTCCCATAATCTCACAGTTTGCCTGTCACCTTGAGGTACACTCATTTATTAGGGTTACTTTCCTGGAAGGGGGTGTATGATTCTATTAACATGCTGCTTGTGTTACTTGTGTGTTCATATGGCTATAAGTCCCCTCCAAATGGAGCTATCTTGCAGGACCTAAGGTTTTCAGGGCTGTGTTCCTCCAGCTGCAGATTCAAATAAACACCCCACATATGTACACACACATTCCAGATTAACAGTGTGTGTCTGAGTGGACCGAGCTATCAGCACTCTCAACTGACCCTTTATATGTCCCTGAACTCAGCAGACTGGGTTACACAGCACTTTCAGCGGCCACCCTTATGTGCTAAATGACCCTTATGTGCCCCTTTGCACCTCACCAGAATAGAGGACACTTCCGAGCAGGCTGGGTCCAACAGCACTTTTCAGTTGCCACCCTTATTTGCCCCTGGACTCCGTAGCCTTGACAGAGCAGCACTTCTCAGCAGCTCCCCCCCCCACCCTTCCCCCACCTCTTATATGACAAAGGTTCAGCACATTGCTGTTCCCACTCTCACTCCTTCTATACTAATTAGCTTTGCCCTTTATGAATATTAGCTAATGCTAATGCATTTAGAATATGCTAATTTACGCTTAGAGAAAAAGAGAGGGGGAGGGATTATGTGGAAAGGGGTTGGGTTACATATGGAGGGAAAAGGGAGGGGGAGGGAGTTACATAGGAAAAGGGAGGGGTTGTACATGGAGAAGAAGAGAGGGGAAGGGGAGTTACATCAGAAAGGGGAGGAATTGGAGGGAAAAGGGAATCCTCTTCCAACCGCCACGCTCAGCTGTCACTGGCTGGATCCTCTCATTGCTAATCTCTACCTAAATAAAATCTTTATACTAAAACTAATCACTACTTTAAATATTACAAAATGTTTTGATATTGATACTACTCTTTAATTACCCAAACAACCAAACTATGTAATTTCAAAATATTAAACCCCTTCTGAGGCTTTTCAGTAAGCCTTTACTTCAACATTCTTTTGTCAGTTTTGACAACTGAGACCAAAATCTCTGGCTACGATAGCCATCATAAAAGAGATGCCAAATAAACATATACTAATTTTTATACAGATGTTTAAAAGGAATTGTTAGTTAGTCTTTAACAACATGGAGAAAGAGATGTTAAAATATGAGAATTATAGCTATATAATATATGTATTTCCATTTACTGAAATTTGTGATTTAACAAATAAATGAGTAATGACAAGGTATCACAAATATCTTCTTTGTTCATTTATTTTAAGAATTATAGTATAGTTGTAGTTAAACTTCACAATATACCAATAAATGTACTATACTATTTATTTTTAAATAAAAAAGTCTTATTAATACGAGGCCTTCATTTTAGCCCCATGACATTTTTGCTGTTTATTGTGTGAACTATAAAATTAACAAATTAGCAAAATTCACAAATCAGGACTTTACTGGGTAGGGTAGGGGGAGGGAGGGATTCAAGGAAGATAAATTTAGACTAATTAACCTAATATTCCTCTTACTTCATTTTCTTTTGGATTTTAACCCAACAAAAAAAAAATTACATTGCCTTAGAAAGTTTGGCCACTTTGAAAAATGTTTTGCTTGTAGTTTGAAACAGCCCTTCAGGAGAAAAAGGGAGAGTTATCAACCAAATTTTGCAGACAAAGACCGATGCTGCAAAGACTTATGCACATGCTTAGCTTTACACACACAAGTGGTCCCAGTGGGACTACTATAAAGTTAAGTAAGCCTTTGCAGAATCATGGCCCAAGGGACTAAATTACAGTAGAATCTGGGAGATATGAACACCAGAGTTATGAACTGACCGGTCAACCGCACACATGGGCATTGTTTGGGCGGGGGGGGAGGGGACATTGCTCCCCAAACAGAAGCATGAGGGGTCACGTGGAGTCACATTCCACTGCCTTTCCCCTGATTTCTGCCGGTGCTGAGCTGCCCAGAGCTTGGTCTGGTGATGATTCTGTGTTTCCCATGCTGCACCTCCCGCCCCCCCCCCAGTACATTTCCAGCTCCTTTGGCTACTTTCCCTGCAAGCCAGGCCCAGGGAGGGATGGGACAGATCCATTTCTCCTGCCAGGTGAAGAAGGGTGGCCACTGTGGTTTGCAGCAGGATGCTTCCTCTGAGATCCTAGTACCAGTTGTCTTCCCCTTCTATGTGTGCTGGATGCCCTGCATGCCCCATGCTGTTTCCTATACAATGGAAAAAGCAGGAAAGTTAATATTGGATCCTTTTTTTAAAAAAAAATTATCATGATAAAGACTAGTTTTCCTGCAGCATATTTTTTTAGTGCTATTTGAATGGACATTTAAATTGGTGGGCTTTTGTATTGACTCCCCCCTATCCTCCCCCTGGATAATAAATACTAAAAAAGAAGCAAGAGAAATTACTTGAAATTGAAATACAGTACTGTGATAAACGTAAACTACTAAAAAACTAAAACGAAAGTTTTAAAAAAAAGTGACAAGCTAAGGAAACTGTTTCTGAGCTTGTTTCATGTAAATTAAGATAGTTAAGAACAGCATTTTTCTTCTGCATAGTAAAGTTTCAAAGGTGTATTAAGTTAGTGTTCAGTTGTAAACTTTTGAAAGAACAAAATGTTTTGTTCAGAGTTATGAACATTTCAGAATTACGAACAACCTCCATTCCCTAGGCGTTCATAACTCTGAGGTTCTATTGTGTAAGTAAGTAGTATTTCAAGTATTTCTAGTAATCTATTTCAAGTAAGCAGTAAAACTCTTATTGACTTGATTGATAGTAGATCAGGCCCTAATGCAGAATTTAAGAGACAAAATCAAAATTATTGCAAAATCATTCAGATATTAGCTGTATGCTGATGTTAAAGCAGTTTGATATGCCTGAGTAGGTGCATTAAAGGAAGCATCAAGAGGTTCGAAACCACCTTGTACTGACCTCGGTGAGACAGCATGATCATGTCAAGAGCTAACCAAGTGCAGCTGCATGATTAATTGTGTGGGAAGTCATAAATGCAGAAAGCTGTGACCTCCACACACAGCTCTGTACATTTACAAGGGTACTCTTTCAAATTCCTAACTAGGTGATTTGTATGAGCCCCAGTGTGTTCTTAAAAATGGGTACTGTCTACATGGATTATCCTGACTTCTGTTAAGCAACCAACTTGTAATTAATTTAATTATGTAATATATGATGCTAAAATTCCCATCCCATTTATGAAATAGGAAAGTAGTTGTTTTTCACTGAAGTTCAGCAGGCTTAGATTTTTATTTCTGTTTTGACTAATGGCTTCTTATCAAGTTTTTAATATTGAAAGCCCCGTTTAGATTGTAAACTGGACAGGAATTTGGTCTTCATAATTGTTAATTGTTCTTAAGTATCTGATAAAGATCAGCTCTGGAAACCAATCACTTTAAAAATTTTATTACTGTGTATATAGACTCAGTAAAGATAATGATAGTATTGTGACCCTTATACTAAGTGACTTTTCAAGAATTGTTTTTTGTGCTGTGTAAACAGTTCTAGACATCTCTGCTGCTTCTAAGCACTTAAAATAATATGGCCGACATTTAGGAGGAGTCAGCAAAAAATATACTATTTTGTCATATAGTAATAATCTGGTCACCGATTAACTTTCTTGATTTAATAATATTTTAACTGCACTGCACTGAGAATAGTACCAAACAAAGGAATGAAACATTGTACAGCTTCTTTGTGGCCATCAATGCCCTCTGTTAAAGTGCAAGATCTTGATCCTCTCACATACCTGAATAGAGGGTGCAGAATCAGATGTTTGTTTTGTAACTATACTCAGCAAATTGAACAAGGTAGGTACTACAGTAGTAGTATAATAGGAAGACTAGTTTTAATTTTGTTCCTGCCTGTAGAGAATGCATGGACATTAAGTTCTAATAAATATGTATACTGTTTCTTTCCACACTGAAAGTGTAGACCTACCCTTTAAAGCATAAGTTGCCCTTAAACTTCTGTTTTATTTTTTAAAAAGACCAGGATATCAGTTACTGAGTCCATAAGACACAGCTGAAGGTTCCATTTTTTTCTGTCTTTTCAGTATCAGGGTCAAGCCACAAAGTACTATACTTCTGGTATTTTTACCTTCTCTCTAAGAATCTCACAGCCTTTTGTAAACCTTAAGTTTCACAATGCCCCTTTAACAGTTTGGGGAAATTAAGGTTCTGATAGGCTATATCACTTTTCTAAATCACAGAGTGGGTCGGTAATGGTTAATTGTCAATGTCATAAATACTGCATATTGATGAACGATTAATTAATCCTGCTAATTTTCATATACTCTGACTTGTTTTAAACTAACAAAAATGCTTCAGAAATCACACATGCAAATTACATTGAAATAAGGATTGCTTAATCAACAAAAGTAAATTACTTCTGAGTGAAGGATGCAATTTCATTTATACCTTCCTCTGTTTTTCTCAGTTATGGGAAACTAATGGTATTGTGCTTCCTTGGGTGTGTCAAATGAGTTCTGTACAGTTTTCTATGTTTGAGATTTTTTAATGAAGCGTTACGAAAAAAGGATTCTATTTTCTCTGTGTGGACCTGAAAGATTTCTGTAACAGCAGCAGTTTGTTAAACTGTCCTTGTCCAAATTTTCCCTTTTCATCTGTCCTCCTACCTCCCAAGTGGTTGCTTTCAGAATTCATTTCCCTCACAAATGGACTATATATGTTTTATAAAGCACATAAGAATAATTCACAATGAAAGGTACCATATTTATTTATATTATTATTTTTCTTTGAAAATCTAGGCACATCGATTTGGACCAGAGCACAATTTGTACCTGATTTTTTGAGATATTTTTTTTTTACTTTGTAGCGATAAAACACACCTTAAAGCTATTTTAATATGTTTTTCCAACCCAATTTTAAGTCCTGAGTATTTGGGAGTGGTTTTTACTTTCTTATTTTCATAGTGCATGGAAGCATCCTTTCCATCCCAGGAAGATTTACTTACATGCTCAGGAGCAAATCCAGTACTTATACCATGTACTTAAATTTTTCATTCAACACATAATGTGATCTTTCCTTTCACCCTCTTCTGAATAGTTCTTTTGATTATATATCTCTTCAGATGTAGTCAGTGAGTACAAAATGTTATTTGTTAATAGACCTTATTATCCTGAGGGGTTAATTTTATCATATGATGACAGCTAATGTCAGCTGTACATTATGGAGGCTCCCATCAGGGGAAATGCGAGAGGCATTTTAGATTTGCGCTCACCATGTCTTTCTTTTTTTCTCAGGAAGCTGTTACTTTAAAAAACAAAACAATAAACACCTCCCTCAACCCTCTGACACAACAACATTTAGTTCATAGTATGATTGACCAATCGGGCTTAGTCATAGATATTTATTTCTACAAGAGAAACACTCATCAAACCTGCATTAAACTACTTTTTGTGCATGCTGGTAAAAGAGTCATTCAATATGCATTCCTGCATGAAATTAAAGTATAGCTAACGTATCAGCATATGTGAAGGAAAAGAAATATCACCTTCTTTTCTTTCATGCCTATGAAATATTGTATAATTCAGTTACTGAGATTCTGTATAAATACAAAATCAAGTTACATCGTTTTAAAATTAAGTAAATAAAATAATATCTTAGTGTTTCTGAAGACTAAATTAGAAGACAAGGTTACAAACTGCAGCTGTTGCATTTTACATGTTATCTTATTTGGTTAGCTCCAGTAATGTAATTGGCACGTATAAACACGAGAAATCAAGACAAGCCCTGTCCTGAAGAGCTTACAATCTTATAGGCACATTGCACATAGACGGCAGGATAGATTGGAAGAGCCAGATGTGAGGATAACGGTTTAAAAATATTAACTCTCTTCCTAAAGACAACAAGGAAGAAGTTGGATTTGATTGAAGAGAAGTCATATTTCACATCATCTGCAAGTCTTCTGATCAGTATGATTCCCTCTCCTTCCCCCCCCCATTTTTTTTACTGTCATTAACTTTGAAAACATTTTTGTAAAATTACTGGCCCCTGATCCTGCAAAGACTTATGGGATTTTTTTACACGCTTAAAGTTACGCACGTGCATAAATCTTTGCAGGATGGGAGCCTTATCTTGATTCCTGACCTTGGAGAAATTTCTGGGTCGTTCAGCTCTCCATAAAAAATATACCCCCTATTTATTAATGAAGAATTTTACCCTAACACATCAAATTCATTTTCATGAAACTTCTGTGATGGTTTTGCATATTAATACATGCTACGGTGTTATGGACAGCTACACTTCATTGTGTTTATCGTATCACTTGTCTCTTTAAACTATTTTACAATATCTTTCCAGTGCTATGCAAAAATATAGCAAATATAAAACATCTGAAAATATAAAGAAACCCTAATTGTCATTTTGTACATTTTAAATGTACTCGATAATAAAAGTTAAACAATCCATGTCAAAATAAACAAATATTTTCACCATCTTTATATTTTATGGAATTAACAATCTGCTTGATCTGATTCAAGTTAACCACAATTAGCTTATTACAGCGTGTCTCTTTGCTCTACTGTATGTCTAGTGCATTTTGTGTTAACCAGCTGTGGCTTGTTGCATTGGGTATGCCATTGAAACCTCTTCACTATGGCCAAACATCTATCTGATGCTTGATTTATCTGAACAGATGTTTTTGGAAATCTGCTACTAGAACATATGCAAATTCCAGCAGTCAATGAAGACATGAAAGCAGCTGGGCGAGTATCACTTCTAACCAGGATGTAGACACAGTTCCCACTCTGTGTGTAATTCTCTCTCTCTCTCGTTCTCTAATTATATTGGGACACCAGAGTTAAGGTTGCATTGAGATTCGTACTGAAAACAGGATAAATGTCTGCCTTTTTTGAGATTTGAAAATTAATTCTCTTCTGTATGAGAAAAATATACATGGCATTGAGGTTACAACAAGAACCAGCTTGCTGTCAGGTTCGATTTATATGGATCCCTCAAATAAGGAGGGACAAAGATTGCTTTGCATACAATTTTGTTTTACTTGCAATAATTTATACATCACCAATTACAATTTAAAAATCACCATTGATTCTTATTTAATACAACAATTTAACTACTTAGAACACAATCACAATTACAACTATACAATTATATTTACAAAGCTAGCTTATACTATAGGATTATATTTACACTGCAATAGTGAGATTTGTCAGCAGCAAAGCAGTACTCCAATTCCACTACTACGATTACCGGGTTTACATCTGAGTGAAATACACTGTCACACTCAGGTTACACAGCCACACGCTCTATACCAATGGTTCTCAACCTTTCTAATGCTGTGACCCCGCAATACAGTTCCTCATATTGCGGTGACCCCAAACCAAAAAATAATTTTGGTGGCTACTTCAAAACTGTAATTTTGCTACAGTTATGATTCGGAATGTAAATACCTGATATGCATTATGTATTCTCATTGCTACAAATCAAACATAATTTAAACATAGTGATTAATCACAAAAACAATATTTAATTATATGTTGAGAAATATTTATTACTAATTCCAATAAATAACATTTCAACATGGCATAGCATAGGATTAAATATAACAACAATTCCAAATAAATAACATTTCACTATGGCATAGCATGGTATGTGTATGGTGTGTGTACTGTTTTTACATTATTAACCTTTTTTACACCAGCAGGCTGTCTCGCAGGCTCTCTTGGCTCTCCGCCTCTTGGCTCTCCGCCTCCTAGGCTTCTGTCCTCCGGCGCTTGCTGCGTCCGCCCACTGATGACGTCAGCAAGCGCCGGACACACGTAATGCGCTGCTATGGACTGTGGAGCGTTCCCCCTGCTTCCCCCGCCCCTTAGGCCCCGGACGGATGATGCAATCACGTCTGCGCATGCGCGCAGGCATTCAGTTTGGAACGCGCATCCATAACGGTGTGCGTTCCAGCTGAATAGCGCTGCTACAGATGGTAGCGCGACTTCTCAGCGGCTAAAGCCATCGGAAATATGTATTTTCCGGTGGCTTTAGGCGACCCCTGTGTTTTGGTCGTTCGACCCCCGCCGGGGTCGCGACCCACAGGTTGAGAACCGCTGCTCCATACTCAGGTTTGAGCGGCAAACTGGGGAGAGACAGTAGGTAGATCACGCCTACATGTAGAACTATTCTGTTGTTCTTCCAAAGATACGGGACATCTCCAAATTACCTTATGATTTTTGATCACCTATATTCTCTTCCTTACAGCCATGTGCCCACTTTTAGCCAATTATGAAGTGTCTAAGAGCGATGGGGTGATCGGGGGCTGGACCCTGACACGATATTATCTTCCTTGATTGCCCAGTTATTTACCAGACAGAATTTTGGCCCCCTGCTTGGGCAGTCGTACTCTTTTTGTGGATAAACTCCAGTTGCTGTCTGCTGTTGACAAAGGATCACTTATTGCAATACATGTCTGAATACTATTTAAATGAAGTTTACTGAGTTTCGAGTAACAGGTTTACCGAAACCTACAGGCCACATACTGATCTTCAGGACTTGACACCTTCTCCCGGTGCTTATCACAGAGATTTCTGACAAGACAAGGCTGGATGTTGTTACAAAGCAGTTAACATTTTACATCCAGGCCCAATGAGTTTATATTCTATTAATTTAAAATAGAGTTGGGTCACTTTAATTATAAAATGAAACAATGTTACAACAGGCATCAGTTAATCAGTTTCTTAGTTTTTTATTTATTACCATGATTATCATTTTTGTCCAAGCCAAAATAATTTTTAGTGAATATTTTTGTAGATATATATTGTTGTTGAGTATATTTATCAGCAGAGAGAGGGTCCAAAATCTAAACTTTTATTTAAACATAAGTTATTTAACCCTCATAGTTATTGCTGGGATTTTAGTTTTGGGGGTTTTTGGGTGGGAGGAACCTCAGACACGAGAAATGAGAATACATGGATTAAAAGTTGACATCCTGACTCTGCAGTCTAAATCAATATATGTGAGATTTGAATTATCCCATTCGCTGCAATATGATTGTTAACTCGTAAACCTAAAGATAACTTAAATGTTAGTACTTTAATTCTTGGTCATTTTAGCAAGAATAATGTAACAAATGGATTTAAAATGTCAAATGATATGTGGTTTTAATAAATATTAGGGAAGCAAAATGGGATGTCTAGTTAAAGTTGTGATGACATTTTAAAACTGAAGTGTGGATAAAAATGTATATTCTGTACAAAAAAAGTACATTAAAAACATTATGGGTGAAATCTTGGCAAAATGTTGATTGACTTCACTGGGTCCAGAATTTCGTTCTATATTTCCAAAGTGAAACACTGAAATTTGGAAATGCCAAAATGTAAGGAATTTCTTAATTCTGTCCCCCCTTGTGTGTTTGTGATATGATGCAGTATTTAATACATGATCAAATACTATTTTTCCACAATTTTGAATATTGTGTATAACTTCCTTGATTTTAAATTGTTTTAATTGTTATGAGGAAATACACTCAAATGATCTTAACTTGGTTAATTTTTGGGAGGGAATTAATTATAGGCAGAGACAGAGAAATAGGAAACTTAATTTAACAAGTAGTGTTTAGCATGGTAAATTAGGCATTCAAAAGTTAAGGATGCTGTGACAGCATTAATTAGGATACCCTGTGCATTCTGTTTATAAAGCTTGTTCATTGGTATACACTAAAATAAAGATACCTCAGGCCTGGTCTACACTCGCGGCGAAATTCGGCAGCATTTGATGGGAGATGTGCAAACTATGTAGAGTAGCTTGCGTATCTCTAGTTGACTTCCTAAATTCTAATCAGTGCTGCTTACCAACTATGCTGCGCTGATGGGAAATGCCCTTCCGTCGATGCAGTATTAATCTTTTTGTGAGAGTGGATGTGTTGAGTTGACTTCTGGATTGATTCAGTGGGTTTCCACTTCCGTTCAATCGATCCTGAAGAATCGATCCCGCAGCACTGAATGTGCCAATGTGCATGAAGACATACCCTTACATATGGTATTCTCACATTTCGGTCTTGAGTTCTCAGGGTGAGACAAGATGCCCCATTCCATGCTGGGTACTTGAAATCCAGAAATGGTAATCCTGTATGATACCTTCAGAGAAAGTGAATTGCCAGTAAATTATTTATTTTATTAGATTAATACTTACCTTTTACCAGGAAAATGAGAAGGAAAAATATAGTGAAATCTGTTCAAGTGATGACCAAAAGCAATGGGTTCAAAAAAAGAATGAGAAAAGTCATGGAGGATAGGTCCATCAACGGCTGTTAGCCAAGATGGTCAGGGACGCAGCCCCAAACTCCAAGTGTCCCTAAGGCTCTGACTGCCAGAAGGTGGGACTGGATGATAGGGCATGGATCATATGATAATTGCCTTACTCTTATTGATCTCCCTGAAGCATCCAGAACTGGCCACTGTTGGATGACATGATACTGGGCTAGATGGTCTGACCCAGTTTGGCCATCTTATGTTCTGTTACAGATCGTTTGGCCCTTTAAAGAGCGAGCAGGGTCTGATGCACCTGGACTAATTACTTGTTGCCCAGATTGTCTTAAGGAAAGGCAGCTGGTCTTATAAAGAGGGAGATAGCTGCAAGAAACAGGAGAGAAAGTTGTACAGAGCGGGAAGCTGCAGAGAGTTAGAAAGATCCTTCAGGCTTCAGAGTTGAAGATCTTAGTTGTTACAAACCTCAAGAGAAAGGTGGATATTGTTACAGACATTCTCAATACTAAAGGGATCAGCTCATGTTTTGAAGAGCATACCTGGGCCTTATAAAAGAAAGGCCTGAGTGAGTCAGTCTTGGTTAAAACAACAGGGAGTGGGCAGGCTCCCATGGAAGCCTTGAAGCCTAGGGTCTGCAGGAAAACAGTAATCCAATTTCCAGTTATACCCTGAAAACTGAGTCCTCTAGCTACCATCTTTAGACTTAGCTTTTTTTATAGACCTCAGCCAAATCAATATTTAGGTATATAAATCAAGCCAGACTAAGTATCTGTAAATCCCTTTTTTGTTCCTGCTGTGTTTGGGTGTTTTGGTTTTTTTTTGTTTAGTTGGTATGACTATATTCAAGGTGAGGATGTACAATGCTGTTATTTTGAATTTGTCTACCTTTAAATTTATCTGCCATCAGATTCTCCAGTTTTGTTAGATTTTCCTGAAGTTCTTCCTAATGTGCTCTAATCTTGATTGACCTAAAACATTTTGTCATCTACAAACTTTTCTGTCTCACTACTATTTCTAATAATTAATAAATAGATTAGAATAACAATGGGCCTACTATGTGTCCATGGGAAATTGTACTGTTAATCACCTTAAATGCAGAAAATTCCTACTGCCTCTCTGTTTCTTAATTAGTTTCTAATACATAGCAGAAGTTTACCTCATCCCATGCCTATTCATAATTTTCATAGAGCCTATTGGGATAAGAGCTCTGTTGCTGGATACAATACAGAAATTTGATAGTTACTTTCGTGACACCACTTTACATAGTGTTAATTCTGGATTTACTAGTTTAGTACATGTGCCTTGCAACAAGGAAAACATTTCAATATCTTAAGGAGAAGCATCAGATGTAATTTTTTTGCATACTAAGATAACATCAGACTTTGTAATTGTTCAGTGAATACGACTTTCTGAACAGAATAGGGCAAACATAAATCCCACGGTGTAGATTAAATTCTGGAAGATAATCCATAGCATGAACTAAGAAGGTATGATTATAAATCTAATAAGAGACACATGCAAAGATTGCTAAGGGAATTTATTGTTGGTTTAGTATTTACAGGATATCTACTGTTTGTAGGAGAAGTAACCAGTCTTAAATTTCAGGATTACATACGGGTTTAATATTTAAAGATCTACTAGTATTGCTGTAACATACTTTTGTAGCATTATGTTTAAAATATATAGAAATTATACCTTTAAAATATCTTAATTTGAATAATTCACAACCACATAATCCTCATATTTGTTCCTCAGAGTTGTAAATGTTTATGGACCAGATTGTGCTTTGTTACACTGTTAATGGTTTGCATCAATGTAACTGAGATCAGTATTTGACCCACGTAATGTGCAAATCCAAGCAGCTAATTTTTGTGACTATCATTTAAAAAAAAAAAAGCTGGTATATCAGTATTGGAGGAAATAAAGTTTTGCTCAGTATATATTTTATGGTTTTCTTTATAAAGACTTTCAGTCTGACCTTGTGTACTTTTTAACTGGCTGAAACTTCCTGTGAGTTGGGTGAAGATTTCTTAGGGTATATAGTATATAGTAGGTGTATAGTAGGGTATATAGTATATAGTAGGTGGATTTTTAAAATATCAAAACTTTGACAACTTGTTTATATTCTTGTGTTGCATGCATATTTTAAAGTGATATTTTAAAAAGAAGTAGATAGCAGTAATTAGAATATTTGCTAATTCATATGCTTTCATTTCAAGTATTTAAGACATCTTTTGCTCCCTCATAACATCATGAATGTAAAGGGAAATGAAAAGATTTTGTCCTTCTACACAGTATATTTTTAAGAGCTATTCCAGGCAATGTTTTGGCTATGGTTATGCCTGCTGCCAAAATATGCCTCATCCTTAGTCACATAAAGTTCATGTGCATGCATGGGGATTAATGGTTGTCATTCTTTTTAGAAATAGTGCATACTGCATGAATTATAGGGCACAATTCTACAATTCTGATGTCTAAATGTTTAAGCATATTAATATTGAAACATTAGGGTTAGCAATTATGGCAGAACAAAACACGCATTTTACATTTAGGTATTTTATCTTGTTAATGATTTTTAAATGATCAGTTGTATTCGGTAACATAATGTAATTATTTGGAGTATTAGAAGCAATTATGATGCTCGAGAATTCTTGTCTTCTCTTCAGTTTTTATTTCACTATTACTTTTTCCTAGGGTATGTTGTGGAAATTTTTTATGTTATATTTATCGACAAACATGACATTTTGAAGTACATTTTTAATATAATGCACTCTTTTGATATAAGCCAGTAAATAAGTACAAAACAATAATACAAAAACATAAGTAACATAAGTAGTTTGTCTCTTAAAAGCTCGCTTAGACTAAAACTTTCTGCCAGGTTTGAATTTACCATGTTAATTATGACAAAGTTTTCTGAGTTTGTTTCTATAAAAAAACTAAACTGAGATGGGATAGAATCTAGGACCATTATTAGACTGAGTGCAGAATACAGGAATGATATGAGGGGGGGAAAAAGCAAGGCAGCTTGAGAGAGGAAGAAAAGAGAGGAAGAGACGACACGTAGATTAATATCAAGAATGGAGGTATGGGCTACAGAGAAGCAAGAAGACAAAGGCAAGGGAAACTACTAATTTGTTTTCTGCTCCCATGATCATAAAAATGATAAAATAATATTTTGTTAGCTAACTTAACAGACATTATTCCCAGAACTGTGCTTACATCAGTCATTCAGGATAGTACACAGATGTTCAGCAATGATAAGGAACTGGTTGTAGTTTTATGTTTTAAAAATAGCAGGAATCACTTCAGCTACAGGGAAAAATGTGTCAAATAGAAAAGAACAAATCTGTTACAGAGAAGAGGCTTTTATTTTCAGTTTGCAAGGTGCATATTACAAAAAACAAGTTGTAAGGAAAACAATTTAAATTTCTTATTCCCATGCAAAAAAAAAAAAAGAAATCAAAACAAAACAAACTATGTTTTAACATTGAATTAAGGAGGAATATATTATCAGAAACCTAAAGGTAATAAACATTACAGGGACATTGCAATTATCCCATACTAGGCATTATAAACAGAGGAAATTCAGAGTTACAATTACAAAGATAAGAAATACAAACATGTTAAGGTAAGAAAAGGACAGATAAGGCACCCAAATAATCATAACTCTGTCATGCGGTAATGAAGAAGGCATGTGGTGTTTCTGGTGCCAGATTAGATTAAATTGATTTTTAGACACCAATTATTATCCTCTCATGATTACTAATGTCTCAGCAAATTCATTCTAGGCTCATTGAATTAAAGTGCTATAAATTTGGGGAAGAGATGCTGTATTTTTCCTGCAAAACGAAGGGGTTGAATCAATCCTTTAAATGCAAAAGGAACTCAGCCTTAAGTATAGAGTCCAGCTGGTACCTTCCTGATCCTGTGAACTTAAACTTTAGTCACATGGACCTCAATGGGAGTATCACATGAGTAAAGCTATTCATGAATGTGTTTGCAGTCTCAGCTGCTTGTTATTAAAAATTGTAAGTCCACCTCTGGACTCTCCTTACATTCCAAACCACTTGAGCACTATTCTTGTGGTTTACGATGTCATAAAGACCACCTAATGGAATTATAATCTTTATTTATTATTGTACTGGTCTAATTTAAAGGCACTTATGCTAAACCATTTATTATAGCAATGAAAAGAACAGAGTGTTTTTTACTTCAGATTACTTCAGTGAGAACTTCCTTATTCTTAACCATCATATGCTTTTACATTTTCCTCCCTGCCTTGTTCTAATTTATCATTTGTCAGAGAAATCACCTTCCATACAGATTTGTTTATTTAACGAATCTGTGAAAAACTCCTATTAGTTTTAATACTGGAAGTTCAGAACGCTGTATTTCAGTTCTTTGTATTCACACTACGGGGACTATGCAATTTTTTTTGGTCAGTTAAAGCCTGGATCTTACTTTATGAAAAGTAGTGTATATCAATATCACTACTTTTATGGTATGAATCATAACATGAGTAGAAGGAAAGAATGTATTGTATAGAACAGTTTTAAGTCTCATGGCATTCATAAACAATATGTCTCAGGAACCATCTGTTCTCCTCAAGGGCTCTTTCTATTAAAACATTAACTGCATTAATTTTTGGTTTTTTACCCTATATCTTCGTGTGACATTTTTGGCAAGTTAATGTTCCTTTCATTTTTGCTGCATTTGATTGTTTTCAGTACACAGGGGATTTTTATCCATTGTAAAACCCTTGCAAAACTTAGTTAAATTTAGCACATTTTTGTATCAACCTCCACCCCAGTTAGCCCTGTTTATTGTGAGTGCATGACTACTTAAATCTGAAAGGTAGAGAAAGCTGAACCATTTCAGTTTCCAAGTGCCTGAGCATTGTGAAGGATTACATGTGACCATATGACTCCACTTCACTCCCAATCATCTTCACAGCGTGAAGTTATTGAGTTGTTCTGCCATGCTGAGATAGTGCTGCTTCATCTCATTCCAGCTTCTTGGGTGGAGACAACGCTGGTATTTAGACATGGGTAGGCTGACTTTTACATTGATTTATGACTGCTTTGGAAATATCTCAGAGAGGATTTTCTGTAGTCTGTGCTTTGTAAAAATGTATCTGAAAAAATTTTTAGTCCACGAACTGCAGGAAATCTTTAAAGTTTTTTCTGTAGCATCATTTGGACACACAAAAACTTGTTGGAAAACTATTTTTGGCTTGAAAAAATTACAACTTTTTTTTGCTAGTTATTAAAAAATAAGTTCAATCATTGAAGTTCACCACCATCCAGGGAGTCTTTAACAAGGCATCTTTTCTCCAGCTGTACCGTTTGCTCTCATGGAAGACTAAACAAAGCCACCCACCACCTCCAAAAAAATCCCAACAAAAGAGAATATATAGCCATTTAAAGATGAGCTATTTCAGGGAAATGGGAGATGAATTGAAAATCTGGTAGTGTCACATTTAGTATATATCTATGGCTATATAGAGAAATTCTACTGTAGTTTCCATTTGTAAAGCACTTGCTTTGCTCTTCTTTTAACAAAAATGTTTATTTTTAGGTGATCATTAAAAGGTTATTCATTTTCCCACTAGTTTTTCTTTCCAAGTGACTTTAAAAAAAATAATTCCAAGTTTATTCTTTCAACAGAAAAATTAATCTATAAAAGACTGTTTTTGTTACATGAATTTATGACATTAATGTGTCAAAGCACAGTTTTAGTATAATTCAAGAACCTTATGGACCTTGATCCTGCAAGCCCTACTACGTGTTACGCTCTACTACAAAAGTGAGCAGACAGAATCCTTGTGTGTGAATGAGCTGAGCAAGCGCTAGGCTTCATCCTCCATTTTAAACAGAATTAAGTCTCTAGCCCATTGGGCTCCTACACTCTTCTTCTTAAAAGTTTAGGGGGAAAAAACAACCCAGGGATGGTATGGGAAAATGCATATCTTAAGAAGTTGGGAGTTTAAGTAAAATCCCCAACATGCAAATGTGGTGCTTACAAGTACCACTCCTGCTTGGGGTCTGATCCAAAGCCCTGCTGAAGTCAGTGGAGAGATTTTCAGTGATTTAAATGGGTATTGCACTGGGACATTATGGCTTAGTCCTGCTACTCTGAAGGAATAACTCATTAACAGTGAAACAAAACTTAATGAAGGAATGTGACCCTATGGCCTGCTTATCACCTTTTACTTTGCACTTATACATGCAACTCACTACACCAATTTTGTGTGGGATCAAGTCTTATCACATTACCCAACTAGCTATTCAATGAAAAACAAATTTGCTGATGTTTTACTTAGATGTGCCATACACCTAAGGTGAATGAGTGGCCTTAGATAAAAAGAGACAATTCAATTTTAAGTGGCATTTTCTGTTGATTCCTCATGCCGTTTTCTTCCTTTTCGCAAAGCTGGATGGAAAGTTGTTTGGTTTTTTTTTCCTGGTAATTATTATGCACCAGAAACAATAGTTTTTCATTTGGAAAGGTACAAAAACATGTGACAGCTTCAAACAGATTGAATTCTGAAATATAAATGTACATATGCAGTTACTGCATCATATGATAGACTTTTAACTAACTGTATGTCTTATAATAGTGGAACATGATACACCAGTTATTCCTTGCTGTTTTTTTAGATAAACAGAATGATGACGTAAAGGAAGAATAAAGATAATGGGGGTGATTAGTGTTTCATTTAAGCACTATTTTGTGATTTGTACTGTGTTTTCTCAAGCTTTGTTCAGAAAAGATTATAAAGGAAGTTATATGAAAGTGCTATGGTAAAATTAGAAAGAAGCGATTTTTAATTCTACTTTTCATATGCATTAGAAAAAATCTGGTTAAAAACTGAGAAGTGTTTTTTGTGAATACAAATGAAGGATTACCAAAGTGCTTAACTATATATGTTTATATAGAGTTAGTGAACCAGTAAAGTCTGAGGATTTCCTTTTTCGTTTTCTTCTAATACTGACGGGTACTCTCTATTTTGGCTTGATCATGTTCTACATTTGCCAGTTCTGATCATTTCATTATGATCAGACTATACTGTTTTAACATTAATCTACATAATCTCTTGTTTAATATCACATATTAGTCTTCCTTTTGATCTTATCTGTCTACAGATTGCATGGGGTTTACTAGCAGAAAAAGTTCAAGAGTCTCCAACAGCTGCAGTTGTGTAGGTGTAGCTAACGTAGCACAACCAGCATCTGACAAATTGGTTTCTTCATTCTCATGAAGTATGTCAATTTAGAAGCAGTGGTAATACCCCTTTGCTTTACAATTTACTTATTTTAAACCTGTAAAGTGATAAAGATGCAGATTTTTTAAGAGTGACCAACCGGAGTTTATAACAAAACTGGTAATAGTTCAAAAACTATCCTCAAGCTCATTAGATTTCATTTATGAAAATACAGCCAGGTGTTTGTGGAGTTATATGGGTTATATTGTAATAGGATTTATTGTGGACAAAAGGGAAAGTCTTACGTAAGTTGAAATACCACAACAGTTTAATATTGTGTTTCCACCTTACAGTAAAAGGTACGTGTCTATTGGCGTGCACAGTTTGAGCTACTACAAATATGAGTTTGAGGAAAATGAACTAGGAATTTTATTAATGGATAGTTATATTTCTTTATACAAAGAACAAATCTTCCTGCTTTCAGTCTAAAATGACTTTTATTTTAGATTTAAGGCAAACCGTAACAATAAAGAACAAAGATAAAACTGAATGTGAATTTGTCTGTGTAAAAGGCTGTGGCAAATCTAAGAACCAAATAGCTGTTATCTCTGGAGACAGAAATTTTAGGAATTAAAGATGCAGTTCAGAGAAAAATAAAGAGCATAACAATAGTCACTGCTAGAATGAGACATAACTATCGTAGAAGTAGTTCAGAACCGTTGGAATAAAGTTAATAAGAGAAGATACTGCTTGGCTTTAGAGTAACCAGAATAATAGAGCTAGATCCTTAGCTGTGCATATGCAACTCATATTTAAATGACTGAGTATGTCATTGTGTTAGGACACTACAACCTTGGCAACTTTCTAAAAGGAAATGATAAGAGAACCTTAAAGCCTGGAAAATCTTTTGTTTTTTCTTTTTGATTTAAAGCACAGTACTTTCATTTTAAAGTGCAGAACAGTAGCTTTCTCATGGATTTTAAAACCATTATAATTATCTAATATGACATCCTCCATAATACTGGCCAGAGAACCTCACCCTGCTTTAAGTCTATAACCTCTGTTGAGCTATAGCCTATCTGTTTTAAAGATATCCAGTCTTGACCTGGACTTCAAGTGATGGAAAATGTACCACATACCTAGGTAAGTTGGTGATAAGGCCCAATGGTTAATAATTTTAACTGTTAGAAAAAATGTCACCTTATTTCTAGTCTGTATTTGCATTGCTTTAGCTTCCAATCATTGTTGTGCCTTTTTCTGCTGTGTTAAAAGCTTTCTTCCCGCTGTAGGTACTTTCTACATGCAAAATGTGATCAAGTCACCTCTTAACCTTCTCTTGGATAAACAAATAGACTGAGCTTCTTTACTCACTGTGAGACATATTTTCCAGAGCATGAATCATTCTTGTGGCTCTTTTCTGAGCCTTTTCCAGTTTTTTAACATCATTCTTGAAGTGTGGAGACCAGAACTCTATGCATCATTTTAGCATTAATCTCACTAATGCAGCATACAGAGGTAATAACACCTTCTTACTCCTAGCTGATATTCCTTGCTTATACGTCTGAGGATCACAGTTGCTCTCTTAGCTAGAGAATCACATTGGAAGCTCCAGAGGGGTAGCCGTATTAGTCTGTGTACAGCAAAAACAACGAGAGTCCTGTAGCACTTTAAAGACTAAAAAAATTTCTGCAGGCATAAGCTTTCATGGGCTGCAACCCACTTTGTCAGATGTATGAAATAAAAATCAGATAGGAGGTATACATATACATCCAAGGGTAAGAAACAACAATGGGGAGGGTAGGTGTAAACATAGTCCATTCAGTTAGAGTAGATGAGGCCTATTAACAACCATTGATTAGAAGGTGAGAATGTGTGAACAGTGACAATTACTTCTTGTGTAATGAGAGAACCATTCCAAGTCCCTTTTTCCCAAACTTCCACAGAAACTTCCACGTGGTTGATCTTTACAAAAACAAGATGGGCCATTTCTATTGCGTGCATCTGATGAAGTGTTTGCAGCCCATGAAAGCTTATGCCTGTAGAAATTGTTAGTGTTTAAAATGCTACAGGTGTCTTGTTGTTTTTACATTGGAAGCTTATATTCAATTGGTTATCTGTCATTATCCCTAATTCTTTTTCAGAGTCACTGATTTCCAGGATACAGTCCCATGTCATTTAAGTGTGACCTTATTATTCTTTATTCCTAAATGTAGACTTTATGTTAAAAATACATGTTGTTCAAATGATTCCACCTTGCCAAGCGATCCATGTCTATCTGCATAACAGACTTGTCCCTGTCATTGTTCACCACTCCACCAATTTTTGTCTCATCTGCAAATTTCTCCAGCAGTGATAGGTATTGAATAGCATTGGGTCAAGAACAGAGTCCTGGAGGAACCCCACTAGAAACACTTACATTGGATGATGATTCTCTTGCAATTGCTTTTTGAGGTTGTAAGGGAGAGGAGCGAGGTGTCCTGGAATGGGTGGGATGGCAGAGGGTAAAAGGTTTGGAGACCACTGGGTTACAGCATCAATATAACTACTTCAGTTATATATATAGGGATGTGGGGTTTTTTTTAACTGAATTAGCTGTACCAGTATGGTCCCTGGTGTGGACACACGTGTTTTGATAAAAGGGTGTCTTATATAGCTTATTTCCTTTCCCATGCAGTAATAGCAGTACCATAAAGTACCTTTATACCAATATAACTACATCCACATAGGGAGCAACGAAGGGGTATGCCATTTTAATTATACCTTATCTTGTTGAAACGGTACAGTTTTTGTATAGACAAGCCCCCAGGTTTGCCATGATTTTGCCAAGGATCGGTGTCAGGCAAACTTGGGTCAACCTGTTCACCCTCTTAAAATTCAGTAGACACTCTTTAGTAGCCACCTGTCAATGCCCCTTTGCTGAGTGGCTCCTAAGATGTTATGTGGAGTATCACATAAGTATGACGATGAGTATGTGGCCTATGAAGAGTTAAGGGTGTTTTGGAAGGAGTGGGGAAACCCCAAGTTTGGAGGAAATGGGACAGGGGAACTCTGGGTTTGGCAGCACAACAGCTGAGCAAGCCCGGCTGCCGGGGAAAGACTGTGGATGCTCCCACTGGCAGCTTCATGATCCACCCTGGCTGGAGATGGACTTGAGATGGTTAAGAAGCTGGTGCTTTTACATATCATCACCACACTTGAAACGCACCAACAGCTGAAACCGAGATACTTCTTCTGTTAGCTGTTTTTCACACTCTTCACTGTTGAATTGCAGCTCTGACACTGTAAATACCTGTCATTTAGTATCACCCATTTGTTTGTCTGTCCTTTTTCTCTTCCATATAGATTATCTTTTTAGTTAGTAGACTTATTCCACTTTGCTCCAGGCCCCAATCCTGCTTCCATGACCATTCATACTTCTGTGCTCAAAATATAGGGGAGTTAGCAGCCTCTAAGGAATTCTTCTATTATCCTGGGCCCCATGGAGAGCTCTCTGGTGATCTGTGAATGAGAAAGGACTCAAGAATAGCTCTGCCACAGTTGGAATGTGCAAGCTATGATCAGGCCCTGGGAGCCGCTTGCAGAGTTCCCCACAAAAAACTGTCCTCTGCTCATGGATGTTGAAGGCCTCACAGTGCTTTTTGTAACAAATGAGGTTGCCCTCATGTCAGTGGCCAAAATTTCCTTGCCCATACTGTTGTAGAATGGTAGCTGGCTGTCATCCACTCCACAGCTGGCTGCTTTTCAGTGGCGTATGCACACGTAAGGCCTGCTCCAAAGTCCACTGAAGTCAGAGAAAGGACTCCCATTGATTTCAGTTGGCCCTGGATCAAGATCATAGTTCCTTTAAGCATTCTGGAATCTTCCAGGATTAAATGCTCTACTTACATTGTTATTTATAATATAGTCATGCCAAGTGTCACAAGTGACAGGCCTTTTGTTTCCCCTGTAGTTACTCATCCTGTTAGATCCAAGCAAGAAAAAGTGCCCAAGACAAGAAATGGCAGCCAGCCACTCTGACGCTACTCAGATAGAACCCAGAAAATCCCCAGAACACCCAAGCACCAACCAACGACTGCAACGCCTTTCAAACTCCTCAGCATCTACTGACCCAATGACCTCCAGACAGACTGTGACTCAGACCCAACTGTACACCTATCTACCCCAACCGTAGCTGCCAGGTTTTCTGCAGTTGTATGTCAAAAGTGTTCTGTAGCTCCAGCTGAGAGCTGCTGAGTGCTTGAAAATCTCACCGTTTCATTTCAATGTCTAAATGGGAGCTGAGCTCTTTTGAAAAGTCTGTCCCCAAATGTGAGCCCTGAACACTTTTGAAAATCTGTCCTCTATGCGTTGTCAGCTATTTGACTCCTTCTATACAATTTAATAGGACAGAGTAAGTGACTTTCAAAACCTATAAAACATTTACACATCAAATTTCCTGACCTATGATGTAACAATGTTTTTTCTTTGTAGTTTATGTACATCTCATTAAAGACATTTAAATAAAAATATAATGTAAATGTTGGTTTTAAAAGCAGTGGCACAGGGTATATCACTCTTTCTACAAACATTTAGATTGTCTTCTTGATTTATCTGTTTCTACAGCTGGAAAACTTCAAGGTCTATATATTGCCAAGCTCAGTTTGTTGACCCTGTAGCATAAATCAAGTACGGGTGGACCATGCGAGGAAAAAACAACTGGGGTAGACATCCGGCCTTCTGGATACTATTTTCCAAGTTTAATTCAAACTCCAAATACATAATGCCAAGTTTTCTAGATCTTACTGTTTTTCTCTTTTCATGGGCATTGTCGTTTTTTAAATCTGAATTTTGCTTTAACGTTGTTGTTGTGTGGTCGTTATTGACCATGCTGGCTGCAGAGTACATATTGCAGGGCTTCTTTTGACTAATGCAGGTAATTCTCTGTGTTTTCCTGGCCCTGAAGGTTGGCTGAAAATAAGGCTGGAGATTTTGAAGTCTTATTTGTTGAATTTGGTACAGTGATCTGTGTCTGTCTACACTGTGCCCTCTGGCGATAATGGTGCTGCTATGGCCCTATATCTCACTCTGAGTGGCCTTGTGTTTATAAAAGTAACTCAGAAAGGTAGGGCTGAAAGGAACATTGAGAGGTCCTGTGGTCTAGCCCCTTGCGCTGAGGCAGGATCATATATGCCTAGACCATCCCTGACAAGTGTTTTTCCAACCTGATCTTAAAAATCTCCAATGATGGGGATTCCACAAACTTCCATGGAAGCCAGTGCTTACCTACTCTTATAGTTAAAGTTTTTTCCTAATATCTAATTTAAATATTCCTTATTGCAGATGAAGCCCGTTACTACTGGTTCTGTCTTCTATGGACATATGATACTCCTTTTAATAAGCCCTGGAATATTAGCCTTTTTTATAGATGCATTATATTGTTGACTCTCATTCAATTTGTGATCCACTATAACTTCCAGTTCCTTTCCAGTTTATTTCCAGAAATAAATTAATCTGGCACTGTTTTTAGAAATAAACTGGAATACAATCGCTATCTACAGGTGAAATGTCTGGCTATAAATTACAGAGCCAGTCTTACAATTGAAAAGGGACAGAAACTAAATTTTTATTGTGGTTCTCGCAAAAAGTAATAATGTATGATTAACTTTTGGAGAAGACTCTTGGGTAATGCTATTTATGTGACTTTTCCATCCTCTTTATTTTACCTTTACCTTGGTCTGGGTATTCCCCTTTTTTTATATTTTTGACCATATCTTAATAATGGGAGTTTTGTGGCTCCACTTTCTTTCCCATTTGCAATTTCATAACACCCCTGTGGTAATTACAACAATTTTTATAGGATTATTAAGGTTTTGCTTGAAATATTATTCTTGTGTGAGTTCCATGAATCTTGCTCCAGGAAATGATCTTCTATTTCTTGCTGAAAATCTCAGTATGACACAACACTTTGATTGTTGAATGATTATCTTCACTTTGTTGCCTAGTAAATTACCATCATTAACCTGATTTATTATCTTTGTTTTATCTTTGGATTTACTTCCCCATTCTCCATTTGCCTAAGTATCTTAAGCACAGTTCACTTATATCGGATACAGAGGGAAAATAGGGAAAGTGAACATCTACTAGAGTCAGTGGTTTCGATAGGCAAAGCCATACACTGTTCAATCAAGAGTAAACCAATAATTTGCTAGCTCCTCTTAGTCATCATAAATGTTAATGTTAAAATAAATTTGTTATTAATCAAAATACTTTATAAATCGATATATTATGTGCTTTTATGCTAGGCAAAAAATCCCACAAAAATGACATAGGATTGCCTGCTTCACTGCACATTGTATATGCTCTGTTTACAAGAAAAACAATATTTTTCTACCCGCTAGCCCTGCAAATACAGTGGGCTTGATTGACATACATGATTATTTGGTTATATATGTAATAAACAAGATGTACACTTCATTTGTATTTTTGAGAGAATATTAATATAGAAAATATAAATATTTTTACCTTTTAGGTAATTAAACTTTTCATGTTTTTCACTTCAGAGATTGTATGAATGTTAAATTTTAAATCCACAGAGAGCATTAGTTTTGTTTTGTTTGAGGACTTTCACCTCAAAAGTTCACCTTTTCCTTTTTCGTTTAACAATGGCTTACATTGTGAAGAGAGCAACTTTCACTGTTTAATATGTTCTCGTAAGAATCTAAAAAATAAAGTGTAAAAATATTACTGTTGTCAGGAAGCGAAACCACTTCTGTGTAAACATACAAACTGCAGAGTAGCAAGAAGCTTAATAAAAATAAGGCAGCAATAGGAAATGATGAAGGATACTTTCTGTAAAATATCTCCCTTGGGTTACCTTCTGTGTGAGACTTTGTCATCTTACTGTAAATGTTACAATTGCTCAGGCATAAAACATTTGTTAAAATTTGCAGTCACTCCAGTTTAAACTGTTATACTAATTATACTATTAAACTATTATATTAATGTTGGGGGGCTGCATCTGTATGAACATGGTTTTGCTGTTGCTGCTAAATCCTAGGCAAACTGTGACTCTGGTCAGTCATAGCCGAACTTCATAAACTGGAAGGGCTTTTCATTCCTTAATTCAGGGATGCCCTATGCTTTGGTTTAATTCCCACATCTTTCCCTTAAAAACAGTATGCAAAGAGGTGTTTAATATTTTATATAATAATCGAAAACCGATTTTCTTTCCCTTGTGGTTTAGAGGTTACTTCAGGCGACTGTGTATGGGCAGAGCTCATTTTGCAATCCACAACTATTTCCTTATTTTACTTTACAAAACGAGGGACACTTTGAAACTACAACCCATTTATGTCTAAAATTTAATCTGACACAGATTTACAAAATGTGTTTATCAAACATCTGTAAACGCATGTGCAGAGATAAAACACATTAATAGGACACAATCGTCTTGAAATCTAGTCAGCTTTTTAAAAAATATCATTAAAAGTAGTTTCAGAGGCCGCATCTCCTACTAGAGTCCTTTTGTCAATTTTGGGGGCTCTTACAATGTTTCCTATTTTAAAAAACATTTTTCTGTCCTGCGATTGCTCATAGATAAGAGAAAGTAAGGGCCTGACTCAATTTAGGTTGAATTGTACTTACTTATGTGAGAAACTTCATTAAGATTGGGAGAATCAATTAAATCGATTAAACACGAAGTAAACATAAAAAAAAAGACATTTTTTCCTCTAATTCCTTGTGCTAATCTTTCCATGTTACTTAAAAACATTACTAGGTATGTTTTCACACACACTGATTATTGAGTTGATGGTGTCCTCTTAATTAATAGCGTAGTTAAGACTTAGGGTGAAATCTGGCCCTGTTGAAGTCAGAGGGAGTTTTGCCACATACTTGAATAGAGCCAGGATTTCCTTCTTACTATAAGTCTACAACCAACTGGTCAAGGCAAACTATTTCTATAAATTTTGGAAGTAATTCTTTCTTTAATTTCCCTATCTACATATGTCCATTTTTATATTTGCATCATGATCTACTTTGGTCACTGTTGCATGGAAATGTAGTCTTCAAAAGAGAGCTCCTCTTAGTTACTATATTTCAAATGAATAGGAGAAAGATCAGACCCATCAGATTCTTGAAGAAATGAGAAAACAAACCTGGCCTTCCTTCATGCTTTATACCATTCCAATGAGGAGCTGTTTGTATCATGGTTTTCTGTATCTTTTTCCAGGATTACGTGATGTTTCTTGGTCTCTAAGGTCTGTAATAGTTTAGTTTGTGGTATCGTAACTTTTTGTTTTGCATGATGGTGCTGCTGGAAACTTTGTATAGCTTGGTTGCATAAAACACTGGGTACTGACTTCAGTTACCTAAGTACTATAGTTCTAGAGGAGTAGCTGTGTTAGTTGTATACAGCAAAAGCAATGAGAGTTCTATCGCACCTTAAAGACTAACATATTTCTGCAGGCATAAGCTTGAATTTTACTTTGGCTCCCAACTGCTTTACATTATGGCCTTTTGTAATATAATCTCTCTCATGTCCCAAGGTGAATGTGGTAATGAGAGAAGAGTTTATTTTATGAAACTGGCTAACTGTAAGGATTAGATTAGAACAGAATATGATGTGGAGGTGACCCAGAAGCAGATTTTCATAAAGGTGACTTTAACCTCGTTTGAAGTAATGTCACTATAAAATTCTAGTATAAACTGGCAGTGAAATGTTGCATATATACTAAAAATGTTCTCAGATGATGCAGGTGAAAATCAACAATGATATTTTAATATAAAATCAGCAAAGTACTGCTCAACTATACATCTGAACAGCAGTCTTTACTGAATGACATGCTTCCCAATTGGCTGTTTGTGATCAAATTGACCTTGGAATAAATGGAACTGTTGCCAGTATTATCACTGCTGCAAAAATAAAATAATTAACTTTTACCAACATGCTGAGATGCAACTGTGACAGCACATGTGGATGGAAATTCTGTATGAGAGTATGCCAAGAGGTAGTGGTGAAAACATGCTGGGGAAGAATCAGGTAGTTGCCAGAAATGCAGTGTGTAGATATGCAACTGTAGTTTCATTAACTGCAGAAATTAAGTACTTTAGTCTTAAATGTAAGGCTTCTGGTTTGAGCAGGCTAGTATGAAACTGAAACAAATCCTCATCATTTTACCGCGCTGTTTTCAGACAGAGTGACTTGAGATGTCGTACAAATTCTTTATTTCAGAACACAAAACATTCCAAGTCATAATGGAATGAGAGAAGATTCGTAAGTTAGAAGATAGCTCACTACACTACATTTTACAGTGTCTTGGCCAGTCTAAGTTATAGAAGTCCCAAGCAGTGGAGACTCCACAATTTCCTTTTTCCATAGCTTAGTTGATATCAGTGTGAAGATGTTTTTTTCCTGATATTCAGTTTAATTTTTCCCTTTTTAAGTTTGATCACATTCTTCTAGTTATACCTCCATGGAGCATCCTGACTCACTATTCTCCCCCTTATTTAGCTCTTTCAACCTCTTCTCTCACTTCTTGAAAATATTCGTAGCTCTCCTCTGAAATCCTTGCAATTCGTCCATATCTTTTGGCTAACGGTGTGACCAAATACAGTATTTTCTTTCTCTAAGTTTACTTGTTTTTAAACTGCAGCCATCAATGTTGCTTGAGTGCCTCACAAGAATTTTACAATCCAGAGGAGGCAAATGGCTCCTGCGGGTGTAGAGGCACAGCATCTCCCAGTTGACATGGGGAATTAAGCCATCTTTGTGTCTTCCAACTTGTGGGCAGTTGCTGGGACCAGTGAGGGCTCCAGAACATTGTAGACAGCCCTCTGGGGCTGCCTAAGTTACAGCTTTCTATGGCTGAAAGTGCTTCCCAGGTTCCCCACCCCAGTGTGTAATTCAGCCTTGTCATCAGCGTACACCCCCAACCCTGCCCCTACCCTTGACATGCCCCTTATGCTGGGGCTTGGGACAGGAGCCTCATAGAACAGTGTGAGCTGCTGGGTGCAAAGCCTACATTAGGGGGAATACTTCCCTGTCTGGACATGGGACTGAAGTGGTCCTTTTTTTTACAGTGACAGTGGATTGGAAAATCCTTCTTTTGTGGTGAAATCTTGGCCCCATTGCAGCCAATGGGAATTTTGCCATTGACTTCAATGGACAAAGAATTTTGCTTTGGATGCCTAAAAAGCTGTTCTGGATACTGTGTACTTCTTCTGAGAGCCTTTAAAAGGAAATGAAAGAAAAAATGTTGACAAATTTGCTAATTCCTCCTTATATGCCATTTATCTAAATTAATAGTAAAATTAAGTTTGTAAAGCACTTTGAAAATAGAAAGTGCTGTAATAGCATTGTGAAAGTTGGGCATCAGTATCCATGTCATGTAGAAAAGACTGGTAACAGTTCTAAATGCCAAATCTCAGGTATTCCCACTGAATAGGAGGCAAGGGGAGGCCTCCTGATTCGTACTGAGAAAGTAGGGCAATCGGCTAGTTATCTCAAGTGCCTGTACACAAACGCAAGAAGCCTGGGAAACAAGCAGGAGGAATTGGAAGTCCTGGCACAGTCAAGAAACTATTATATGATTGGAATAACTGAGACTTGGTGGAATAACTCACACGACTGGAACACTGTCATGGATGGGTATAAGCTATTCAGGAAGGACAGGCATTGGCAAAAGGGTGGAGAAGTTGCACTGTATGTAAGAGAGCAGTATGTTTGCTCTGAGCTCCAGTGTGAAACTGGAGATATGCCAGTTGAGAGTCTGTGGGTTAAGCTTAGAAGCAAGAACAATAAGGGTGATGTCATGGTGGGTGTCTGTTATAGACCACCAGACCAGAAGGATGAGGTAGATGAGACTTTCTTCAGTCAACTAGGGAAAGTTTCCAGTTCACAGGACCTGATTCTCATGGGGGACTTCAATCACCCTGACATCTGCTGGAAGAGCAATGCAGCAGGGCACAAACAATCCGGGAAGCTTTTGGACTGTGTCGCAGATATCTTCCTGGTGCAAGAGCATGGCAACCATCTAGGTGCCATGCTCCTCTAGACCTGCTGCTCACAAACAGGGAAGATTTGGTAGGGGAAGTAGAAGTGGGTGACAACGTAGGCAGCAGTGACCATGAGACGGTCAAGTTCAGGATCCTGACAAAAGGAAGAAAGGAGAACAGCAGGATATGAACCATGGACTTCAGAAATGCAGACTTTGACTCCCTCAGGGATGGGCAGGATCCCCTGGGAGGCTAATATGAGGGGGAAGGGAATCCAAGAGGGCTGGCTGTATTTTAAAGAAACTTTATTGAGGGCACAGGAACAAACCATCCTGATGTGCAGAAAGAATAGCAAGTGTGGTAGGTGACCAGTTTGGCTTAACAAAGAAGTCATTGG
Source organism: Mesoclemmys tuberculata (assembly GCA_007922155.1). Lineage (NCBI taxonomy): Eukaryota > Metazoa > Chordata > Testudines > Chelidae > Mesoclemmys > Mesoclemmys tuberculata. Next base: position 3,266,994 of record ML675690.1, on the reverse strand, counting down.
TGAGCTTAAACACAAAAGAGAAGCTTACAAGAAGTGGAAGCCTGGTCAGATGACTAGGGAGGTTTATAAAAATACTGCTCGAACATGCAGGAATGAAATCAGGAAGGCCAAAGCGCAATTGGAGTTGCAGCTAGCAAAGGATGTGAAGGGGAACAAGAAGGGTTTTTACACGTATGTTAGCAACAAGAGGCAGATTAAGGAAAGTGTGGGCCCCTTACAGAATGGGGGAGGCAACCTAGTGACAGAAAATGTGGAGAAAGCTGAGGTATTGAATGCCTTTTTTGCCTCTGTCTTCATAGACAAGGTCAGCTCCTAGACTACTGCACTGGGCGGCACAGAATGGGGAGGAGGTGAGCATCGCGCAGTACTGAAGGAACAGGTCCAGGACTATTTAGAAAGATTGGACATACACAAGTCCATGTGGCCAGATGCAATGACTCGAGGGTGCTGAGGGAGTTAGCTGATGTGATTTCAGAGCCATTGGCTATTATCTTTGAAAGCTCGTGGCAACAGGCGGAGGTCCCAGATGACTGGAAAAAGGCAAATATAGTGCCCATCTTCAAGAGAGGGAAGAAAGATGATCCAGGGAACTGCAGGCCGGTCAGCTTCACCTCAGTCTCTGGAAAAATCATGGAGCAGGTCCTCAAGGAATCCATATTAAGGCACTTAAAAGAGAGGAAGGTGATCAAGAGCAGTCGACATAGATTCACCAAGTGAAAGTCGTGCCTGATCAACCTGATTGCTTTCTATGAAGAGGTGACTGGTTCTGTGGTTGAGGGAAAGCGGTGGACGTGATATAAAGCGGTTGACTTTAGCAAAGCTTTTGATACGGTCTCCCACAGTATTCTTATCAGCAAGTTAAAAAAGTTTGGGTTGGATGAATGGACTACAAAATGGATAGAGAATTGGCTAGAACAAAGGGCTCAATGAGTAGTGATCAATGTCTCCATGTCTAGCTGGCAGCCGGTCACAAGTGGAGTACCCCAGGGATCAGTCCTGGGGCCGGTTTTGTTCAACATCTTCATTAATGATCTGGAAGAGGGGGTAGATTGCACTCTCAGCAAGTTTGCAGATGACTTTAAGCTAGAGGGAGTGGTAGGTACCCCGGAAGGGAGGGATAGGATACAGAAGGACCTAAAGAAATTGGAGTATTGGGCCAAAAGAAATCTGATGAGGTTGAACAAGGACAAGTGCGGAGTCCTGCGCTTAGGATGGAAGACTCCCATGCACAGCTACAGACTGGGGACCGAAGAGCTAGGCAGCAGTTGTGCAGAAAAGGATCTGGGGGTTACAGTGGATAAGAAGCTGGATATGAGTCAGCAGTGTGCCCTGGTTGCCAAGAAGGCTAATGGCATATTGGGCTGCATTAGTAAGAGCATTGCTAGCAGACCGTGGGAATTGATTATTTCCCTATATCCGGCATAGATGGTGAGGCCGCATTTGGTGTATTGTGTCCAGTTTTGGGCCTCCCACTACAAAAAGGATGTGGACAAGTTGGAGAGAGTCCAGCGGAAGGCAACAAAAATGATTAGGGGCTGGAGCACAAGACTTATGAGGAGAGGCTGAAAGAACTAGGCCTGTTTAGTCTGCAGAAGAGAAGAATGAGGGGGATTTGATAGCAGCCTTTAACTATCTGCTACTCTACCTCTACTCTACCTCTAGGGAGGATAGAGTTAGGGTTTTTTCAGTGGTGGCAGATGACAAAACAAGGAGCAACGGTCTCAAGTTGCAGTGCTGGAGGTCTAGGTTGGACATTAGGAAAAAGTTTTTCACTAGAAGAGTGGTGAGGCATTGGAATGTGTTACCTAGGGAGGTGCGGCATCTCCATCTTTAGAAGTTTTTAAGCTGAGGCTTGACAAAACCCTCGCCAGGATGATTTTGCTGAGGATAGTCCTGTTTTGGCAGGGGGTTGGACTAGATGACCTCCTGAGGTCCCTTCCAACTCTAATGTTCTATGATTCTAAGTACACTAATTGATAAAAATGTCTGTGAATTTTGCTATCCTAAAAGGTCAGCATTCCTCTCCTAGTAGACACTCGGATGGAAATTAGATATTTTTTCTTCCTGTGCTGATTAGCTTAAAAGCTGTCTACAGTGGCCCTGATTGAGAAACTAACAGGAGCAGTAGGCAAAGTTCTCAGGTGACTGGTGAAAGGCCTACAATAATTAACAATATGCATTCACTTTCTCCCTCATGTTATCATTTCTGTTTTATTTAAGCTATCCATATAGAGTCTCTTAGGGTTTAGATCTACAATATATTTACTTTGGGTTACTTTAAAAAGGGGAAAGTAGCCTGTAACTATTTGTAAGAAATGTCAATAATACTGTGCTCTGTATTATTTCCAAATGGAAAACACTAAAAATAAACTGATAAAAGTTCCAAGTGTTTTGGAGGTGATGTTCTCAGACCACTAGAAAGAAAATTCTGCTCAGCTGCCCCCCACAGATCTAAATTTATTTCTTTCATACAACCTTGGTGTCCTTCCACTTAAATGAACTGTAGAACATTTCACCCTAAGGTTGGCTATGTAAAACTTGATATGAAGGAAATTAATCCCACTTTTTTTTTTTGGTCAATCCCCCATCCTGGCCTAGCTTTAATATTTTTATTTATTCATTTACACAGGGGCTGAACCAAAAGCCTCCTGGAATTATGATTATTTCTGTTGACTTCAATTGTCTTTGGATTAGGCCGATACAACGTGGAAAATGAAGTTAAACTACATATTCTAATGTCTGCGAGGCCTCCTCTGATCCTAAACAAATTTAGTTATAGAGTTAGTCTAACCTTTTTATGTGATAATGTTCTTTCTCCTTCTTATAGGTCCTTTTGTTCTGCATCACAGCTGCTCTGTTCATGTTCTTTTTCAGGTATGTTATATTACTAGTATTTCTATTAATATTAAAGGATTACTTGGCACAGAAAATTGCCCAGTCACTCATTTGATTCTGAACTCAAGATAACACCATCTAGTATATTCCTGGAACAGGCCTTGTAGACAGGTCTTAGTGCCTCCTGCTGGTGTTAGTTCGAAAAACATAATGGTGCATGGAGACAAAGCATCCAAAGAGTTTAGAAGAGAAATGAGGTTATGGGGTGTGTGTCTGTGTGTAAAAAATATATGTGTATATTCCAGGGTGGCCAAACCATGGCTCATGAGCCGCATACACCTCTTTTACAATTAAAGTATGGCTCACGGAACCCCCGCTATCCCTCTGTTCTCCGCCTACCAGATTGGTTCGGGGAGTTAGGAGGAAAGCTCGGGGCTTCTACCCTGCGGCAGGGTGGTGGGACAAGGGGCTTCTCCCCATTGGGAGACACCACCTTCCCAGCTGGGCTGAAGCCCTGAGCTCCACCACCATGCTACAGGACTGAAGGTCCGAGCCCCAACAGGTGCGCCCTGGCACTCAAACTTCTGAAGATTGTTGTATGTGGCTCAGAGGGTCAGTAAATTTGGCCACCCCTGGTATATGGAGACAAATTGCCCTGGAGCCTATTTAAACTAAGAAAATGGCGCTAAGGCGGCCATTGTAGGTATGAAACATCTATTTTCCATCCTAGTTGTTCTAAATGGTTTACAGGTGGGAAGATATTTGTTTAGAAAGGATAAAAACTATTAGGAGCATATGAACTAATATATACAGTATGTATACTGATCATTTAAGTAACTTTAAAATCACAATAAAAGAAGCTATTATAAAATATCTCTTGGAGTGCTGTTATCCCGATTTGGTGTGCCTCTTTTTAATTGGAATGTAGCTGCCTTTTAATTTGTTTTTACATACTTTATCATTACGTATCATTGTGTATTCCTCTTTGTAAAAATATGCAGTTTCTGGTTTGAGTAGGAACTCATTTTAAAACCTTCCTTTTCTTAGTTTGTAAGAAAAGTATTCTAAAAATGTGTAACTCTTCAGTACTTTAATTTTAAATATCAGCTTTGTAAAGACATTTCATTATACCTGTACTTCAGTTGTCGTTCCCTAAATTAATATATACCTACAACTGCTGTGTTAAAATTTTCTGATAGACTTCCTGGAGTTTCACAACTGTGTTTTGTTTTGTTTTTCATAATTACATGACCACTGAATCACTTACAAATATTGGCCGAGAATATATGTGGAGGAGGAAAACGTTATTTTAAAAGCTTCTAAAAAGCATTCCTTCCTTCATCCACCACCCATTAAGACTCTTAAATTGGCAGGCTCCTCTTTGTTTTGTTAAGTGCTGCTCTTCTGAGTTGTGTTATGGCAGAATATGGTTAGCCGGGGAATTTCACTTGTAATGTTACTAGACACCTGCCTAGAGGAATCTCGATAAGAAAAATTAAAATGCTGGGTAATGTTGTGAAAGTTATGAATGCTGTTTAATTTTGAAAGTTGTTAATTATTTGTCTGTTTATTTCTGTGGTGGTGAACCAGTGATTTAATGATGAAATGAAAAGGTAAAATGAAAACTGAGTACAGCACAGGAATATGTGCTGTATTCTTCCAGAACCAGACTGTGTAGGGCATTTAACACAGAAATATATTGTATGTTGCCATTAAAAATTCCTTTTACTCTCTGTGAAATATTCTAGTAAATTCTTGCTTAATCAAAGACATCACTAAATGTATCATTCTGTAATACCATTGCTGAGAATCTCTTGGAGGGATACCAAAGCCACCTTCTCTCTTCTAGTAGCCCAATCCCTTCAGGACAAGATTAAAGCATACTAGTGAGACAGCATCAGGAAATTTTACTGCCTCTATTCATGGTATAGTAACATGAATTTCCATACTGTGATCCAACCAGTCCCATAATCTATCTTAGACCATGGCCAATAGATTCTTCCTATTGGTACCTCTGCTGTGCTTTGTGGAGTGTGGCATGAAATATAAACCCCGAAGGAAGGCCAAGCTACACTGAACTTGCTGCACCCCACATTGTGAGTGGATGTAGATTTTTGAGCCTTGTGTGGTCACAGGTCCCTCAGAGAAGAATCCTATGGGGCAAAAAAATTGCCTGATAAGTCCAGGAAGCCACTGGCCTCTGGAAGATTACATGATCGAACACATGCCTTATCCAAACTGGATAGTCAACTTTCTATTTGACCCACAGGGGTCATTTAAGCAGTCCACAAGGTTCCTCCCCAACTAATCTGAAGTAGTACTCTGAATAGTCAGCTGTCTTTTCCAACATGGAAATCACTGAGCAATCTCCTTCTCAAATAGAAGGTTATGGAGAGCATTGAAGGGAGATATTTCGTAGACTTGATCCAGGTCCTGAGCAAAGATTCATCCCATCTTTGTAGTTCTCTAATCCAGGAAGAAATTGGAAGAGTCATTAAACTATCATATGGTGCAGAGTTGGACAATAGATCCCAGGGACTTTTACTGCATGGTATTCCTGGTTACAAACAAATTTGCTGTTCCTGATGACAAACAAATCTGGCAGAAGCAGACAGTACTCAGTTTGGAATATCTCCAAGTTCCCAGAAAACATCTAGTCCAGGATGGAGACACTGAAATCTACTCAGACATTCATCAGATAGAGGATTTTCCCATTATCTATAGAGGAGCTTCTTCTATATCTTCAATTACTGATGCCACAGGAAAAACCTATGCTTTATCATGGGACAACAGCATTTCCAGTGCTGGTTTTTGGCTTTTGGGTTGTCCATCAGTTCTAGAATATCCCATTTGGTTAAGATGGCCTTTTCCACGGCCTACAAGACAAAAACAACTATTTATATTGATAATATCAGAACTGTCTTCCTGTGGCAGTAACAGCCCCATGAGGAAGATGGAAATCACATGCCTTATAAGAGAGGATCTTCTAAGCAGCCACACAGTTCAATTCCAGCATGTTCTTAGTTCTCCAAGTTGAGCTTGGCTGATACTGCCTTTAGGACAAAAGTGCTCTGATCTGTAGCCCTCCAGTAAAAGAGAAAAAAGTCAGTATTTGTGTATAATTTTAATAAAGTTATCTCTCTCCCTTGAGGCACATTGCTAATCTCATTGTAGCAAATATGTGGTCACTATTATGTGAGAATAGGAATATTTTCCATGTCTCCCTTTCTCCTCCATTGTGCTGAGAAATTTCCTCTCTCAGCACAATGAATTTCAAAGATCCAGCCCACCCTAACCTGATTGTTCTATGTTATAAACAGAGATCCGATGTGACCTTTGGTTCAGCTGATAAATGTATATGTTTCTGTTCAACTCTGCAGTAAATGTAATATCTATCTTGAATTATTTGTGAAGTGAATTTAGTATAGACCTTTTGACCAGGCAAATACCATTTTCTGTGGAAATTTATCTCAAACTGACAGGACCAAACCTCTTCCTGCCAATGTCTGGCATGTCTGGAGCCTTCCTCCACAGTAGCAAATAGTCTGACGATCCTAGTAAATGGATCTGTGGATTTTATTACTTAGAGAAAGGAAGTTTTCCCATATATCCTCACAAACTTTCCTATTGTGCATTGTGTAAGAGGGTACTTCCTTTTCTTGGTTTTAGAAGTTTAGCCTTTTAGGTTTGTTGGAAAACCCCTTATTCTTGTATTATATGAGAGAGCACCTGATTTATCTTCTCTTAATCAGTCATTTTATACACCTCTCATGTCCCTTCTTATTTGTTCCCTCTGTAAACTGCACCATCCTGATCTTTTTAGTCTCCTCTCATTTACCCAATCATTTCCTCTGCTGATCTCTGGACCACTTCTGTTTCTGCTGTGTCACTTTCAAGACAGCGGTGACCAGAACTAAAGATGGTGTTCAGGGTGACAGCATATTGTCTGTCTCTAAAATGACATTACAATATTTCTAATGTTATTTTTTAAACTAGTCTTTATGTAGCTAAACATTCTCTTTTGTTCCTTTGAGCACCATGGCACACAGAGTACAACTTATGTTTCAGCTAATCTCTGTTACAAAAGAGCAAGTTAGCAAATCATTAGCTATTCAAACAGCCAAATAAACTGGATGTAATTCGGAGTAATAATTTATCCTCTTCTAAACTTACATGTGGGATCTGTACAGAGAAAAATGGCTATAATTCTGTCTGCTTTTACTTGGCTAACTCTTTTCTGACTTGGCTCCTTTTGTAGTGATTCAATCTTTTTTTATGGCTGAAATTTTCTTTTTCAAAGTTGACAGTTTTTAGAAGGATCACATTTTTTAAAATATGTCTGATCGTTTTGTTTTGTAACTTGGCTCTTTTACCACAAGTAAAATATTTTGTTCAGGGAATTTGTCAGCAATCATTGTTAATCATTCTGCTCACAGGGGAAGTTTAGAAAATGGTTTGTTTTAAAGTGAGTATAAACAGGAAATCACTCCAGAGTGATTCACTTTGGCCTGCTGGACTTAAAACTCATTTTCTCGTTTGCAGAGTTAGGGACAATAAGTTCATTATTGGTCATTGCCCTTTTTCTATTGTAATCCTGAACATTACTAACATGGTCTATTTAAAAGTAAATGTAAAGACAAAGATTTTCTGAAGGCTCTAGGAATTGGTAGATCTCGTTGCCATGTATGGATGTCACAACAAACACATTTTTAATTTTCTGGGCAGAAGAGCTCTCATGTTCTAAAATAAATGAGAATATATTTATATTTATTTATATATAAAAAATAAAATGTTTCTGAATCTTTAGCAGAACCTGGTTTGGATCAATCTCCTGATATTCTTGGTACACTGTGATATAACTTAAGATATGGACTTCTGTAAAAGAATGCATTATGACATCTTACACACTTCCCACTGCTATAACTCGCCTGCTACACTGACATAGTAAATCCACCTCGACCAGATGCGTAAGGCTTTGGTCGCTGTAGTTTGGGTGATGCAGAGTCTATAAGGACACTGTGTTACTTGCATCTCCTGTTGGCAGGAGCTATGAAACTGACAAGAATGTTAATTTCACTGCTGATAGGGTCCCTGTTTTGAAATTGGGGAGAGGGGCAGGCAGCTTGTTCCATCTGTGAGCCGCAGCAGTGGTGACAGCTGGAGCTTTGCTGCCCCACAGGCTGGGCTGCTGCCGTGGCTCTCAGCTCCCCACTCCACGCAGGGTACTCCCCTGGAGACGGGCTACAGTCGAATTCCAGCCGGGAGCTCCATGCAGAGTAGGGAGCTGAGAGCCCAAGTGGCAGCCTGGCTTTAACTGGGAGCTCAGCGCCAAGCTGGCAGCCCAGGCTCTCAGGCCCCCACACTGCCCCTCTTAAGTCAATGCAAGTGCTCCTGGTGAGGATGCGCACCACTGAAAAAAGGACGGTAGCATGGACATAAAAAACTGCCATAATTATTGCAGAGGCTGTATGTCGACCTAATATAGGTCAGCTTAATTGTGTAGCATAGATATGACCTAAACTATAAGCCCAACTCTCGGAACATTGTACTGTAATTGCTGGAAAGGCATGTAACTCTCTCCCTCCCTTAGCTTGTTTTGTTCTGCTATGGTGCTATTCACAAAATGAGACCGTCTGCTGATGCAGAGGAATTTGGAATCTGTATGAGCAAATGAAGCCTTCATCTAGCCAACTCATTTGCTTGCATCAGTTTCTTATCCCTGGGTCTTTCTCTTATTGAACCAGAGGGTCAGTGTCAGACTTGAAGGGGGAAAGGAAGTGAGATGGAGGAAAAGAGTTGGGAGATAGTTTTGGATACAAAATAATAATTCCAGAAGAAAATGCCTGTTCCCTCCCCCTCCCCCCCAAAATAAAAAAAGAAAAAAGAAAAAACCCACACCCTTTCCAAAGGAGACTTCAGGGCAGCCGCTGCTTTCAGGGGAGGCACTACCTGCACTGTTTCAACAACTGTAGGCACCAACAGTTGAGTTTTATGGGTTGAACGGAAAATGCCACCAAACTCAGAGCCATAAAAAACAGCCCTCTTTCCTCTCAAGTTTGGGATTTTCCAGGGAGCATTGTCTGTTTCTCTTTTGTTTAGTAAATTTCAAGTTACTCTCTGCCAGGAAGGCTTCTGCAGCCTGTATGTGGGGGTGTGGATGGAGTGGGGGAAGGGAGCTTGCCCTGAATGGAGAGGCACTGGAATAGAAGGGGAAGCAATTGGATATAATGAGACTTTGTGGGGTGTGGCAGGAGCAGCCCGCTTCAGCGTAGGAAGGGGAATTCTGATACTTCCTACTGCCACTGCCATGCCTCTTCCTTGTGGGCAGGTGCCCAGTGCCCTCCCGGTGGCTGTGCCCTGCACACTGACACCCCCTTATCCCTGGCCCAAGTGCTGGTGCCCTGCCCCATCCTCCACTCCACCCCAGCAGCTAGTGCACATGCTCTTGCCCCTGGTGTCTCCTCCAGGATTCGGTGAGTCAGGGAGTCCTACTTGCTCCTTGGTGGGTGGCCTGATCTCGTGCACTATGGCAGCTATTCAGCCCCTTTTCCAGATCCCATTCTTGTCTGCTCTCCTCTCCCCCACCATGTGTGGAACATAGGTGGGTCTGGCTCTCACCTCTACAAGATATTGGGGTGAGGGTGCTAGCCTCTCCTCCTGCCCTCTCAGCTCCACCTCCCCTGAGGTATGCCTTTGTTAAACGACCTCTAGATATAAAAGCTACCCCTCCAAATAATCTGCCAGCCCCTAACCTTTGCATCTCTGTCTGTGATGTGGCTATCCCCAGCTTCATTCTTGACAGCTAACTCTGCTCATAACTCCATCCTGCACCTCTTTCACATCCTGCGCCAGAACGCCTACCCTCCTCCAGCAACTTTTCTTTCAGCTTTTCTCAGCTGACTTCTAGGTAGGTTAGACGCATCAGCAGTCACAGGTCTTCCTTTTTTTAATTTCTTCTTTTCATGCAATCTTTTACTGATGCTTCCTTCTATTTCAATTGTCTCCTGCATTTTTTCTCTCATCTTTGAAGGGGACTCTGAGATGAAGGCCTTCTGTGCATACAAAAGCAAAGCTTTTGAGACGGCCTCCCACAGTATTCCTTTCAGCAAGTTAAAGTAGTATGGGTTGGATGAATGGACTACAAAATGGATAGAGAATTGGCTAGAGCAAAAGGCTCAACGAGTAGCGATCAGTGGCTCCATGTCTAGCTGGCAGCCGGTCACAAGTGGAGTGCCCCAGGGGTCGGTCCTGGGGCCGGTTTTGTTCAACATCTTCATTAATGATCTGGAAGAGGGGGTAGATTGCATCCTCAGCAAGTTTGCAGATGACAAACTCCCAGGAAGGGAGGGATAGGACCTAAACAAATTGGAGGATTGGGCCAAAAGAAATCCAATGAGGTTCAACAAGGACAAGTGCAGAGTCCTGCACTTAGGATGGAAGAATCCCATACACAGCTACAGACTGGGGACCGAGAAGGTAGGCAGCAGTTCTACAGAAAAGGATCTGGGGGTTACAGTGGATAAGAAGCTGGATATGAGTCAGCAGTGTGCCCTGGTTGCCAAGAAAGCTAATGGCATATTGGGCTGCATTAGTAAGAGCATTGCCAGCAGATCGCGGGAAGTGATTGTTCCCCTCTATTCGGCATTGGTGAGGCCGCATTTGGAGGATTGTGTCCAGTTTTGGGCCCCCCACTACAAAAAGGATGTGGAGAAGTTGGAGAGAGTCCAGCGGAGGGCAACAAAAATGATTAGGGGGCTGGAGCACAAGACTTATGAGGAGAGGCTGAAAGAACTAGGCCTGTTTAGTCTGCAGAAGAGAAGAATGAGGGGGATTTGATAGCAGCCTTTATCTACCTGAAAGGGGGCTCTAGGGAGGATGGAGCTAGGCTGTTTTCAGTGGTGGCAGATGACAGAACGAGGAGCAACGGTCTCAAGTTGCAGTGGGGGAGGCCTAGGTTGGACATTAGGAAAAAGTTTTTCACTAGGAGAGTGTTGAAGCACTGGAATGGGTTACCTAGGGAGGTGGTGGCATCTCCGTCTTCAGAGGTTTTTAAGATGAGGCTTGACAAAACCCTGGCTGGGATGATTTAGCTGAGGATAGTCCTGCTTTGGGCAGGGGGTTGGACTAGATATCTTCCTGAGGTCCCTTCCAACTCTAATATTCTATGATGCTATACCTCTCACTCTTTCTGGATTATCCTAACACACCCAAACTTCTGTAACATGGTCCAGCAGTGTTTCAGTTTAATACATGCATAAAATGAATCACATTAAACCAAATTATATTTTTTTTATATTTTTAAATCACGAAACTTTGTAGGGGGGAACATCCCTCATAAGAATTTGCCCATCCACTTTCAGATGTCAACAAGCTCCACTGGGGTTTATCATTTACTGCTCTCAATAAAAAGTTCCTGCTATTCTCCTGATTTTGGGTTGCATGGCTTCTTTTGAAAGATACCATTTTTTGGCATAATCACTGTTAAAGACCGTTCTGCCAGAAGATGGTAATGCTACAGGATGACGGGGAATGGATCACTCATAATTTCCTTGTCCTGTTTATTCCCTCTGAGGCATCTGGCACTGGCCACTGTTAGAAGGCAGAATACTGGGCTAGATGGCCCACTGGTCTGATCCAGTGTGGCCATTCTTATGAGGCTATGCTCAATTCTTCCTGCACTTCCCAAACATTTCCACTGTGTCTGGGACACGGGGTATTGAAGGAGAGATTTTGATGGAACTTTGACTTCCCATTACCTTAACTAAATCCTGATAATACAAGGGAGGAAGTGGGAGGGAAAGCTTTCCAGAATAACTGGATAGATTAAAACTAGACCCTTTTATTATCAAAGCCTTTATGCTCTTTGTAGAGGGAGAGAGAGAGAGAGAAAAAGAGAGAGGAAGGGAGGGCCCATTAAGATGGAGGATTGCCATTGCATATGTCAAGTATAAAAATTAAACACCTTGGCTTTTTTGCATCATTTTTGTTTTCTGTATTTAGCTGCGGCTTTGTGTATGCTGAGATTACTAAAATTATTTTGAGGATGGTAATGTAAGTATTGTATACTTTTGTAAAAATCTACATAATAAAAAACTTCAGTCTATTCACAGTAAACAACATCAGAATATAAATCCTATCCACATACCTTTAAAAAATCCAGCAATTTGTTTGAAGATGTATTGTCAAAGGCCTAGACTGGTTGCTATGGTAATTAATCCTTAGACTATATAGTACCGATTCACAATAGTCATGACTCAATTCATCTGCTCTAAAAATTGGAAAGTATAAAGCTGCATTTGCAAGATGAAACTAGTTATTAAGGGAAGTTGGACGATTCTATTAACGGATTTGAACATAAAATTGAGAATAAAGTCACTGACTTCTGTGGGGAAGAATTTAAAAAGCATATTATTTTATTAAACATTTATTTGAAACAGTCAGATGCTGTCCGAGCAAACAATATTTTCTTTTTAAAGAAATGCCTGCGATTTCCTGATCACAAAGCATAAAATCCTTGCAAGCAGGAGTACTAAGTTACACATATCTTTCCTGATCCGGTACTTCATGTTAATGTAACATGCAGTAGTTTGTACTAGGGAGGCCATTAAGAATGGTTTCAAGAGATTCAAAGATAGTAATATAAATACTTTAGGCTGATTTGTTTCAATGAAAGCATCTTGATTTTTTTCAGTGTATTAAAGAGAGGTTCCTTCCACTGTCCTCTCATGCACTTTTCATTAATTGGGGTTTTGTATCCTTCCTGATGAAAAGTGCAGAGTCCTTCCCCCCTCTGTACATATAAATATATAAATGCAACAATTTGTGTATTATATTTATGATTTTAATAAAAATGATATAAGGACACCTGAGAAGTGCAGCTACTCTCTCATACTATTCACTTAAAATGGATTACTGAATCTAGTTTAAATTCACTGAAAACCAAATAGAAAGCTCCCTTTGTGTGCAGAGTTCTCATTCCATTTCATTATTGTAACTACAGTGCTCTCAAATTATGGCTATTTACTTTTCTTTACTTATGAAACATATGTCCTGTATTTTTGAAATGGTATTTCAAAGTGCCCCTAATTGTTTCGTAACTGTAGGGTGTCTCCACATAGGCTGTCCTGTTTATTTGATCAAATAAGCTCCCTTTTGTATTTAGACAACTGCATGGGAAGAGCTGTTTGGTGCCTTTTAATTATACTCTGCTTTTATTATTGTATGAACAATCTAGGACTATGAGGAGCTGCACCTATTTGTTTTTTTATATTGTTTATACCTCACCTTTCTTACTAAGCTGAAAACTCTCTTTTAGTAGTTGGTTTTGGCTAATTTGGGGAACATTAGATTATAAATGGGGAGAAGGGGAGAGAGAGAGGCTAATCCTGCTACAGAATAATAGGAATGAAGTTATCTGGTGTTGAAACTAATCTGACTACATTATCATTTAGCCTCAACCCTCTAAGACGAAGCTGTTTATTTATGAGAAGGAACTGAATGCTTAGCAGCATTTAATGTATTATGTGATTTTTAACTACTGTATTGAATGCTGGTGGTGATTGCTTTATTCAGGTTAATAAAAATGATTTGTATGTATATTCAATTACAGAGATGGTGGGTATCATCAATGTATTCTACCATGCTGGTTCTGAACTAAGGGTCATGTAAAAAGATGCTGTATTGTCTCAGCAGAACAGCAAAATTCAGCATATCTATAATTGTATCAATTAGCTATTTTTAGGCTGGCTTCAGTTTCACTTTTTATTATCCGAAGTAGGAATCATAACTGGACTAGAGGTTTTAACATGTATTCATCACAAACGAGCCTATCTCTTGTTCTCTTTTCTCCTCAAATCATAGTTTGAATTCTGCATCACCTGCCACACAAGTCCCATCATCTTATAAGTATTAGGGAACTTTTCTTTAGTAATTTCACTTTTAATTGGAAAATCTTAAATACTCTGCTAAAGTCTGATTTCTGGAAGCTTTCAGGTGCTGCAGATCTGATTACAATTGAAAAAAAATCCACTGAGTACTGCATTTTAGATTTCAAACAAGCTGATCAGATTGAAATAAAGGTTCCTTATGGAAATATGCAGTGCTCGTTTTGCAGAAAATGAGAGTTGCTGTGTAGGATGCTAAAGGATATGAGGAAATGAAATGTAAGGATAAAAAACTAGAGCGAGTGGTAAATGTATTCTGTTTGCCAACCTGATTAATTCTATCATGTTTAAAATGGAATTGCTGGGGTGAGCAAAAACAAAAAAACCACCAAACCTATATGCATATAAAATGCTGTAAAATGAATTTTTATCATTGTACAACAGGTACCTCCTACGGTTTCATTAGATATTTGTACATTTTAAATCAGTACAGACCACTATAATAATCTAATCTGACCTCTTGCATAACACACACCATAGGCCCTCACCTAATAATTACTGCATCAAGCACAATAAATTGTGACTAAATTTGACAATATTTTTAAAAAGATACTCTTTCATGATTCAGTGAAGAGACTTACCCAAGATTGCATGGTGAACTGTATCAGAACAGGAGTAGAAGCTTGGACTCCTAACTCCCAATTGTCATGAGCTTTGCGGTGAAATCCAGACCAGTAAGGGGTTGTGTCACAACTTGCCCTGCAAACTTGAGTGCCTTACAGTGCTTTGCTCCTGTAGCTCCCATCCTGGGATGCTCAGAGCCAGCCTACAAGCATGCAAGTCACACCCTGGGTGTCTGTGTGCTAGACAGCCCTGGTTCTTTAATTCTGACACCAGCAGCCTGTCCACAGCCCCACAGCCCTACTCTGGCTTCCACCAGCTTTGCTTACAACCAGCAAGGTGACCCTATCCTGAATTATCCACAAGTCATGTACTCTGCGATGTTCAGCCCTGTCCTGGACAGCTCAGAGAAACAATAAAGTTCCTTTGTTCCTTTAAAGAAACAAAAGCTCATCACAGCTTATTAATTTCACTGGGGTAAATACAACCTTTCCTTCAAACACTGCACTGAGTTGCTTTATAGTAAAAAATAAAACATATTTATTAACAATAGGACATAGGTTAAGTGATGCTCAGTAAAATGTATAAAGTTAGAAAGGGTTACCAGGGTTACAACAGTGGTATGTAACCTATCATTTAAATCAGCTTCTGTACCAAATGATTGTAGGATAGCTAACGTGACACCAGTTTTTAAAAAAGACTCCTGAGGTGATCCTGGCAATTACAGATCGGTAAGCCTAACTTCAGTACCAGGCAAATTGGTTGAAACTATAGTAAAAAACAGAATTATCAGACACATAGATGAATACGATTTGTTGGGGAAGAGACAACATGATTTTTAAAAGTAAATCATGCCTCACTAATTCATTAGAATTCTTTGAGGGGTCAACAAGCATGTGGACAACAGTGATCCAGTGGATATAGTGTACTTAGATTTTTGGAAAGCCTTTGACAAGGTCCCCCACCAAAAGCTCTTAAGCAAAGTAAGCAATCATGGGATAAGAGGGAAGGTGTCCCGAATCAGTAGCTGATTAGCAGATAGGAAACAAAGGGTAGGAATAAATTATTAGTTTTCAGAATGGAGAGAGGTAGATAATGGTGTCCCCCTGGGGTATGTTCTGTGACCAGTGCTGTTCAACATATTCAGATGATCTGGAAAAAGGGGTAAAGAGTGAGGTGGCAAAAATTGCAGATAATATAAAAGCACTCAAGATAGTTAAGTTCAAAGCAGAGTGTGAAGAGTTACAAAGGAATCTCACAAAACTGGGTGACAGGGCAACAAAATAGCAGATGAAATTCAATGTTGATAGGTGCAGAGCAATACACATTGGAAAACATACCCCCAACTATACATATAAAATGATGGGGTCTAAATTAGCTGTTACCATTCAAGAAAGACATCTTGGAGTCATTGTTCCCTGAAAACATGCACTCAATGTGCAATGGCAGTCAAAGAAGCTAACAATGTTAGCATTAGGAAGGGAACAGATAAGACAGAAAATATTATATTGCGTCTTTATAAATCCATGGTACACCCACATATTGAGTACTGCATGCAGATCTGGTCACCCTATCTCAAAAGATATATTAGAATTGGAAAAAGTACAGAAAAGGAAACTCAAATGATTAGGAGTATGGAAATGCTTCCATATAAGGAGAGATTAATAAGAATGGAATTCTTCTGTTTGGAAAAGAGATAACTAAGGGGGGGGGATATGTTAGAGGTCTATAAAATCATGACTGGTGTGGAGAAAGTAAATAAGGAAGTGTTATTTATTTCTTCTCATAACACAAGACCTAGGGGTCACCAAATGAAATTAATAGGCAGCTGATTTAAAACTAACAAAAAGGTATTTCTTAACACAATGCACAGTTAACCTCTGGAACTCCTTGCCAGAGGATGTTGAGAAGGTCAAGACTATAACAGGGTTCAAAAAGAACTAGCTAAATTCATGGAGGATAGGATTATCCATGGTTATTAGCCAGGATAAAATCATAGAAGATTAGGGTTTGAAGGGACCTTAAGACGTCATAAATTCCAATCCCCTGCTCAAAGCAGGACCAACCCCATCCAAATCATCCCAACCAGGGCTTTCTCAAGCTGGGCCTTAAAAACCTCTGAGGATGGAGATTCCACCATCTCCCTAGGTAACCCATTGCAGTGCTTCACTACCCTCCTAGTGAAAAATGTTTTCCTCATATCCAGCCTAGACCTCCTGCACTGCAACTTGAGACCATTACTCCTTCTTCTGTCATCTGCCACCACTGAAAACAGCCTAGTTCTATTTTCCCTGGGAGGTCCTTTCAGGTTGTTAAAGGCTGCTATCAAATCCCCCCCTCATTCTTCTGTTCTGCAGACTAAACAAGCCTAGTTCCCTCAGCTTCTCATAAGTCGTGTTCCAGGCCCCTAATAATTTTTGTTGCCTTCCACTGGACTCTTTCCAATCTTTCTGTAGTGGGGGGGGGGGCAAAACTCGACACAGTATTCCAACTGAGGCCTCACCAGTGCCAATTAGAGGGGAATAATCACTTCCCTCGATCTGCTGGCAATGCTCCTACTAATGCAGCCCAGTATGCTGTTAGCCTTTTTGGCAATAAAGGCACTCTGTTGACTCATATCCAGCTTCTTGTCCTCTGTAACTCACGGGTCCTTTTCTGCAGAACTGCTGTCTAGCTCGTCAGTCCCCAGTCTGTATCAGTGCATGGAATTCTTCCATCTTTAATGCAGGATTCTGCACTTTCCTTGTTGAACCTCATCAGATTTATTTTGGCCCAATCCTCCAATTTGTCTAGGTCACTCTGTATCCTATCCCTACCCTCCAGGGTATCTACCACTCTCTCCACCTTAGTGTCATCTGCAAACTTGCTGACGGTGCAATCCACCCCATTCTCCAGATCATTAATGAAGATGCTGAGCAAAACCAGCCCTGGTACCAACCCCTAGGGTATTCCGCTTCATACCAGGTTCCAACTAGACATGGAGCCATTGATCACTAGCTGGTGAGCCCAATTATCTAGCAAGTTTTCTATCCATCTTATAGTCCATCCAACCCACACTACTTTAATTTGCTGGCAAGAATATTGTGGGAGACCATATCAAAAGCTTTGCTAAAGTCACGGTGTATCACATCCACTGCTTTCCCCACATCCACAGAGCTAGTCATCTTATCATAGAAGGCAATCAGGTTGTTAAGTCATGACTTGCCCTTGGTGAATCCATGCAGACTGTTCCTGATCACCTTCTTCTCTTCCAAGTGCCCCAAAATGGATTCCTTGAGGACATGCTCCATGATTTTTCCAGGAACTGAAGTGAGGCTGACCAGTCTGTAGTTTCCCAGATCCTCCTTTTTCCCTTTGCTGAAGATGTGCACTATATTTGCCTTTTTCCAATCATCACGGACCTCTCCCAATTGCCACAAGTTTTCAAAGATAATGGCTAATGACTCTGCAATCACATCAGCCAACTCCCTAAGTATCCTTAGCTGCCTTGCATCCGTACCCATGGACTTGTGTATGTCCAACCTTTCTAAATAGTCCTGAACATGTTCTTTCAGCACTGAGGGCTGCTCACTTCTGCCCCATTCTGTGTTGAGTAGTGTAGTAATCTGGGAGCTGATATTGTGAAGACAGAGGCAAAAAAAGCATCGAGTACTTCAGGTTTTTCCACATCATCAGTCACTATGTTGCCTCCCCCATTCTGCAAGGAACCCACACTTTCCCTGACCTCCCTCTTGTTACTAACATTCCTGTAGAAACCCTTCTTGTTACTTTTTGTGTCCCTTTCTAGCTGGTACTCTAATTGTGCTTTGTCCTTCCTGATTTCACTCCTGCATGCTTGAGCAGTATAGACTGGGATTGGCCGACAGGATGGATTACTTGATGGTCACCTGTTCTATTAATTCCTTTGAGGCAAGTGGCATTGGCCCCTTTTGGAAGACAGGATACTGGACTAGATGGACCTTTTTTCTGGCCCAGTCTGGCCATTATCCTGTTCTTAAACAAATAAAAGTGAAAACAGGCATCTAAAAGTCTAAAACTGAACCTAGCAATGTACAAGCTTTGTTCAAGATGGTTTCTCTCACCGATCATTCTTCTTCCCAGCGATGGTTGACTTTCTCTCAGTGAGAGCCTTCCACAGTATTATAAGATGCTGCCTTCCTTAGTCTTGCAAGATGAAAGATCTTTGCCTAAACACTCAGTTCCCAAAGACTTCAACATCCCTGGTTGGAGGACCCATCTTTCTCAGCTTGCATGAACTCTTTTTTTTTGGGTCTGAATAGTAATGTATTGTATTCTTGTTTATCACCAGATATCAAAGTCAGGTAAACATTGTTCACAGTTTAGATCATTTACCTAGTGTTTCATTGCCAGAGTTGGGAATAGAACCCTGGTCTCCAAACTCAGGCCCAACCTGCTGGACCAGCATGCCTAAAATTTAAATAACAGGTTTCATTAAACTAATTATTAACTTACTTTCTAAATGAAGTGCAACAAATAGTTGTATGCCCCAGTTTCACTTTTCATCCAGCACAATGAAGTAACTCTACTGCCAGCAACCTCCCAGGACAAAATTAACTTCAGAAAATTTTAGCTGAAAACTGACGTTTTCCTGACCTGATTTTCAAGATACAGTGTTCATTGAGGGATGGAACTGAGGTTCGATTTTGCTTTGTATGTAGGGTTTAGCATCAAAATAAAAACCCCCTTTTTCTTTCTCTTTCCTCTGGTATATTGGCTGAGTGGGTAGCAAGATACTAAACTCCTTGCAGAACCCTGAGAGAATAAGAGAATAACAGAGAGCAGTCCACTGGCACCTAACCTCCACTTGACTAACCTACTTTTTCCAAATCAGACAATTCTGAACTGGGCAGTGAGGCACTGTCTGTGTAGCCAGTTCAGAAAAGTCTTCGAAACAGGCAGTAGAAAATAAGTATAAAAATGTATGGGGAAGAATGAATAGATGCTCACTCTGTTCTGGAAGAACAAGCATGTATCTTTTGTGTACCATGCTCCTCAAGTGGAGCTGATAAAGCATAGGATAATGATTGGGGAAAAGAGGTGGCTAGAAGATAAATGAGCTTCCAGGAGACTCTGTGAAAGAAGTTGTAAAGAGATTTAAGCCTTACATTACTAAAACTCTTTCTCAGGGCATATGCAAGAATTTAAATTTGACTGCTTTTGGAGGGGCGAGGTCTGTGCCTGCACCGTGGCCCGGGACTGGAGGAGCTCTGTGACCCCACTGCAGCCCTGGGGCCAAAAGACCTCGCTCTCTCCACTGCAGCCCTGGAGCTGGAGGAGTTCTGTGCCCCTGCCTGTTATTGGGGGGACGGGCATGCTCCTGCTTATCCCCACTTGTGCATTCCCCTGCTCTTTCTCAATATGCTTGTGTGTCTTCTCTATAGACACTAACTCCCATGCCCTTTGTGGTTAATTAGCAAGGGAGGGCAGTATATTCTGCACCCAAATTCCAGTGATCACATTTCTTTCTATCGTTAAATGTGAACACAGTTTAAATGGAAAATTCTTAGAACGGGGAAGGCGGAGTCCTGTAATTTTATTGCTTGGTGTATTTTTCTTTTTGTCAAAATACTGTATCTTTGGACATGGCCAGCTAAATGAATACAAAAGCTAGCCCCATTATAATTGCTTCCAATAGTTGGATGGAATGTCCATGAACATATAGTGTGGAGCTTTACAGGGATAAAATCACATGATACAGGTTCTGTGTTTCTGGTCGTTTCTGTGTTTTAGTGGCATTTGATGAGGAGTGGTGTTTTATATACCTGCACAGTGTGTTCTGCTTCCTTTTCCATGTACCAAAGTAGGCTATATCGGGATATAGGATATAAAGTAAGCTAGAAAGATTCTTTAGATAAGCCATCAGCCATTTAGATAAGCCATCAGCTGAGCCCAGCACTATAGATTTGATACCTGTTGTAGGTCTGATTAATTGAGCTTCACTATAAGGTAGGAAGGCTTAATGTCAGATTTGTAGGTACTGAAAAAGTTGTGTTGGGTTTCAGAGTTGGGTTTGTGTTGGGCTAGTGGAGCTCTCCCTAGTAGTGTCTATACTTTTGGGGAGAGAGAGTTTTATGCTTCTTCAGAGCAAAAATTATGTCTTCAGCATTCTGGTTATAGCTGGTACAGGTAGTGGAATCTGTAGTTAATCTAGGTAAAAAGAATGTTAAAGTTGCAAAATAAAGCATTTGGAATTTAGGAAATGTTAGAAATATGTATTTCTTTGCAACCTTAATTTGTCCCTCTTCTGCATGTATTCATTTTGCTAGAGTCTTAATACAAGCAAATGCTTTTTTTTGTACAAACGCCTTGCCTCATACAGTGTGTAGTGCCAAAAACTCTGTCTGGCAGATTTTGTGTCCTGTCTGTGTTTCTGGCACAGAAGATGCCCAGTGTCGAAACCTGTGACCCTCCCCTTTCCTCCTCCCGGCCCCGCAGTATTGCCACAGTTTGTGTCTCATCTTTGTTTCTGGCACATAGGATGCCAAAATCAGAGAAAACCTGTGACCCTCCTTTCCCTGCAGTACCTCCAGTTTCTGCAGACTGCTGTGAGAGGGGAAACAAAAAAGCCCCTCAGCCCTCCCACCCTGCACTATTTTTGCAAACAGGGCTGGTCACAGGTGGCTCATCCCAGTGGGGGTCACTGTTACCCCCTCTGCCCCTCCGTGTGCGGAGGTTTTGCCTCTGCCATGGCCTGGCAGCGCCTCACCCCTGGGCTAACACCAGCTCATATCCCCCCTCTCCCGATTTTGCCCCACAGCCCTTCTCCTACTCCCACCTTAACCGGCTTAACCCCCCCAGGTCAGTAAAATTCTGTCTCCTGATCAGATCCTGCCCTGATCAGATCCTGCCCATCCCCGCCTCCAGTTTGCCCCCTTTGCCCCTTTTTAGCCCCTCTAAAACAGACAACGGACTCTGACTCTGAGTAAGGGCAGGGGGAGGGTAGCGGTTGCAGCAAACATTACTGAGCATGCTCAGTACAACCTGAATCACAGAATCTCTCTGTTTTTGGCACTACACCGGCAGCCGCTCTCCCCTCCCGGCCCCACCCGCTCCCACCACGTGGGCTCAGCACCAGGGCGCCTTGGGCGGAGCACGGCAGCTGCTCTCACCTCCCAGCCCCACCCCACTACTCTCCCACAACGTGGGCTCAGCTGGGGGCCGCCATGTCCGGAACACCGCGGCCGCTCCCCTGGGAAAAAAACTAGATACCAGAACTAAATTTCTAGGCGCCATGGCGACCTGGCGCCCGGGGTTTCTCGAGCCCTGATATACTGGGGTATTACCAAAAGTAATGTGATAAAATAAGGCAGGGAACATTTAGGCTTAATAGAATGAAATAGTTCCCTGCATTGACAGACAGATTGTGCAAAAGGTTGTGAAATGGTTTCTCACTTTTGACAGAAATGACATTGTGTTTTGAAAGTCCATCTGTTCATCGCCTTAAGGCACAGGACTCAGCAATGACTTTGCATATTTTCTTTGAGACACAGACTAGTCAATGAAGGGGCACCCTGTTTATATTTTTGATGCATTCAAGAAAGTGTTTCAGAGCTCCCATTTGATTTGAGAGGAAAGTAGAAATTTGCTGGCTTTTTTTTTCCCCTCAGAAAGAAATATCCTTTTAATAATTTTTATCTGAAATGCAAATTATAAGACCTTCCTACTGCCAGTGTGCTATTGATTTGCATATGTGCTATTGGATGTACGTCATTCAGCTGTATTGTCTCACTACATTTCTCTCAAACTTGGATAACTGCCTTTAAAATGTTCTTTTTAATCCAGCACATGGCAAACAACTCTAAATTTAAATTAAACTAGGATTTTTCTGGTCTCTCCTAAATTGTCATGAGAATCTAATATGATAATTAAAATTACAAATTATGATGAACATGAATATAGTAAGTTTAAGGGTTCAAAGTTATTTTGTACATTTGTAAGTACCTTCTAAATATAGACATTTGGAATAAAAAAATCCTTTATCACTAAGAGCTTGTTTTAGTCTTAATAGATTAAGAATTTTTAAGCTACTTTCTTGGCAGTAACTCAAGGGAAACTTTTGTCATTCAAGCCATGAATGTTAATGGCCTATTGCCCATTATATTAAGACTTTTTTCAGAGAAAATGTGTACCAGCTTCTCTGTGTTGAAGCCCTTTTTGTATATTTGTTTTTGTTCTTAGAGCTCTTTTGACAAACTTATGACACCAAATATTATGTCAAGAAATACAAGTATATTGTTGGCAAGAAATTTCAGAAAACATGTTTGTATGTGAAATAGAGAATAAAATGAGAAAAATACTCTGTTACTACTTTAAGCAGACAAGTAAACATTTGCAATCTGTTTTTCCAGAGGGACTTTTTCTAACATTTATTTTTGAACATTTGAACAAAAAAATAAAACCTCCTCAGCTGGAGTGTATTCAACCCAGTTCTGTTCCCCTTATATGGAGGCCATCTCCTCAATGTCTTTCTTTCCTTTCTGTCTGCCAGGCAGCCACTTATATAAACCTTCTCTTGAGCACTTGTGCAAGAGGACAGAGAAGCTGAACTGGAGTTAATTCCTTGTTCATCAAAGGCTAGTGCTTGGTCTACTTGACAGAGTTAAGCTGACATGAGGCAGTTTATGTCGATCTAATTATGTCACAAACTACAGCCTTGATCCTGCCTACGAAAATACCCGACTACACCTCCATGAGGGATGTAGGGCTTATGTTGGTGTAATTAGGGCAATGCAATGTCCGTGCAACTGTGCTGAAGCCGTAAAATTGATAAGAAAGGCGGGCTGGTGGGGGTCTTCAGCTAGAGCCTAGCTGTCCCCATGACTCTCAGCTCACTGCTCCCCCTGAGAGCTGAACTGCAAACTGGCTCCCTGCTTCCCATGGGAGCCCGGGGGACAGTTGGCTCTAGCTAGATCTCCCCACCCACCCTGCCTTCCTTGTCCACTTCACAGCTCCAGCATGACAGTGGTACGCTGGGTGCTTGGATAGCACCCATGCTCCTTGCAGGGAGAAAGGAGCCTCGGTGCTGGCGAGGGCAGAGGGGGAGGGAGCTGAATGCTGAGCTGAGAGTCTGGGCTCTAAGCCCCCCCTCAACTTCCCCTCTGAAGTTGGTCCTGGTGAGGATGGACACCACCGACAGGAGGAAGGCAGTGCGGTCATGAGCCACCGCCGTAATTACTACAGTGGCTGTAAGTTGACCTAACATAGGTTGACTTAAGTTTGTAGTTTACACATGCCCTAGGGAATACCCCTGTACCTTGTTTTAGTATTATCCAATTTTGATGGTTAAGGAAACTAAATCCCAGAGATTAATTAAACAACCTGATGTCACACAGCAAATCATTGGCAGTCAGGAATACAACCAAATCTCCTGAGTTTCATTCGTCTGCTTTAGCCACCAGATATGCTGCTTTACCAAAGAATTCAGAGACATAAGGAGGGGAGCCAGGATAGTATCCAGAGTAGAAAAATAAAGATCAAACCAGAGTGGGGTCTGCAAAAACGAGGAAGAAAATACAATTAAAGGGCTAGAACTGGGAGAAAACTGCAAACGGGGGTGTATCATCTCCTGCGATGTCTCAGTTTTGTGATCTCACTTTTAATAAAGTCCTTTCTTAAGAGAGCTTATTTGAAAGCAATTTTGGACAACCCAGGTATCTAATTTATGTGTATCAGGTCGTTTTTAGCTCTTTTTTTTCAAACAAGTTAAAGAGGAACAGTTTTCTCTTGCAGAGCTGTGGTTGTTTGAACCTAGCCTATTATACTTATCCAAGTATTGTACTACATAAGCCTTAATTATACTCTCAAACAATATCCCCAGAATTGAAGTGTCTCTCTCTCCTTTTGGCTCCTTTTTAAAAGAAAGACGCCACATTAGTGACATCCAAGCCTTTGAACAACCTTTGTTGTTTTTAAAGGAGATTTTGTATATCCACATCAGTAACTCATCTATTTCTCTATTTCCTTCACACTGAAAATGAGATTTTCTGTGCACTGAGATGGAAGGTTGTGTCTTTTCTTGATGACATTGTAGTCTCATCTTCAAGCTACTATTTAGAATCTACCACATTCCCCTAAGAATACATTACCTTTATATTAGACCCAGATTACTTTTTATGGTCTGAAGTCTTTGTTCAGCTTGTAAATCTGTTTTGTGATTTTTCACTGATTAAATTACTTGTTCGGCTTCTGATCTTACAGTATAAAAAGACTGCCACAGTAAGCTTTCCTGATCCTCTGTGAGAGAAGGGCTTCCAGTATAAACATCTAATTTCAGTCACTCTTAACTCAAAACAGTGTCTTTGTGATGGAAACTTTTCATATGCAGCCCAAAGATGCATTTTGTATGTACATCCATTTTTGAGTTATGTTTGCACCAAAAGTCATCAAAAGATTCTGACAGTGAAAGAAAAGTCTTTCCCCCCCATACACTCTTCCATAACTCGAGACTGAGAACTGTTTCTTATGACTTTCAATAGCAACAACAAAACCGCTTTTAGGCTTAGCATGGATTTATTTTTTGAGGAAGTTATGGGCAGTTTAAAAATATAGGTTTAGTCCTAGTGTACACTATGTTTATCATTAAAGGCAAACAGAAAAATCTTGGCACAGATATAATATGTAATTCCACTGCCACATTTATTTACCAGTGTGTAAATCTGTATCACACAACTGTTCTTGATATCTCGTTGCACTTGCCACATCACCAAATTAACGCTTTTGTAGAGAATGCTAAACTTTGACTATAAACTAAAGGTTAGATTCGCTCTTTTTCCCCTTGTTCAGTCATTTTCGGACATGCGGTGGACAGACACTTGGAATTTATTGAAACCTGCTGTCTTATAACAATAAATTTAGTGGATTGCTTTTCATGTTGTTAGATCCAATTGCAGGGGCTATGCAAGAGGGCCTACGTACAAACAATGCAAAAATACAACAGTACAACAGACAGAGCATTTCTCCACCATTATCAGCTTTCAGTGGGGATTCTGTTTCAGATATGTGACTGTGATTCAGTGAACCAGGAAGGTGTTTACCTGCAAGGTGAGCTGGTAGTAATGGGAGCTTTTAATGTCTAAAATTTCAGGTGTCTCCATCCAGAGCCATCCCTAGAGGAAGAAAAAGTGGGTCTCCTCCCCTTTTCTAGGTTCCCTCTGTCAATCACAAAGCGCTTTTGTCTTTCTAGTACATTGATGTGACTGGGCTTTGGCTATTTATCATGTTTCTGTCATCCTAAAAAGCAAAATAAAAGAGAGGAAATGGCCTCTGGTTCACAGGCCCTGGAGAATAAGTTGCTTGTGACTGCCGAGGACCTGTGTGTCCCAGCTGCCCTGGAATGCTTTCTGCAGTGATTTGATCAACAACAATGTAGCACATTACCCGTATGGTTTTGTGCTTCTAAGGCACTGTTCAGAACAAGGCTGATATTACAAGTCAGATGATGGGAAAGCAATTGAGCTTCACAGATCTGATTTCTCTCTTTGATCCTGGCGTAAAAGTGCCAAGGTCTCAAAGTGGAAACACAGTGCAAAGGGAGACTTCCGGCTGCTTTAATCCTGAATCTAAAAAGATCCATTCATAGAGTTTGAGAGTGGTGTTTTATTTTTACATGATTTTAAAAGTAATGCTGGGTGTACTTTGCTTCCTGTAATTCAGTAATCAGTAATTGCATTAGTTTATATCTATAGGAATGCTAAATTTCCAGTTTATGTATATCCTATTTTCTTGCTTTTATTTATAGGCTTTTCTATATAGTAGGTATCATATGAACTTTAATGTCTATTTTTACACATCTCTGAAGCACTGTTTTCATTTTACAGATGGAGAACTGAGTCCTTGAGACATTAGGTCATTTGCTAATATTCACATAAGAAATCTTTGGAAGAGATGGGATTGAACACATATTTCCTGAGGGCCAGGCTATTGCCTTAACTAGAAAACCATCCTTCCTGTATTCCTGTTGCAGTATGTAATTTACCACTAGAAATTAGAGTGTTGTACAGAATTGCTACCAGAGGATTAGTAACTATGAAGTGGTATAAAACTGGTTATAATGCACTATATACAGTCTTATATCTCTGCATATATATGAGATACCTCATTTTTAAGCCAGATCCTTCTATCCTTTCTTGAGCAGAATCTGGGGGGAGAGAGGTTACAACACATTTTGTCCTTTCTAAATCCTCCTTTCTCAACTCCCATAAGGGATGCTTTATCTTCAGATCCTTTTCCAATCCATTGTATCTGATAACCATATCCCTTCCATATCAAATACCTGCCTTGGATATCTCTCACAAATTTTACAGATTAAGTTATGACATTATAATCTAGCACCTGTACTGCACCCCTCCAGGTACTAGACCAGCTGTGGGGAAGGTGAAAAAAAATCATCCTGCCTTGGCTAGTGTGAAAAATTCCTTCCTAGCCTCCTCAGGAAAAAGGACAACTAGCATAATGCCAACAGTGGGACTAAAGGGACTCTGGTCCTTTCGCAAAGTTCATGGGTGGGAGGGTGGGTTGATGTTGCCATCCCAATTTTGGTAAAAAGGACCTCCCTGTGTCTTCATAGGGTATAAATATTCACACGTTCTTCCATTTGACAGGAAGGGCTGTGCAGTGACCTTGTCCTGACCTGGTCCCCCTCTGTCCATTCCTGTAAACTTTCCACTTCTCCCATCTGCTGTCAAAGAGCTTGTAAATGGGTAACCCACCTTATCTTCCAGGTAGCCAGACAAAGACCCACTCCCATGAAAGTTACAGTGGGCTCATTTTAGCCATTTGAAAAAAAGAAAAGAAAAAGACGATGTGAACAACCAGCAATCCATGCAAGAAGGGGAAAGGTGCTTTTCACTGTGCTCTAATTCCTACCTCCAATCTTCCCCCAAAGGGATTTTGCATGCTGTTTAGCTTTCTTATGCATACACTTTGGCAACTCCTGTTAAGTGCAGTGGAGTGAACATTGCTCTTATTCCTGTTGCTTTCCTTTCTCCCCATTTCTAAATTCCTCTCCAAACAGTTTCCTTTCTGCATTGTCTTCCTGTCCTTGCTGCTGGGGCTGTTTTTGTGTTATTTTGTTTTAAAAAGTAGATACCTAGGTTTGTCCTAGCTGAAGAATTTATATCTGGTGTGGTAAATCAAGTCCCCTCTGGGTCTCTCCAGCTGGCCACAGTCTCTTCTGGCTGGGGGGGTCTGAGGTGATTCCAGCCCTAGCACCTCCCTCACCAAGCCATGGGGTGCAGGCCTTGCCTCAGGCCTGAGGGCCACCCTTCAACCCCACAGGGGGTGGGGGGGTAGTCCCAGTCTGAGTATCTGCTTCTGGGACTAGGGAGGTACCTATCTGTGGGCCCCTCCAGGGGCTGCAGGGCATGTGGTGGAGCCTTGGAGGCCACCAGTCCTTCCTGCAGGCTGGGGTCCAAGTCTTTCCTGCTCTGCCTTTCTTGCTGTAGGGGAAGACACTACTGCCAGTCCCAGGTGCTCCTTCTCAGTCTACATCTACTGCCTCCGCCTCCTTCTTCTGTCTTCCCCCTGCCTTTAGGGAAGGCAGGGTTTAAATACACCTGGGTTAGGCTCCTAATTGGGTCCAGGTGCCTCCAATTGACCTGGAGTAACCCCTCCCTGTCTGCAAGGAAAAGGGCCTTCAGCATCCTGGGGCTCACATATTGGCCCTGGCATACCCTCCTCTAGCCATCTGGCCTGACTTTACCACACTAGTTTCTTATGTAATAAACTTAAATCAGAAGCGACAGAATCTCCCAACATAAACTTCCAAAAAAAAAAAAGTTGCCTTGGGTAAGAAGTTTTGGAACTGGTAATAATAGCCTCACATTTATGAGGGGTTTATGTCTTCAAAATCTTTAGTAACTTTACCTAATTGATCCCTAGCACCTCTGTGAGATTGGTAATACTGTATCATGCCATTCTAACAGATGAGAGAACAGACACATAGGAAATGACGAGGCAGTGGTAGGATTAGAGTTCAGGAATGCTTGGCTCCCAATCTTGTGCTCTGTCGGCAAGACTTGTTGGATTGGCTGTTACAGTTCAATGGGCTGGATTTTTCTCCTAATGGAAGAAGTTGTAGTTCTTGAGGACGACATCATAGTCACGAAACCCAAGGCCCCATCCTATAGTCATCACATGAGTAA
Organism: Mesoclemmys tuberculata; assembly: GCA_007922155.1. Lineage (NCBI taxonomy): Eukaryota > Metazoa > Chordata > Testudines > Chelidae > Mesoclemmys > Mesoclemmys tuberculata. Next base: position 3,238,493 of record ML675690.1, on the reverse strand, counting down.
TCCTACTGACTGTATATCAGCAATGGACATCAGGGCCTCAGTTTTGCAAAAGCAACTTAAAGAAACGTAAAATTTATTTACATAAAAACAAATAACCCTCTGCCTATGAAACATTCAGAGCTTTGCACCAAAATATACAACTACATAGTATTTTATGTGCAGAAGTTGGATAAGTCTTATATATTTCTAGTGCAGTGTTTCCATAACATAACTCTTTGGAGAGTTTTTATAGACGAACATGTGACATTTATTTATCATTTTAGAAATGTACATATTTTTAACTATAGACATTGGAAATACTTAGAATTCTGCTCCTGTGAGCTAATTGCTGGCTGGAAGAGTCAGATAAAAGCTACTTTGTGGTTAGCTGTTTATGGTCTTTCATTTGGCTTTTTGCCCCAAGATAAAATGTCAGTTAAAAACATTGTATCAAGCAGTGTATTCTGCACATCATTTCAAGCCTGCCAAATGGCTGCAATGCTTGGTATTTTATAAACACTGAATTACGTCATTCTTCTCCATTCTACCTTCTACTTACATTTTTAGTATTTTGGTAGAAGAATATAAATTATCCTGTGCAAACAGCTGACCATGTCACAGATGATTTCTACTGGCATATTTTCTGTACTTCATAAAGGAGCTTTTATATTGCAGTTTCCAGTTCTATGAAATTGAGGTTTTAGGGGTATTTTCTCATAATCTGTAGAATTAGACATACCTTATTGTCTGCTACATATTAGATTTATGGAATAGAAAATACATTGGGAAAATGTTTCTAGGGATGTTTAATATTTTTATCCTAGATAGCTGTAGCCTCAAACCAACAAAATCCAATCAGTTTCATACACACTTATGGTTTAGAGTTTGACCCTGTTCCTACTGAAGTCAATGGCAATATCTCTACTGGCTATAGTAGAAGCAGAATTGGACCCATAGGGTAAAATGTTGGCCCTATTAAAGTCATTGACAAAGCTCCCATTGATGTAAATGGAGCCAGAATTTTACTTAATCTGAAGGAAAGGATGGGATATGTAAATGACCAATGAAAAACTAAAGGAATATCACAACAATTACTAAATCAACTAAATACTACAAATACTAAATCAAACTGATCAATTTCCTGCCATTGCAGGGTCTTGGACATTTATAATGCTTTGGTCTCTCCTGTTCACCGCTGTGGCACACAGTTTAGTTTCCTGAAGACTGAAATGCTTTGTTCTTACAAGTCTTTGACCTTAATGTAGGGATATCTGGGTGAAATTTAGTGGCTTGCAATATACAGGAGATCAAACTAGATGATGTACTGATCCCTTCTGGCTTTAAACTGTATGAAATCTACTAAATTTAAAATAGCAGTCATAAGTAGAAAAAGTACATTGGAATTTTAATGAATAATTCTACACTGTCAAAACATTTTAAAGAAAAGGATTTTTTCTGTTCAAGTGTAAATGAAAAATGAATTTGTATTATATCAGTGAAATCCTGTAAAGGCATTTAGTCCCTGATCATTCAAACACTTAAGTATGTAAATAGTTGAAGTAAGACAAGTCTGTTATTGATACTGAGCTCAATAGGAATACTCACATGTGTAAGTGTTTACAAGATGAAGGCCTGGCGTATAGGACCAAATTTCACATCCATTCAACTTACAAGTTAATACTTGAATTCCTAAGGTAAGCAAAATTCTCATTGTCTTCAGTGGGAGTCTTTCTTGTGTAAAGACTGAAGCATCACTCCTTTAGAGCAATCAAGTTGCAACTGCAATAATTTTTCTGCTTATATGTCAGCTATATGCCAAAAATAGTAAATTGTATGCATCCTAAAGTTCATGAGTTTGGAAGGGCTACTAACAAAACAAATAGCAGTTCACTGGAGCAACAAAGATTGATTGTACGGGGAGGAGGCTCGTTAAGGAGTAGTCAGAACATCAATGTGATTTAATGCAGTACAAACACTAATGGTAATGGGCACACACTGTGTGTCTAGTATATGTTTGTGTGCATTTATTTTAAGAATGCAAGTTCTCCTACAGAAAGAGAAATGTCAGCCACGATCATTTCATTAATGGCTTCTGCCAAGAGATACAGCATTTGAAAGGGCTATTGCCAACTTTGAAATCTAGTCAGTTACAAAAATTAAATACAGGCCATTTCTGGTGCTATACCTGCCCTAAGTCCCCATGCCAATTTTTGTGCTTTTACAATTCCAGTTTCCTGTTTCAAACAAATATTGGTTTCTCCTTTGTTACTGCATGAAAGAAGCACATACACAGAGGTAATTGACTAACTACGCTACTTAAAGGAAATCGTGAAGCCAATTATGTACAAAATGCTGACACATACACGCCTGCTACACATACCGGAAAAACTGAGAATTTTTTTTTCTCTAAAATCTTTCAACTATAGCAATTTTAAGTGGTGTCTGAAACAATAGATAAAGCCATTTGAGGCAGAAATGTGATTTAAGTTTAATGTGTCCTTTTAAAATGCAGAATTTCAGGTATAGCTACCAGGAACTAAGAGCTGATATTAATTTTTCCTTCTATTTCACATGGATACATAAAACAGTGCTGTATTTATATGCATGTCACTATATTAAGATTTTTTTAAAAGTGGTGTGTTTGAAATTTGAGGGTCTCTTGACTTATCCTTTACTATGGCTATGTCTGTGCTTGCAACTGAACACTGCTACCTGTGTGTCGTTGTTCCTCTGAAGCACATTCCTGAAGGAGAGCAGACAGAAGAAAAGCTAGCATACATGAGGGGTGTGGGTATGTACCCACCAGTGCCCAGGCATGGACCTACCTGTTCTACAGTGCATCGTGGAAAGAGGCTAGAGGTGTGTACCAGGTCATGGATATCGATAGTCCTCCAGGGCCATTCCCACAGTGCACTGATCCCTTTGCTGCCTGACTCTTACCCAAAGGTAAACTCTTACCCTGGCCCCCATTTGCGAGTGGTAGTAGTATCCTGTACTGAGCACTTCAGATCAGTTCTTTCGTGAACTCGATTGGTCAGCACAGATGATCTTGGATCATGTTCCAAGAGCTGCTACCTAGTATCTAGAGTGTGCCTGGGTGTTGATCAGTGTGTAGTCAGAATTCATCATCCTCCAGGACTTCACCTGGATCGGCAGGAACATGAACCCGTACTTGGACATTTCATGGAAGCTGAAGGAGAGGAAGCAGGCATTCACCGAACTCCATCCCAAACTTCATGCCAGGAATTCACCGAGCTTCATGCCAGGAATGCATGAAGCACCTGTGGCTCCTGTAATGGAAGGTGAAGGACTCCAACAGTCTCTCCAGAAACTACGTGTCATGTGCCCATGCTATAATGAGCTGGACTGGGTGCTCTCCAGGGCTACCAGTACAGAGCCTGATGTAGCTCACAACCCCCTTCTCAACTACACTCGCCTCATTGTGTGACGGGACACAGGTGAGAGGGGTAGAGTGAGTAATCATCTGGCACACTCGGGCAAGTCCTGGATGAACTCCCTGAAGACCCGGTGGAACAGGAGCATGGGATTCTGCCTCTCTACTCGGTGTACCCCGTTTATGAAGCCTACCACTGAGGTCCTGAGGATGACCCGAGCTGCTGCAGGAACTAGAACCCGAGGCCGGTAAGTGACAAAACACCCGCACATTGCCTGGAAATATCCTCTCTTGCTCCTGTAATCTATATGTCAGAATCCAGTCCGCCTCCACCCCGACATGGTCCTGGACCAAAACAGAGCTATAAATTGATGATTAAATTGAAATCCCATGAACGACTGTAAAGGATTTTTTATGACGCTTGTGCAAAGACCCAAACAACCCTTCCTCATTCATCTTTCCTTCCCCTTATCAACAGAAGCCATGTGAAAGGGGAATGGGAGTGTTTGTGTGCAGGTTCACATAGGTGTGGGAAGGGAGAGGGATTGTCTGAGGAATGTCATGGCAATGCATTCTCCCTGTGACAGTTGATTACTGTTCCCAGTCCCTGGTGTTTGGTCTCTCCTGGTGCGAAGGCACTCTGCAAAAATCAAGAGAAGCTCAGGCGGTTGAAGCATCCACTGTGGCAGTTTTACAGACACAATGCTGTGCCCCTTAGCAGTGGAAAGGTGACTGGCTTGTGCTGGTAAGCCAGAACTTCAGGGAAGTAAATACACTTGTGGTGTGACTCTGTTTCCCTGTCCCTTTCAGTGCTCTTCACCAGACATGGGCCAGACTCTCTGGCAAGGAAGGGGCTTAGAAGGCTGGATGGATGTTCTCTGTCGTTCTTTGTTCCTCTTCTTTGGGAACGCCATCTGTTACCTTAGAATACAGTCAATTTCTTCTCAAATTGCTTCCCAGTCCTGCAAGCATAATTCAGCACATTCTTGGTGTAGCTGGAATTCAAGCTTCAAGTTTCCAGGTCCACCTTCGTAGCTCACCAAACCCCTCGACTCAGCAATATGTAGAGGGCTGACCATTAGCAGAAACACCTCTCCCATGTAGGTGGCCAGGTTTCCTCCACAGAACTGAAGAGCCACTTCTGTCTTCAATTCTGGTACCCCGAACACTGCTCTGTTCTCCAAGTGATGGCCAACTTTAAAGAAGAAAAGGTAACTAGTAATGTAATCCCTGAAAGGAGCCACACCCCATCCCAGCCAGCCCTTTGATGCACAGAAAACAAAGCATCATTTAAACAACAGTACTGCAGGCATCTTACCATTTTTATCCTCTTCTCCTTCCTCAGATGCTGGAATAGTAGTCTGAAGGAAGGAGGCATTCCTGGGATGCTAAAAAGTATTGATATCGTAGCCTTTGGCAGTGCGGTTACATTATGCGGGGCGGCGGGGGAGTTCCTTGGGTTCCTTCAAAGGAGAAATGAAGTATCATGTTAGCCTTATCTTTGACTTGCCAGGATAAGATGCTGGCAGGAAACCATTCCACTGGTAGGGCAGGAGCAGCACCCCAGATACAGCAGAGGCAGACAGTGAAAGACCCTGGAGAACCTACTCGTTGGCATGGCCAGAAGAAGTCAGGAGCAGTTCGAGTTCATTAGAGCAAGGGAGGATCTTACTCGGTGGCAGGAAGAGGCACTGATGTAGCGGTTCCTGGAGGAGGAGTATTTCCAGAGGGAATGGGACTCCATACTCGGGCAGTATGAGGTGATGAGCCAGATTAAGCCACATGCTTATCCTTGTGCTAGATTCCAGCCAGCCCACAAGCCAGGAGCTGCTCTGGTGTTTCTCAGAGCAGGTATATAAGTCTCACAGGAGAAACAGCAGCTCGGTCTGCTGTGTATTTGCTTCATTGCTTGGAGCTCTCCTCTGCCTGATAGCGGTGACAGACATCACAGGCCTCCGCCTGCTCCAGCCCAGCTCTCAGCCCTACTCGTGCCTTGTTCCAACTCTGTTCTTGGCTCCTGGTTCCAGCTCTGACCCTTGGCTCTAACCCCTAGGCCCAACTGCCACTGCTCCAACCATCCTTGCCTCGATTTCTGACATGCAGGATATGTAGGACGAGAAACAATGAGACTGATTCAGTCCTTATAGGCCAGTCTGTGTTTGGCCACCAAATTCTATGCAGGAGACATCTCCCTCATGCCCTCTCCCCTCCCCAATATCCCTCCCTTGTCAGTCGGATGGGAAGGGCAGGGAGATGTGTCTACAGACAGTAATACTCACCCACTTCTGAGGGAATTTGACCAGCTGTTTTGTTCTTGTGTTCCTGTTACAAACCATTTTAGCTATATGTCCAATATATGTCTGTAAATAAAAGCTAATGTTCACTTGTGTGTGCACCTTCCTTTTGAAGTGTGATCAACGTGACATTTCCCACCCATTTGGGATGGGTCAGTAGGATTCATAGTACCTGACTGATTTCTGTAAATGTATGGTGCTAAAAGAATGCAATGAATTCTATCCCTTCTACCTGTTGCTGTCTAATGCACCAGAAGGAAAAACAGAAGAGATGAGTGCACAGCTTATGTGGACACTCGGTGCAGTATTGGGTATGTGTTAGCAGTACACGGACAAGTCCCCAGAGAAGCGTGCAAGGATAGACATGGTCTTTGACTTTACTGTGGCAAATTCATAGGCAACTAAGCCCTTTCTAAGTGACATTTCCCTTCTGTCATCTGCAGGCACAGGAGAATCTTGTTTTTAAAGGTTACACTTGCAGAATCTTTAAAGCATTGTGAGTGTTGTTTTAGGCTGAAATAACATTATGAAAACATCATGATACAAGTTTTTGTTATGCAGCATTGTGAAATTGTATCATAATTTGATGAATTCAGCCTGCATAACAAACTGTTAGCAGTGGCAAACTTATTACTAGCATTCCTATAAAGATACAGGGCTTGATTCATGCTGCTGTAAATTCAATGACTTCAAAGGGTTTACACCAGGGATGAAGTTGCCCTTTGTATCCAGGCTTGGAATTATTCCTTTTACCAAGAAGTGCTGAGTAGGAGGAGGAAATACAGAAATGTAATAGTTGGTTTCTTTTTCTGAACATGCACTCTTTATTGTGAGTCTTGGTGCAGAGGAAGTCCTCTCCAGGTTGCCACTCCATCAGCAGGCGCGAGACGTCCTTCTCCTCTGGCAGCTCTCACCAAACTGAGCTAGAAGGCCCACCCTATATGCTTTCGCTGCCTGTCCTGTCCCTGTGCTTCCAGCATGGCGGACATGGCTTTCCTGACTCCGCCCACCAGGGGATGGCTGGTGGTCCTTCCGTGTCAGTCTCCGAAGGAGGCCATACCCCCTCACTACATTACTATAAAGTCGAGTGGTGCTTTTGGATCTCAGGTGTGCCTCAGAATCTTTAGCATCAGTACGTCAAAGAAGTGGCCTAAGTATCTATCCATAAATTCATCAGTGGAGTAGAAAAATCTGTGCAAAATTTTGGGAACAGCTTCCACTTTCATGTCTGCTATAGAGTGAAAGAATAGTAAATCCCTTAAAAATATGTTAAAATAACATTGACTGATAGGTATGCAAACAAAATTTTGAAAAATTCTGAATTAAAGAGTAATTTATATTTATCAATAATTAGGTTTATTGGCACAGAAAAAATTTAAATAAGCCTATTTTCAAACTTTATTTTCCTATCCATTTCAGAAACGTTTTATTAAAGTACTACAATAGAAGACCAAATTCTTTGTTTCAAGTTAGTTAACTAGAAATAACTGATCTACTTCAAATGCGTTTGACTCAAAGAATAGCTAGTGTTTGTTAGCTTCTAAATGTCTTCTAAGTGTTTACTAAAAAAAGGTATGTTTTAAAATACATATCGTGCCAAAACCAATATATAATCCCCTTCTGAGGCACTCCTGCAGTCAACTAACAGACCAGCAGTTAATCACAGTATACAATGAATGTCATCTGGCTTTGCAAAGAGCTAACACGCTATGTTCCAAGGCATCATTGTTACCAGTGTGCACAGGGATATTCAGTAAATAGAACCGTACTACCTGTACTACAGTATCTGCACAACAAAACTCGTTTCCCAAAGGGAGGACAAAAGCAATAGGAGAACATATTTTAATCATAAGTTTCTAACATTCTATCACATAAAGTGACAAACTTAATACAATTATTAAATAGAAGTAATTGTTCATTTAAGCCATTTTTAGTTTAGAATTTGCCAACATTGACTCCAAAACATTGTATTTATTGCTCCATGAAGCAAACATAGTTGAAATACTTTTCTTTTCCTTGAAGAAAATAATTCATGTGGATAGACCATTTAAATATCAAATTAATATGAAAACAACCAAAATGATAAAGTTAAAAAAATTATTTATACAGCATTACAGAGATTGAAATATGACTTCACAATACAAAAGAAGCATATGGCCCCAAAGAGCCTACAATCTAAATCAGACAATTGTGGTATACAGGACAACAGTTCATATTTAGGAATATGAAGAGACATTTGCCAGTGAGAAGTTCAGCACTGGAAAGCAAATACAAAGTGTTCTGCCTATTTTATGGCATGATATATATGTCCTATTTCAGGAGCGCCAACCACTATAGCTTCTGCACTTTAATTTAATACTACTGATAAAAAAATAAGAAAATATTTATATATAAATGGACACAACTTTGAGTGGTGGCTTCAAAATATTTTTTATTTATTATGTGTTTACAGTGTTTGGTTTTCCTTCCTCCCTCCCTCACTCTCCCCAAATTCTGTAGTTGAATGGTTACCACCAATTTGGAAAGTTTTTTTTTGTCTGATACAGATTTCCCTTTCTAAATTGGTTCAGGTTCAAACTGTTAGATTATAGTGATGATCTTGGGCTCATCATTTCAATTGTAAACCTGATTTTCAAGGATTATAACAAGGCCACAGAAAACAGTTTCAGCCTAAATTTGGGATTTTGTAAATCACTGAAATAGAAAATCATGAGGTTCTCTAAATTCAAATTAAATTTTAAATCAATTTTTGCACTCTGAATCCATCCTGTGCTGTCAGATGTGCTGTCAGCCATGAACAAGACTGCCATCCCTGTCTATCCTGGGCCACTCTTTGCTGTGCCTTCTCTGTTGTTAAATCCTGTACATTTTCCCTCTTTGAGAAGTGTGTGACAGAGGGATTCTTTGGGTCAGCCCCTTTTTCATGTTCTTCCAGTTGCTCAATGGTGTGCCTTCCATGGCAGACACTCTAGCTTAATTTATTCCAGGTATTGCCAATTGAATCTGCATGTTAAATTTGAATCAAATGATATTTAGGGGTCTTGGGAATGGAAAGTACAGGAAGATTAATAGATAATAAGTGATATGTGGGCATAAAGGTATCTCTCTGAGATTTTCCCTTTGGTTAGAGGGAAAATATAAAGAACGATTGCTTAAAAGAAAAAGGAAACTTTATTAATAAACTTATTATGTGATATTATAAGTAATAAAAAGAAAAGGCCAAATGATTAATAAAATAACATGGAGGTTGTTGATGTAGGATTTACTATCCAAGGAATCCCTCTTCTTACTATTGCAAGCTCCTCCTATGAAGCTTCTGGTTTCTTACCTTTGTATTGCAAAAATCATCTTCCCTGTTTGCTTCTTGGACCATGTTGTTTACCAGTTTGAATCCTTTCACTGCCTTCCATTCAGTTGCCGAATCAAGTTCAAACTTCTGGTCCTCAAATTCAGTGCTCTGAGATCTCAAGTTAATACATTTTCTCCTCCTTCTCCTTGCACAGGCTTCCAATGTAGTTGCTCCTTGTGCATCTTTTTTCTGACCATATCTTCATACCTACTTCTGTGCTGCCCTTTATAGTTGACATAGTCTTCTGCCCCAGCCAATCACAGTCTTTTCATTTAACGCCTTCCTATCTTTTTCGCAAAAAGTTTCCAAGGTAAGTCACCATATAGTAATGAATATTTGCATACATCTATAAACGATTTTCATGTAATTAACATCTAAATGAAACAGTAAGATCCTCTGGTCAGGGATTATGTGTTTTACTTGGGTATACGCCTATAGAATTATATAAATAATCTTTTTATTACTTAGTATCTTGTCAAATGTATCCACTATAAGAAAGAGAGAGCAATAGTACAATATGTTAGAGTGTCAGAATTAGCCACAAAATCAAGTAAATTCAGGCCTTGTTTTTTCTTCTCTTCTCGCTTTATACATTAACTATTGTATATAGTCCTCTGTTAGAGTCTTAGAACATCTTCCATTGCATTTGAATTACGATACTGATCGACAACATACTCCCTCCATCTCATCTACAGTTTTTTCTCCCTGCCTCCTTTGCTGTATTATAGAAATGAGGTTTTTTGAATGACAATATCAGCAAGCACTTTGAACTCCAATGATATTGGGAGCAGAATGTTTCTGAGCTAGAGTAGCTGTGTTATTTCATTCTTTCTTGTTTGCAATGTTGGTGCAGCCGGGTTGGTCCAAGGCTATGAGAGACACAAGGTGGGTGAGGTGATATCTTTTATTGACCAGCTTCTGTTGGTGACCAGGACAAGCTCTCATAAGCTTGTCTCTTTCACCAACAGAAGATGGTCCAATAAAAGATATTCCCTCACTCACCTTGTAAAGAAAGAATGAAAGAGACATTTTCAAAATTATCTACTGCTTATGCAGTTGCCAGATTTAATATTCATCTTCACAGCTACTCATAATGCTAGCTAAAATTACTCTTTTTAGCAATACTAGTCCAATTTTAAAATAGTAGCAGACAAATAAACCTTTGTATTGGTATGCTCCTGAACACTATCAGAAATTCCAGTATTGTCTGATTTTTTTTGCATGCTCCATTTATTGATCTGTGAACTGCATCATGAAACCTGGAAGAGGGGCCTTAGTATAACTGAGAGTAGAGCCTTACTGGTCTCCCACACAGATATTCAACAGTAAATTTAAAAAATGAGGACTCTTTCCATAGATATAAGTGAACTCAGCTTCCCAAAATATGGCCAAACCAGTGCTGTTTGTATTTGGAAGTTTAGAGGTTAAATATTGACAATGAACGAAAAGGAGACTGTCTGTGTTACGTTATTGAAGGGGGTTGGAACCGTAGAATCTCTTCCAAAAATGTAGCCAGGGGCCTAACACTTTAACAAAAGTGCAGCAGTCGTGTTTGAAGCACAGTATCTGTGGTTATTTATGCTATAGGAACCTTGATGCCAAAATATTTTTGTCTTGTTGAGTGCGAGATTTTTAAACTCTTGCTCAGGATAGCGGGTCAAATCTTAGCCCCCCTGAGGACAAGGAGAGTTTTGCAATTGTCATCAGTGGACCCAGGATTTCATCCTTTGTATCTGGGAGGAAGAGAAGAGGATTTTTTTGCTATTAGAGTACTTACTGTATGTTGGTTACAAAAAGACTGCATGGATTATTCTACCATCTTTATTTGAGGCGTCAGTGGAAGAAAAGCTAAAGTATGGGTTGGTGGCATCTGCAGTGGTCGCTTGTCAGACCTTTGCTGTTTAAACTGTTTCTCAAGCTTCAGTGAGGTTGTGAGGGCACTGCTCCTCAGACTTCTGGTTGTGGTAGATTAGCTGAGCCTCATTCCCACCATATATGTCCATATTTGTTCATATATCAATCGTATTTTGTCAAATAGGCTGCTATTTAGCCATTTTTCTGCCAAAACGCTAATGTCATTTAAACTAAGCTACCCAGACCTGATACGTTAACAATATAATGATCATCCTAAACTTCCTTCTGTTTAAACTTTTTTCACTTATTAAAATAGGTACATAAAAAAGGAGGCATTATACCCCTGTTTACAGAAGCTGAAATCTTCCCCAAGTTATATTAATATATACACACTTATGAGGTGAATCCTTTGAGCTATTTATTCACATAAATAATTATACACATAATAAAACAATCTGGATCATCTCCAGATTGAGCCTTTATTGTGCATATCCATCTTTTTAGTTGACACTTAAAAAAGCAGGAACAGAAGAATTTAGTAACATTTCAGAAATTACTTTTCTTTAATTTAGCTATGTATGGATGGTACACGTTCCACCAAAATACACTAAATGAAGTGTTCTTTGAAATACACACCATGAAGTATAATTTTGGTTTCTTCTTGTTTGCATAGGTATTCCTTGAATTATGTTTAGTTGTCATTTTATAAATTGTATAAACGATAGTAAACCTTAGTGTGGTATTTAAGCAAGCATTTTATATCCAACCACTGTGCAGAGCAAGCCACATGTGAAGAATGATTTGTTTTTGTTTCCACTTTTGTGATACCTCTTCTTCTTCACTCCACTGAAGAGGATTACTTGACATTGTTGTCACTCATCCCAGGAGCTGACCCCCTGACTATACTACTCCGCATGCCTTCTTCAATGTTGACTTGTTAATTTTATTTTCTGTCAGATCTAAATTAATCCAGAGATCTTGTTTTGTTTCTGCCCTTGCAGGTAGAAGATACAAAATTCTTACCCACTTTTGAAAACCATAGATTTTTTTCCTCTAATTTTCATGTTCCTCTGAGAGTTACTAAACCTTTTGATTAAGGGATTGTAAAATATATACTGACATAGCAATTTTTATATATTTTTTTTATTTTTTAAAATTGCATTTGTGACTGCCTGAGGATGGCAACATGACAAGCACTGTTCTAAATATAAAGGTAGAAAGGTAAGGTTTACTAAATTCAATTAGATGTACTCAGAGGGACATCATCTACTTAAAAACCAGGGGTTTGTAAAAAGAGTTAATAGTAGTTTCATGTTGTACATCTGAGCTCCCCTGCCAGTTGTTGTAGTTTTACAGTTACATTTTCCTGTTTCTAAAATGACTTTTTCCCTCCTGCTGTTGCTCACAAATGTGTGTGTTTGGGAGAGTGGGGGTAGGAAAGAGAACTGAAAACATAACATTTTTAAACACTTTTGAGATCTGTGATTTTTGAGAACCAAATCTGGATATATATTAAATTGAAAAATCAAACATCTGAATCATTTAACCTACATCTGGAAAATGGCTAATTCAGCAAAATATTATTTTAACTATCCCTAATCTTGGAGCAATATAAAAACTGTTTTACACTTCTCTGCCTTATGGGTACAGGAAATTAAAAATACAAATGCATAATATTATGTTATTACCTATTATCTAAACATATACGAATACAATTGAAATCTGTGTTCGGTAGCAATAGGTACACGTCTGAATGTTATAGTTTCAGACTCCATTCACTCTGACAGCCTTTCAGTGCAAGTTCAGAAAACTCTGGCAAACTCATTAGTAAGATAGCCAGTGAGAGAATCTTCCGTCCCTCCGAGATTAAGAACCTCTTCCATATGTGAAGAACACTAGGCGGTTTCTATGTGCTGGGCTGAACAACAGGAAATAGCTTCATTTCAGTTCAAGCCTTTTTTTTTTTTTTTTTTTTTTTGCCATGGCAGTGAACCCCTGACAGCACTGAGGTAGAAAGGATTATTTTAGGGCTTTCTAAATCTTGGCAGTGGTAGTTATTTCCATTTGTGCATGGATTCTCTTCTTGCTTGCATCTGACTCAGCTGAGGTTGGTTCAGGCACAATTCTACAGAATCACTCTTTTGGAGAATTTCTCTCCTGCTACCTGTGTTTTTTCCACCCTCTAAATCAGTCTTTCCTAAGGTTAGTTTATAAGAACTGGAATTGGCTGTCACAGATCTGTTGGGCTCCATCTGCTGGTTGGTCACCCTCAAAGCTGCTGTGAAGGGACTTCCCAGGGTGTTTAAGCTTCCCGGACCCTGTAGAGTGAGTGCTCCAACCACTGCTCCACTCTTCAGGTTCCTGGGCACACGCCCAGAACTCAGACCTTCTGCCTAGCCCCTGGGCTCTGTGCTGTCCCTCAGACTCCCCCATCACGTAAACATACACTCCTCACAATGTGAGCCTTCTGGTTTACAGTTTAACTCTCATGAGGTGTGTTATAGTTGTGAAGCTCAAAATACACACAGACACTTCTCATGGCATTCTAACTCCCATTGCTCTTTTACTGAAGGGATAAAGCACAAGAGAATACAGATCACACAACATACACCCTAAACACAGGGCCTCTCATGAGTTCATCCTTCTCTTGGGAGTCCTAGGGGGACCATCGGTGTTCAGGAGGATAGGCAGTGTCCTTTGCCTCATCAGCCTGCTACATGCTGGTTGCTTCTCCCTCATCTTGAGCAGCAGGAAAATGGCCCCCAGAAGCGCAGCTTCTGTCCTTTTTATAACTTTTTGTGCCTTTTGTCAGGTGTTGTCCTGCTCAGCTTCTTCAGGCGGTCACAGACCCCTGCCAGGTGATTTCATTGCCCCCGCTAAACCAGTTTGTCTAGTTGGGAGCAAGTCTAGAGCTATTCTATTTTGATGGAAGAGCATTTAATGTCAACAACCCTCTTTTGTTGTTCTTTTGCCTCCAACCTTTGGAATTTCAGCCCATCATGAAGATGGACAGACAATAAAGAAGGCAAAAGGCTGCACTTTCAAAATGGAGTTAGCATTTTGGTAAAGCTACATACAGAGAGTTCATTATCTTCAGAGAAAATACACGAATTATACAGACATATTTCCCAATTCATCACATTTACAAAAATAAGTTTTTCAGTTAATGTAATATTTATCTCAAGAAGAAATTCAATTAAAATTTTCCATAGTATCCTAATTATACACTAATTAATTGAGATTTAATAATTTAAGGTCACTGGAAGTTATCTGGCTAGGCCCTGTGCAGAAACTGACTAAAAAGACCATTGTAAAGCAGATATTTTACAAGATAAACAAGACAGGATTTTGTTGTATTTTTGTTCAAATTTTGCATAGGTTTTTCCAATGTTAGGAACATACGAAGAAATTACTGTACTGGAACAACTCAATGATTCATCTAGTCCTGCTGAGAATTTTCTATTGAAGGATGCCAAAAATTAAATCAAGGTCCTGATCAGGATTTCAAGTTTGTCATGCAATGCTTAAACCAGTTGGAGGCCTGGCAACGAAGAAAGAATCATGGATGAGTAAAACCTCACCAAAACCAGGTCTACTTACTGCTCAGGCTTCCAAAATGGCCAGGCTGGAAAGTGTTGTCAAAAAGAACAGTAACAATAACTAGGGTTCTTCAAGCAGTCTTGTCTGCATGGATTTCACTCATGTGCGCCAGGCATGCATGAACAGATTTTTTTGGCCAGCAGCATCCAATGGGGCCATGTCTGCACCCCAGATGTCCTCACATTCCCCACACCCGAAGGCATAAAAGGCAGAGCAGACCCCACCATCCATCATTTTGTTTGAAAATATGGAATCTGGAATCCATGTGGACAACACATTTCAGTTGCTGTGAGGTGCTTCCTTTTTTGAATGATTGTCCATGTGGATTCCACTCTTGGTGACTAACATGCAGTTGTATGTCTGCTTGGAAGACAGGTACTAGGAGTCTTACTCAATCAGTGACTACAGGACAGCCCGACTAAAACAGCCATCTGATTGAGAAACCTTTACCAAAGAACTGTGTCTTGTAAATGTGTGGACCGAGCTCCATGTAACTACTCTACAAATAAGAATGATCTTCAAAAAGGTAGCAGAGGCTGCCTGACCTCTAATGGAATGAGCTCTAATGTGCCTGGGTGTGTCTAATTGGATTATCTTGTAACATGTTCTTATATAGTTGCAGACCCATGTTGGTAATTTCTGTGAGAATATTACCTAATGCTTAATTCTATCCGCTAAGGCCACAAGCACAAGTCAAGGTGTGCTGCTGAATTATTTTGGTCTGTTAAAGTAACGCAATAATGCCCTTTCTGCATCAAGTATGTGAAGTTTAGCTTTCTCTGTTGTTGAGTGAAGCTTCTGAATGAAAACTGGGAGATGAATACATTGATTCATATGGAACATGAAACAGCTTTGGGGGGGTACTGGTAATGAGGCCCAAGAGTGACCCTGTCCTTATGTACTACAGAGTTACAGAGAAGCAGGTGGTTGTGTCATGTGTTCTGCCTCACTGCCACAGGCAATGAGAAGAAACCAAGAGATAGTTGGGCCCTCTCTGCCCTTTACACATTGGGTGGAGGGGAGAGACTATCTGAAGCACAGGCGTGGCTCCAGATAACACTCGTCGCCAAAAGAAATTGATCTCATGCACATGGAGCACATACACATCGAGTGTGGAATCCATGAAGACTATCATTCAAAGAGGACACAAAGGTTTTTGGACAAAAACCAAAAGTCAGATCACACACAAACTTTATCTGTAATGTTAGGACCCCAAAACTGATCAGTTGTTAGAATGTGCACGTGAATTAAAATGGAGCATAAAATTATCAATATGGAAGAAGGCATAACTAAAAACTTCAGGCATCTTACCCAGTGCCCAGAAACTGTTGAAAGCAAATAACTTCTTAATT
Organism: Mesoclemmys tuberculata; assembly: GCA_007922155.1. Classification (NCBI taxonomy): domain Eukaryota; kingdom Metazoa; phylum Chordata; order Testudines; family Chelidae; genus Mesoclemmys; species Mesoclemmys tuberculata. The sequence continues at coordinate 3,222,671 of ML675690.1, read as the reverse complement.
ATTAGGAAACAAAACAAGTTAGCAACTTGCAGGTTCTGGGCCTGCTGAAAGGAGATTGCAATTTTTCAACATTGGTAGCCCGGGAGATTGCATGAGAATGTGAAGGAGCAATGGCTGTAGATAAAGTGGATATATGAAGTACCAAGCAGGATTCTGGTTACACACTTCAAACAGTTTAGTACAGTGACCACTGAAATGCTGCTTCTGAAAGACAAAGACAAAATTCTTCAATGCAGAATTATGAATGCCTCTAATCCTTTTTAAAGCGGAGCGTGGAAGCCATTTTATTATATTGCACCAATTGTAGCTGGAAATGTGATTTAAAGGAACTCAGTCATTTGGGGACTTAATTGTACTAAAGCAATTGCATGATATTTATTTATATGTATAGACTACATGCAGAAAAAGTGTGCCCATCCCAAACTCTGGGTGCCTTTGACAGTCTCTTTAAATTCTACACTAAAATATGCACTTTTCCTGCAAGAGCCATGGCATGGAATGCCACAGTTCTTGTCATGTTTTTCAGCAGCGGTAGACCACGCTCTGACACATCTGTATTTATCCACCCTTTTACTCTGGCACTCCTCTGATATGCAAGTCACACTCAACAATCATGGACAATCCCTTTGCTCTTTCGCACCAGAGCTGATAGCTAAGTCATTCTCTGTGGTCTTCAGCAGTCTTAGAGGGACTGCTGCCTCTCCCCCCTCTCCCCCTCAACTGAGAGCCAAGTCACACTCAGCCCTGCTAATTCTCCCTTTTTTAGGCCTCCTAATGTTCTTAACAAATAACAAAGTGTGTTAATAATCAAAATATTGTTTTATTTATTCTTTTTATTTTTCACATGCCCATTTTAATTGCTTTTTTACTGTTTTTCCCGCGAGGACAAGATATTAATGCTGTCTTACATTTTTCATAAGATTAATTTATTTAATAAATGCCTACTTGCTTACACCCTGCTTTCTGTTTTTTATTACCGTTTTATCACTCTAGTGATCAAAATATTTTTATTTGCAATAATTCCTCACAAGCCACAAATCACTAATACACAAGTATGGATACTTGACAGCTTTCTGCAGAAAAAAAATGGATTTTGATATAGTGACCCAAACAGGGATTTTTTCCTGTTTATTTATTATTTTCATCAAGCGTATAATAAATATTATATCATGGGCAATTTACATTTTTATGTAAGATTGATTTTCATAATTAAAAAAAATACTTTTTAACGTAGTCTTTACTGCAAGAAGAAATACGGATTCTAATAAGTAACCCTAAAATATTTGTCATGTATTTTCTTAAGGAGTACGTGACTATGACTGCTAGAATGGTTGTTTCAGAATGTATTAGCCTGCATGAACTGTACCTTGCTCTCTGTGAGGCTGCATGATATTTTCATTGATTTAAAGGGATACTTTTAACAAAAATTATAGTTGAAAGGTTCTTTGGTACAATGAATGAAGCCACTCAACAAGAAAAAAAATAGATCAATCATTCAGGCGAAACATTCAGCAAAAAAGAAGAATAGGTTGGAGTAACTTTTTGTGAATTTGCAGTCTATGAATATTTGATAGACATTCACTAATTAAACTGTACAAGATTTGTAAATTAGGGAGAATAAAGAAGCCATTAAATAAAACAAATCAGGGAATAATGAGACCCACAGGCAGTATTGTATATCTTATAGTGACTTGACCCAATTAAAGTACCCAAGTGGTGTGTACTTTGTGCTGAAGATGTGAGTTAATTATGGTATATTATTAAGGCTCTCTGGACTCTTAATTAAAATTAAAACACTGGCACTGTAAAAAGATTATACAGACTTGATTTTTAGTAGACTTGATTTTGTCTCAGAGGTTCTCTTCTTTACAAAGGAAACTGAACTAGCACTAGAGCTGAATGAACCTTTTTTTTTCGACCAAAAAATTCATATTTGGGTCAACTGAAATATTTAATGAATTTACTGACTTGTTTCAGATCAAAAAAATCCAAAAAAAGGAAACTTTTCCATTCAAAATTTTCCATTTCAAATTTTATTTTAATTTTGTTTGTAAAAAGTGTTAAAAATGAAACTACGCGTTTCATTTGTTTATTTCAGTTTAAAACAACATACTTTTTACTTCAGTTCATTTAAAAACTTCAAAAAATAAATTTGTTTCGGATTGACCTGAAACAATTTCTTTTAGATTTTTTCAGTTTGGCAGCTGAACCAAAAACTTAGTTATTCACATAGCTCTAATTAATACACAGATTTCTTCAATAGTTATTGCAACCCCCAGTCCTTCCTTTATAGTTGGTCTCTGGTTCCTGAACATCATGATTACTGTGGTTGTATTTGTGCTGCCTTAGGGCAGTTTTGTGTTGTGCTGTGCATTCTTATCTCCAATTGACTACAATTCAAGTCAAGTCCCCTTTTGGGACTTTTCCTTCAGGTGACAGAGGCAAGTTACAGGCCTGCTGATGTCAGCTTCTCACATCCCCCCAGCAGAATTCTTTCTCACTGCTGGCAGAAAGATACGATGCATGGCTCTCACTATTCATTCCACAGATCTGGACCTGACCTTTTTAAAAAGGCATGATTAAAATCCAGGAGTCAGAACTGTTAAGTGAAAATGTCATTTTATGACAAGGTCTTCTATGGTAGCACTTTATCAGCCCAGCAAGGTGATAGAGTATGTTAAAATGCCTGAGGATTTTGCTCAAAACTGTTCTTGAATTAGTTTTTTTTTTAAATTCACTATTTAAAGTTGGAGAAGAGATTTCAGATCTCTGTGAGATATAATAATATTGGGAATATACCTAAGAGTATATGAGATGTACAGGAACAATATTGTCAGATACTTACTGTAACCTATCTTTCTGTTGGCAAAGATAGTTATTTCTTTTGTGCTGAAAAAATAAACAACTTACTTTCAGGGAAATTCATGTATTCTTGAATGTAGCACAGACCACCCAGGTCTGATGGCCATGCTTTATATCTCTTAAATCTAAATAGGTTCATGATGAGCTTGATCTGTCTCTGTTTTAGCCAGCCAAACATTGTGGATCTGAAAAGGGAAAAAATATCTTCTATTACTCTTTCTCTATATTAACTTATTTTTAAAATAAAGGTTTCTCAGTAAGAGAGCTCGAGGAGCTTATAGAATGGTGAAATAGTAAAAAATTCATGTATCTGAATCAGTTCTTTATTGATATTTATATTTATTGATATTGTTTGCCGCTAAGATAATTCTGCTTAGGGATGTATCCTTCAAACTGGAAACAGGGTATGAGGCTGCAGTGCGGTGTCCTTGCAACTGCATCCCCAACCTATATACCGGAATATTGGCCATAGATTAATCATGCCACTTGCAAGAATCTGGGTATTAGTCTTGAAGTCCGTGTTGCTCTGGAGGGGTCCATCCACATAGAGTCAATTGTCGGATCAGGGTCGTTGTACATAATTCTTATTTGTTAAAGCCCGGGGGTTCGAGATGTAACTGCAATGGACCGGCGACACCCTCCAAGGAGACAGACACCAAATTTGAGTAACAAAAGGGGGGTTTTTATAGTAATCTCATAAAAAAAACATATATCAAAAATAGCAAGGGAAGAGAGATATGGTACAATAAACAACTGCACATTGCAAAGGGTCATGCAAATTACAGGTGGGGTAATAAGCAGCTACACAGAAAAAACAAAGAGGAAAAACAAACTGTACTAGATACAAATAGGAATTAATTACACTTGTGGACAACACTTAAATGACTTAATAAAAACAAAGAAGAAAAAAATAGATTGTGAGAGGTAGGATAACTATATCAATTTATAATACCTGTCCCAGCACCGTGGTGGTACCCAAAGCGAGGAGGCAGACCAACTGCAGTATCTCAGTACTTAATCATTCGGCCGGCAATTCACAGACACCCAAAGGTCCCTGTCTCAGTCGGGGGATCAGTCCGACCGGTTCGTGACGTGCCCTTTAGCATTCGAGGGTGGGAGAACACCTGAGCTAACCGGGGCAGGAGCTTAAATAGTGTACTGCGTGGCCAGAGTATAAAATAGCCAATTAGAAATGAGATGCAGGTCAGGACCAATGAAGTAACTGGGACCCCAGACAATGATCCCTCCTTCGTGGTGACAGGGGTGCCGAGAAGTAAACAGGGTGATCGAAACTCACCTGAGAAATTAAGGCCCATCAGGGGAGATCGATACTTAACATTCTTCCCCCGGAGATGAGACCCATTAGAGCTATTGACACTTAACATTTTTCCCTGTGGGCTGCAAAGTTCAGAGGGCCATGTCAGGGGCGGGGTGGCCATCATGTCTGCCACCTCCGTTAACGTTATTGATGAGTAGGATCTTTGGTGGGGGTGGAGAGATGGAGTTTAAAAATAAGCAGATTGAAAAATTACCATGATTGTGTTCAATGGGTGTAAAACAATTGAGCAAAGACTAATGATTGTGCAATGGCACATAGGGTAGGAAAACTGAACTTTTTCCATGTTCACTTTGAGAAGCTTTTCAGAGATTCTAAGGCCATATTAAGTGCATATTGTTTGCTTGCATCCAGTTCACCAAGTAGTACAGATCGTTCTGTATCAGTGACCTGTCCCTCTTCATTATTTACTACTCCCCCAATTTTTGTGTCACCTGGAAACTCAGTTTTTACTTTCTTCCAGGTCATGGATAAAATGCTAAATTGTGTAAGGTTCAGAACAAATCTGTGTGGGACCCCTGTGGAAACACACCCATTCAATGACAATTCCCCTTTTACAATTTCCCATTGAGACCATAAGACAATTTTTAATACATTTAGTGTGTGTCATTTTAATTTTATAACATTCAACTTTTTAAATCAAAATATCTTTCAGGTGGATGAGATAATATCTTTTATTGGACCAACTTCTGTTGGTGAGAGAGACAAGCTTTCAAGCTATACAGAGCTTTACTTCAGGTCTGGGAATGGTATTCTTGTCAAATCTAAATAGAGGGTGGAACAGATTGTTTAGCATAGATAGTTAGCACATATTCTAAGGGAACATTCAAGGTAGAGTGGCCCTCTGCAGTCATGGGACAAAAAAGTGTGTGGGGGGAGCATTTAGTGGGATACAAATGGTTGTAATAAGCCATAAATCCAGTATCTCTATTCAGTCCATGATTTTTAGTGTCTAGCAAAGTTATGAATTTAAACTCCCAGACTTGTCTTTTGAAAGTGTTGTGCAGGTTTCCTTTGAGGATGAGGACTAATAGATTAGATATAGAGTGGCCCCTTTGTGAAAAGTGTTCACCACAGGTATCAAGTCAGAAGTATGGAAGTCTAAGTACAGTATACTCCAGTGGTTCCCAACCTTTTTGGCTCAAGGGCCAAAAATATCATTTACATCCCTGAAGGGCCACCAGTCTGTCAACTCATAAAAATGCATTGACACATACACCATTAAGGACAACAAATTACTACATATTTAAAGTAAACATTTTGATGCTACTGTGCTCATTTTTACATTCACTATTTTACATCTAGAAATTACTCACAGTATGTCACACACTTGCAGACAAAGCTCTAGTGTAGATGAGTGACTGTCCCTACACACTGAAGCACATGGCCTGGCAGCTAAGTCATGGTAGGTGGCCTGCTAAGTGCTGGCCAAACCGGAAGGCACTGATTTTTAGAATCCTGCCCCTCTCCTCAAGCATGGTGGATCCTGGCTGCTCTGTCCCCTTACCCCTCACTGCTGCCAGATGGAAGGAGTTCAGCGAGGAGGCTGCCTCCTTGCTGATCTCCCGTCCCCCTGGTTGCAGCAGGGAAACCACATGCATCCTGTAGACTTGTGCACTCCACCTGGTTCCCTAGGAAGTGGCTCCCCTCTGCAGCCAGGGAGATCAGTGCTTCCCTCCCTCTGGCTCCAGCAGAGGACTCAAGCAGTGCTCTGCTTAGGGACCCAGGCAAAGCATTTTGCCATGCTCCCTGCTGGAACCAGGGGAGGGCAGTGCTGATCTCCTTTCCCCTTGGGTGCACAAGGAGCCTGCATTGGTCTTGCAGCCCTGTGGCACTGCGCCCACTGCCCTGTGGGTCCTTCGGCAGCAGCTCCCTTCTGCAGCCAGTGGGAGGGGAGCAGCAGGCCACTTTGAAAGATCCTGCGGGCCACATTTGGCCCCCAGGCCATGGTTTGAGAACCACTGGTATATTCCCATTTATCTGAAACCCTATTAGCTGACCCTCCACATTATCTGAAACCCTTCTTCGTCCCCCAGCATGAGATCCATGTCCTCTGCTCTGTCTCATGCTGGGAGAGAAGGAAGGGATTTGGATAATGTGGGATTCAGATAATAGAGCAGAGACCCCTGGCCAGAACTGGGAGGAGGAGGAGGAGCCCCTGGTCGCAAGGGAATTACCCTGCTACTGAATGGCTCCTGTGGCAGCTCAGGGCCCAGTCCCACTGTCACAGGATAGAGGGGTGGGCCCATGACAGTGGAGCTGCAGAGGGCTTCCTGGGTTTCTGTGCATCTAGTGACACCAGATTCCTGCACATACAACGGTCGGCAAAGTCCAAGGATGCGGTCCCAGCTGGGGTCTCTGCTCTGCCCTGCCAGGACCACAAGCTCCCCCAGCACCTTGTATCTGCAGAGACCGGGTGTCACTGGCCCCACTGTTCCCAGATTTGCCCATCACCTTGAGGTGTGCTCATTTATTAGTGTTACCTTCCTGGAAGAGGGGGTGTGATTCCATTCATGTGCTACTTGTGTGTTCATATGGCTACAAGTCCCCTCCCAATGGAGGATCCTGCAGGACCTAAGGTTTTCAGGGCTGGGTTCCTCCAGCCCCAGATTCAAATAACCCCCCACAGATACACACACATTCTAGATTAACCTGAGCGTACTGGGCTGTCAGCACTCTCAGCTGATCCCCCTTATACGTCCCTGAACTCAGCAGGCCGGGTGACACAGCACTGTCAGCTGCCACCCTCATGTGCCCCTGGACTCCGCAGGCTAGAAAGAGCAGCACTTCTCAGCTGCCTCCCCTCTCACTCCACAATTGTTCTAGCAGTAAGTTCCTTGATAAGCAAACCCCATAGGATTTTTGGGCACTCCAGGGATCTTTGGCTTAGGTAAAAGAAGCGTTGCTGCAGAGCAAGATAGGGAAGCCAAGAACACAAAGGAGTAAAGGAACTTTGGAGAGAGAGACTGGCAACCAGCTTGATTATAACAGTTAGTTTATTGCCAGGTATATAAAACTTATGATACTAATAGTGATGCCATACAAGGAGAGAAAAATAATCAAATGCTTACAATACTACACAATTACAGTTGAGGTATTGGAGAAATCTAGCCCAGGTTTGAGTACAAAAGTAGGAAGCTATTCCTGGACTAAAAGAGAGAGAGAGAGAGAGTGTTGGGGGAAAAAGGGGGGGGTCTCACCACTCGTTACAGCCCAGAAGTTCTCAGGAGACAGACTGTTCAGCTTAGGGTCTGGAGCGCTTGAGCCCTCAACATGATCAGTCAGGAAAAGGGGAAATTCCAATGGTCTGATGCTGCGTTTGGATCCAGGCATCAGAACAGGGGTTTGAACTTGGGTAGCGGTTTTTGTAGAACCAGGTTTGTTTATGGGTAAACAATGGCCTGGTCTACACTTGCCTTCCGGATTCGGCGGCAGTCGACGGGAGATACGTAAGTGACGTAAATTTGCTGCGTCTCCACGCGCCATCCACACTGCGCTGCGCCACTTACCGGGGTGGTTTTCCTATGTCGATCGCTGGATCAACTGAGCAGGTCTACACAGACCACTCAGTCGATCCAGAGCAATCGATCTGAGGGCAGCGAATTTGCTGCCATTAGTGTAGACCCAGCCAATGTCTCAAGGAAGTAGCCCATAGAGGTTTTCTTTATGCTGGACAATAGGAGCTGTTCACTCCTGGCTATGGGCAGTGTTCCTTGAGGGAGCTCACAATGCAATCAGGCAGATTCAGTTTTTTGCATATCAGTAATTAGAATGGTCTGATAACTGTGGAGCTGGATGGGTGCAGGTGTGGTTTCATTTACATCAGGAGCACATACTCTTCCCTCATCCCCCCAAAATCTCCAGTGTGTATTATTATAAATGATTTATCATCATGTAGTTGCTAAACAGAGGCAATGCTTATAATTCTGTGTATACCATAAACGCTCTGGCATTTTACGTCAAGTATATAAACAGTTTGCATGGTTTAAAAGTAGGTTGAAACTGTGGCTCAATTAGCACTAAGGAACATGGTGAATAGAGTCAGTTTGGGCCTAATTTCCTGGGAGTGACACTTTGCTCTCAGTTATAGTGGTGAAACTCTACTGACATTAGTGGGATTACTCTGAATTTATATCAGTTTAACAAAGAGCAGAATTTGACCAAGCTGTCTAAATACAGACTCGTGAAAATAAAGGTTGAAGAGACGGGATTTGTATTTGCATTTGTTAGTTTTGCAAACAGATACCACAGAGTAACTTTTTTCCATAGTATGTGTAGCCCAAAACATCTGTTTAAGTATTATTGAGTAAGGAAATTGTGAAAAAAATTAGTAAGCAGATGTAGTGATTTCCTATAGCTGGGAGATGTCGTTTTGCACCATTTTGTTCCTTTTGAACATTTCACAGGAGACCCATTATTCTGAAGAATCACTATTGCTGTACTGTGTGGGTGTGTACAAATGCACACTCCAGAAGTTCTAAAAGATGGCCTGGTGGTTTTAATATATAATTTTTAAAAGGCAGCTAGGAAGTATTATTTTCAGACTTCTCAATCAGTTTTAAACCAAAGCTGTTTTGTGGCTACAGAATTGAGCCATGCGGAAGAAATGGGTGAAAGTTTATCTGTGAGGATCTCAATCTTTGAAATATGGCATAGTCTTTCAATTTATATGCATCTTCAGAAAATCATATTTTGAAACACTGTGTTAACTGGAGCTTTTCAGAAGACAGTGACTACATACAGATTTTATAAAATACAGAGTTTGCACTTCTCTTTTGTCTCTATTGAATTTTAACTTTTATCCTAAAATAATTCTTAAGCAGATGAAACTTCTGTCAAAAGTAGTTAACCGCATACACTCATCTCAAGCAATGCACCCATTTTTTCCTTTCCAGCATTCATTTTAAAATTAGAAATCTTAATTTTAAAAACTGTTTCTGTAATCAAACCCTGTTTTAACCTGCCCTCTGATATTTCCCATTCTGTCTGTGTCCAAAATAAAATGCAAATAATGGAGACAGCTTTAAATTTGCTTTGTCCTTCTCAATATCATGCCATTTTAGGATTGTTTTGACAATTTTAAAATGACTTGCCCACTGTGGGAACATCTAGTTCAACCATTTTTTACTATGCTTGCATTATATGTAGAAACAGTGCAAAAACTCCTTACTAAAAATGCAAAAGAGGGATTGGAGAGACAAGTTAATTCTATTTGCGTAAAGTGCTGCCAGGTTATGGAGACAGCAACAAAATGGTGTTTGGATACAAATTCTCATCGATCAAAGTTGTACTGAAAATCAGAATTACAGTCAAAACATGATACCAAATAGATTCAAACCCCTTCCCATTCCCCCAAACAATGTTTTTAAAAAGGGGGGAGGAAAAAGTAAATGTTTTACTTGGATTCATTAATACCAAGATTTTTCATTAGATTGAAATTTAGCCTGGCACAGATATCCTCCATAAGGCCTCTGGATCTGTTAAATCCTTCATCTACGTGAGGAGCTACTGATAAAGCAGTAGAGAGCCCATGCCCTTTGGGAAGGGATGTCTCCATATCAGTGTAACATATGCTGGCACAGATGCAGCATAGGAGTTACTGTTTCTTATTTGACAGCTTTTGATGTGGCTCCGTTAAACGGGATATAATTTGATTATCTTTACATGGGGAAAATGGCATGGGTGTGTTTTGTCATCATACTTCTCATTAAATTCAATATCAGCTGTCCAGATTTTGATTACAACGTTAATTAATTAATGTTGTAATTAATGTAATTTTAATTAATGTAATTAATTAATGTAATTAATGTTGTGATTAATTTAATTTTGATTACAATATTAATTAATAAATAATGGTATTTTAGATGGAGTTCAAGCATGGAAAATTTCATCCCAAAAAGAATCCCTTTGGGAAATTCATAGAAATAATATTTTCCAACCCTTCTTTTACAGTGCCAGTCATAACCCATTAACTTCTATGAATTAAACTGGGTTGGATTCACACTCGAGTTACTTCCCTGGAACTAACCTAATTCAAGTGGGTGTGACCCCAAAGTGAAGCAGCACTAGAGCTACACAGAGTGACTGGATTAATAGCAAAGAATGATGATATTTACCTGTTGATGAGTTGTGGTGATGTGAGCCACTGCATCCCCATTGCATTACTAGCTCCAGCATTAGAAACTGTTAAACTTCAACCCACGTCCCCTGAAGGGCCAGCTCGCTTAAATTTAGAGCACCGTAACTCCATCTACAGATTTTTGTATAACATAGAACGACAAGAAGTCTTATGAATAGATAATTTTGTACACAGTTTCATAAACAAATGAAATTCCTGTTAATGACTTACCCGCTTCAGGAGCTGGCTGACACGTTCTAATCCCACAGATATCTTAAGAAATGATTTTTGTGGCTGACACGCACCCAAAGAATCACTGTGCGCAGAGCTGAACTTCACAGTGCGTCAGGGGTTTGGTACGGTGGTGCTAAGAACTCGGACCTGATTCAGCAAAAGCACCTAAGCATGATTTTAACGTCAGTTGTGAATAATCCTATTTAGTTTAACAGAACTGCTCACATAATTAAAGTTAAGCATGTGCATAAGTGGATTGTGTCAGTGCCCAGCAATGTGAAGGATTGAGCCCAAAGAGAAGAGCATACCACCTGTACAAGATTGTAGCATCCTGCTCCCTAGACACAAGATCTGTCATGGTTTTTCTGTTTTACAAGTCCTCTGCCTGGAGATGAAGGGATTTGAGCCTAAGTGAGTCAACTTTTAATTTTCTATGTCATTCGTTTGTTACAAATGCACCATAAAATATTAGTCACATGTTGCCATGTTTAATTCTTTGGCAGATGAAGGTAAAATTATTTTTATCTTTAAAAATAATAGCTTATGCTATCTAAATAAAAAACCCTATAAAATAGCCAGCTACAAATCAAAAAGTGAATACGAACGGTAAAAGCCATCCATAAATAAAACAGTTCTTCTCTTCAATGAAAACTTTTACAGCTGCATTGTATATTTTATTATGTAAGTCATGTAAAAATAGATTGAGGAAAAGTGATTCATGAGGCAAAGTATACATTGGTATGCAGTTCAACTGGCCAAATTGATCCCTGGTGTGAAATCAGTTGACTTATGCCCAAAATTAATTTTTCTCATTATGACTGTGGCACTTGAGAAGGAAATCTGTATGTCCATGGGCTTGTTCTTGCCTACATTGCCCTCCACTAAAATGTTCTTTCATGTTCAGTTACCAGCCAGTGCTGTTTTCTTTGTCTTTGCTGAAGGGTTTAGCTTTAGATAAAGCTTTTATGTTTTTTGACAGTAACATTATTCACACTTTCCTAATATGAGAGCAAGTGAGAGCTCATTTATTTAATCTGCTTTGTTTACACAGAGCATTGAATGAGCATAAAAGCCAAAAGGAACAACATTCTATCTTTTGTCTTTTATAGTAATTCTGAGGCCATCTTGTAGTTCAGATATTTTATTTTTAACTTAGCATTTTGAATGTACTATATTTTTCTTTTGGAAACAGCATGCGTAACTCATCCGAGTATTGTACATATAATTTCATATTACTGAGTGCCCTAGCAAATAATTACAGGGACTTAAGTGAATGAGGTGAACTTCTGTATCTCCACTGCATGAATGATTTGAGAGCAAAGGTTGTGACCTGAAGGGTCAAGAATATTGTATGGAGTGTGTGAGTGCAGTGGATTTATCAGACGATCCCATTCAGTCTCTGCTTTTCTGCTGAAATTTTCCTGATGCTGCACAATTAGTAAACACTGGTTACCAGGGATATTAATGTTCTTTCTGGGTTTTGTTTGTTTTGTTGCTTGCATGGAGTCCTGATTAGAGCTTCTGAGGTGGAATTCACTCACAAGTGATTTATTTTGTGTATCTAAGATGGAGTCCAGCTGTTTGAGGCTTTTTTTGCAGGGAAGTCTAGATTTCAGATAGCATCTAGAGTGGCAGGACAATTGTTGTTAAGATACCTATTTGCAGCCTAAAACTGTTACCTGAGATATTTAAGACTATTTAATCATTGTTGATATATTCTAAAAATTGTCACAGATTCTCATTATTAAACTTCTCATAGTAATACTGAGATCTGAGATTTTTCTCTAATATTAGTTAATTATTATTTTTTAAAAGTATTGTTTTCCCACTGAAAAAACACGTTGTCTGCTTTTATAAACTTTATTAAAACAAAATGATAAAACGTAGTCCTTAAATGATCCTGTGCATGTGTGGTGTAAGTTAAAATATTTATAACAGACAATAAAATGGTCGTGTGCAAAGTCAGAAAATAGGATGTCGCCAGCTTCGAGAATTCTGGAAAATCCAAAGAATATCGCACCAAAGAATGTGCCCTCTCGTTCGCGTTCAGAAATTAAAACCTCTATTGATACTTAGAAACAGACTCCTATTCATATGTCCCATATGATTTGTAACATGCTAATCCTTGCCATGAATCCCTTCCTTATTCTCAGTATCTGAGACGGAGACACATAATTTCAAAACATGGCTTCTTCACATTTTTTGTAAACGTCAGTCCTTCATTGTTTGAGGGTTTTTATCATTCAGTTTTCACAACTGCTTTGGACTTCCTAAATCCTGCGAAAGAGCCACTATTCTTAAAATTTTTTAAAAGAAAACGTGGGCAAAAATATATCCATAACCTGCTACCACTGACTTTTCACCCTCAAATCTTAATTTAAAGATTCTAATTTCATAAAGCCTTAATTCCTCTGTTTTACCAGTAAATGTACTTCAACTGTCAGTATCTTTTGTCTAAAACATTGTGAGAGTTGCCTTTCTCTTAAATGGTTCTGTATGAGTGTTTGTCTATACGCTTACTGGTAAGACACCTCCTGACACACCCAGCTGATACTTTACTGCATGGTTTGCATGCTTAAAATTAATTTGTGCATATGTTCCATAGGTTATTTTTAGATTACTGTAGGCCAAATCCTGATGCTACAATAATTCCTTCCACAACGGATTCCTTTAATGAACTGTACCATAGTATAAACAGGTGAAATAGTGCAGGTCCAAGAATCCACGTCGGCTGTCTAAGGACTGCATAATTGTTTACATATCACTGATAAGTTGCTAAAAGGGAGCAGGAATTTATCACTGGAGCTTTAGCCCAACTCTTGCTGATCAATCTAAATTAAAAATTAAACAATCCTATTCATCTGATCACATGACTTGTCAGTATCTGGAATAACTTTTGTGTCAGCATCAGGTGTGCTTAGGTAGAGCACACGTTCAGAACTCTGGGGAGGAAGAGAGGAGGAGGTATTCTCCATAGAAGGAAAAAAGTCCAAGCTTGTTGTGCTTTTCTGCACAACACTGAAAACTAAACTCACATCTTCCACAGAGATCTGAAGTGTTAGCAAATAGTTACCCAAATTTACCTCAACAAACCACCATCTCTGCTGTGAAGAACAGCATGCCTTCCTTCATGCTGCCTGTGATACAATGAAACTGCTTTGTTCCTGAAAACTCCTGACCCCAGTAACCTTCCATAGGATCCTAGGAGGATAATCCACTCAGCAGCAAGATCAGGGCATAGACTGTTTGATGAAACATTATAACCAAGTATCAGTTTAATCAGTTAACCCACTAACTCCGTAATGACCACATCCCCATAGATCACAACTGGTCACAGATGACAGCCCTCAGTAATAGCCAGGAGCATAGAATAAGAAGAGAGATGTTACCACGACTGCCCATCTAAATGGTAACAATGGCACACAGCCCTCCACAACTACATGCTGCAGCCACAGCGGAGGCTAAAAACGCCATGTTTTCTGCTGTAGTAACACCTGCCAAGTCATGATCCAAAGAGCTGTCTGGCTAATTGATCAAAAGGTCCATGTCCACCATCAGACCCAAGCCATTCCAGGTGTCAGAAGCTCTCACCTTACTTTTCAGAGGATTGAGAAAATCACAGCTGGCCTTCCAGTGAATGTGAAAGCCACACTAGGAGCAAGAACATTGTCTGTTCCAACTGTCCTGATAGACTCTGGGCCTATAAACCACACTGAAACACAGATACTTGTCTGATCCTCCACCTGTGACTCACACCTGTGTTCCTCCTGACTGGGCTCCCTGATCATGTCATCAGCACCCCATTCAGGTAAACTACCATGCAGCATGCAAAACTCCAGTGGTCCTGAAATAGCTGGCATTGACACACAGGAACTGCAAGCTATTGTCTTGTTTCCAGCTTAATCTCCGTGATCAAAGTCATAGAGACTGTTAGCAATCAGGTTCCAATACCACCTAACCTCCATCGATATCCTCGGCTGCTCACAATTGTGCTTCAGACTGGATGATGGCATAGAGATTACCCTCCCAGCCCTAATAGAGATGAATGGGGACCACAGCTCCAGGCTCAAAATCCTTGACCTCTAAGTAACCTTTGACACTGTTGTTCAAGAAGTATTGCTGGCTTGCATAAAAGGTACCTGGCAAGAGTGGATGGACTCTGCTCATTCTTATCAGACAGATTAGAAGCATGACGGACACATGCTTCTCTGTGAGGGTCCTCCTAAAAGATTTAGTTGTAGCCCTTCTCTTCTCTCTCTCTCTCTCTCCACAGACTGGTGACAGATCAGTTGTCAATGAGCTGATATTGGTGACAGAACTGCTATCAATGTATCATTGACACTAAAATCCATGTGTGTGCGTGTCTATATAATATGAGATAACTTAGATGAGATGCCATGACACACTACACAAAGGATATGGACAAATCGGAAAGAGTCCAGCAGAGAAGAACAAAAATGGTTAGGGGGCTGGAGCACAAGACTTATGAGGAGAGGCTGAGGGAACTAGGCTTATTTAGTCTGCAGAAGAGAAGAATGAGGAGGAATTTGATAGCAGCCTTTAACTATCTGAAAGGGAGCTCTAGGGAGGATGGAGTTAGGCTGTTCTTAGTGGTAGTAGATGACAGAACAAGGAGCAATGGTCTCAAGTTGCAGGGGGTGGGGTGTCTAGGATGGATATTAGTTCTGATATTGCAAACCCTTGGTAGGTTAGGCCCAACTTCCTCAAAGGCCACCTGTTTAACCAGGTCCACCAAGACAACTGCACTGACTAGAAAATGCTTCAAATAGACTGGTCACAGGAGAAGACTTTTTGGAGCAGAGTATTATGAATAGCAGAACCCAGCTAGATTCTATGAAAAAGCAATGGCAATGAGTAGGTCCAAATGGAAGACTCACCCCTTTGACCATGCCTTTCATCAGCAACAGCATTTTCCAAAGACTAACCCATGGTTGTGAACATTGGAGGGGAGGAGGGAGAAGAAGAAAAGAAAATGCAAGAAAGGAAAACAAATACATCCAGATGTGTACCTGGGGAACAAGGGAGACTGAGAATATTGCTATTTGGGGCATGCTCATATTTGTTGATATTAAGATATCTCAATGGTAGGTGCTTTTTCTTAGATCTAGTAATTAGAAGGAGGTGAGCTACTTAAAACTCTTAACTGTCTGCTGCTGAGGATGAGCAGTCACTGAAAATATTTTGGCAATATCTCTGTGTAGCAGCAGCAGCAATGATACCTATGCAGTCAACTCCAGAGACTTGAATTAATTGTCTGGCTTGTAGAGCTGAAAGAGCGCTTGGTTTGGCTTGGCTCAGCCTTCAGTTCTGTGGCTTGCCTGCATTCAGATAATGTTAGCAAACATTTCCAGATAAATTGCTTCCTGATTTTCAGTGCCAGTTATTTGCTCTGCCAAGCAACTTTACATGTTTAAACTTAACATGTCAAAATTGGTCACTCAATATGGCATGTTATTTTATGCTTTACCTCTCAGCCAGGATCATGTTACAGTTGTTTAACATAGTGGGAAGAATGGTGAGGGGAGCCTAAGTTGTTCTAAAAGGGAACATTTTGTAGTTGGGTTAGTAGTAGTCATTGCTATCTAGTATATGAGCTATTAAGTTTATCCTTCCCTGGCTGCACTGCATAAAGACACACTTCCAGATAAAGGCTCCTCACCATTCGTATACCCTGGTAGAGTATCCTATTCCTGTTAAAGTGTGCACTATTTCTAATTTTAAAATTGCAAGGGCAGATCACACTACTAGAACATTACTAGATCCTTTGGAGAGGGAAATACCATAATTTTAATATCTGTTGTGCGCTGGCATATTTGTGGCTGTGGTCTCCAGATAGAACACATAGACCAAGATTTTTTATTTTTTTTTTAAATGGGTGCCTAAAGTTTCAGTTTTCCATATTTAGGCTTAAATAAATGGTCTGATTCTCAAAGTAGTGACTTTAACGGGAGTTACTAAGATGCAGTTTTTGTAGGCATTTAGGACCTCAGTCTTGCAATGCCTAACTGATTTATGAGCCTAAATAGCATTTTAATATGGATTTAGGCATTTAGGAGCTATAATGTCTAAATATCTTCAAAAACCTTGGTCCGAGTACTCCGCATTCATGAAAACCAGGCCTTTTATTTAGAAGTCTAAAAATAAATGTAGAAGAACTGTAGGCACCTTTTTAAAAAATCCTGGCCTATGCAGCTACAGTAAATCTGTAGAGACTAATATGAGAAGCTATATGAGAAGCTATATATTGCTATCCTCACATCTGTATTGCAATAATTTCTCAGATTTTAAGGCCAGATGGGATCTATGTGGATTTGTTTATCCATGTTTCCTCTGTTGTACACCACTGGGAGCTTTGCCTCAGGAGCCCACATGACTGTTTATTTCTATGAAAAATGGACAGAGGCAAAACAAGGCATGGCTTCAAATCAAAAGCCTTCACTCCCAATTTTAAATGCCAGCAGCCAAGAGAGGTTTGTTCAAGCCAAGGCCTGCCTGGCAGGCACTTCCATTCTGGATTAGCCATGTGTTTTAGGAAAGGACACTTGACTAGAACACGGATATTATATTTTGATGAAGCACTGCCTGATCTGGAAAACCACATAATTGTGTGTTCATGAAGCATCCTTCTGGCGTTGTTCTAAAAAACCACAAAAGCATATACCTTCCACATGACCAGCCTTGGCTGGAAGTGTAACAGTAAAAAGTGAGGCCCCAAAAGTCATGAAA
Organism: Mesoclemmys tuberculata; assembly: GCA_007922155.1. Taxonomy (NCBI): domain Eukaryota; kingdom Metazoa; phylum Chordata; order Testudines; family Chelidae; genus Mesoclemmys; species Mesoclemmys tuberculata. The sequence continues at coordinate 3,205,374 of ML675690.1, read as the reverse complement.
CTAAAGGTTTGTCTGCATGTGCAGCATTGGGAGACCAGTGGGAGAGCTGTAGTTTTTGTTAACATCCTTGTGTGGGGGAAGGAGAATCTGTAGAAACCAATATGCAAAGCACTGCATAATGGACATTTAATATATTATATATTGTTATATTGCTAGTTTCTCTTCAAATTCTTTTTTGGCCACACTTTTATACTTGACTTGCCAGAGTTATGCTCTTTTCTATTTTCCTCAGTAGGATTTGGCTTCCAATTTGTAAAGGATGTCTTTTTGCCTCTAACCGCTTCTTTTACTCTGTTGTTATAGCCATGGTGGCATATATTTGGTCCGCTTACTGTTCTTTTTAATTTAGGGTAGACATTTAATTTGAGCCTCTATTAGAGTGTTTTAAAGATGTTTTAAAGAAGTTTCCATGCAGCTTGCAGGCATTTCATTCTTGTGACTCTTTCTTTTAATTTCTGTTTAATGAGCTTCCTCATTATTGTGTAATTTCCCTTTCTGAAGTTAAATGCTATTGTGGTGTGCTTCTTTGGTATTCCGCCTCTCCCCACATAAGGATGTTGAATTTAATTATATTGTGGTTGCTGTTACCAAATGGTTCAGCTATATTCACCTCTTGGACAAGATCCTGTGTTCCACGTAGGACTAATTAAGAACTGCTTCTCCCCCTGTGGGATTCAGGATTAGTTGTTCCAAGAAGTCATTAGTCGTGTCTAAAAACTTTATTCCTGCATCCTGTCCTGAGGTGACATATATCCAGTGAATGTGGGCATAGCTGAAATCTCCCATTATTATTGCGTTTTCTATTTTTATAGCCTCACTAATCTTCCTGAGCATTTAACTGTCACCATCACCATCCTGGTCAAATGGTCAGTAATAGGTTGCCACTGCTATACCCTTATCATGCAAGCATGGAATTTCTATCCATAGAGATTCTGTGGTACAGTTTGATTCATTTAAGTTTTTTACTATATTAGATGCTATGCTTTCTTTTACATATAGGGCCACTTCTTCACCAACACGACCAGTTCTTTCATTTCTGTAGATTTTGTACCCTGATGTTGTAGCGTCCTGTTGATTGTTACTGCGATGGCTGTAGATTTCCAAATTTAAAAGCATGTCTTGGTGAATTCAGATTAAAATAAACTTCAACTGGTTCATAGGAAACGATTAAAAATGGCTAAAGCTGGGGAGGCATATAGGTCCAAGTTTAGGGTCCATTCCTGGTCCCAGTTTAGTCGGTGGCAAAAGTCCCATTTATTTCAATGAGAGAATGAGTGGGATTTCAGGGTGGCAATAATATGGAAAAGATCACTGATAATTTCTTATATAACATACCCAAAAACATTTAACAACAGCTAATGGTGCAACGGGATTTGTTCCACCCACCCAAAACCTTAGAAGTATGCAAATAAAATGGGGAAAATCTCATATTCTGAACGTGTGTAGCCTTATTCCACTTTAACATTTCAGAGGTCACAGTTAATATTTGGTCTCAGTTAATATTGTTGCACTTAAAATTTCTCCTGCTTTTGAAAGATTCTACTAGTTTGAGATAGATTCCATGTACTTAAAATGAACTCCACTAGAACTAGTAATATCGCTCCAAGAAACCACACCTTTTAAAATGAGACCATTGTAAGGAATGGATTAATGGACATCTTGCAACAAAACAGAAAGTTTGATTGGCTATCAAATGTAAAGTTTTGACTGATGATAGCATTAGTTCTCCACTCTGAATCCGGTATTGTAACATGACTTCAGTATAAACAGTTTTCCTTTTCAATTCAGTGTCACATTCTCGTTAGAACTGCTTTTCTAAAAACGTAACTCCTTGGATTAACATGAAATCTTAATTTGATTTTACTTTCTTGTGGTCTGCACTGTTTGTCAAATCCAATCACCTTCTCTTTTCAGTTACTGTAAATAGTCCATTCAACTTAGGTCTGGAGAAAGCACATTCCCCCCCCCCACTTAACCCAGGGCATTGCCACTACCTGCTCGTGTGTGTGTTTTGTTTGTTGGGAGTGAGAGTGAGGAAAGACTTAAAAATTGTTTTGTGTTTATTGCATATATGTCTATTAAGAGAGAATCTTTCAATAGGTCATTTTGTAATTCAAACAAATGAAAAGACATTTCAGTTTTGCTTTAAATGCTAAAACATACTCAGCATTTCTAAATTTCAGAAGGAATCTAATTTCATAACTGCAGAGCAGTAACTAGAACTCAGATGTTTCTTATGGATATGCCAACATATGAACACAATTATCCCGCCACATGATTAATTACCTGCATCCATGTCCTTTTCATATATAGAAGAAAAAGGCAACAGGATTTCCTCAGTTTGTTCTCCTCTTGCATTTGCACCCCACCCATAATGAAACACTGACTGTTTTACAAAAAATTGACAGTTTCAGCTAATCTACTTTTGACATCAATGCAGTTAATTTTTTTAATCTCAAAATTGAAATATATTTTTTAAAAGCCATGTCTTGTCCACATTATGGGGAAACCTGGAACAATATTCAAGATCTGTTTAAAGATGGTTTAAGAGCATGACTTCATGCTGCTTATTTCTTTGAATTGAGACTTATGTTTTTTATATTTGCCTTTCAATCACTGAACTCTCCATTTCCCCATTGGGTGATGCCCACTAACATGACATAATTTACATTTAAAATAGTGGGCTGGGAAACAAGGTTCTTTTGTTGATACTGTCTTTAATAATTTCCTTCATATTTTTTCCCCAGGACTGGTTTGGGTAGGTAAGCCCTTGGGCAAAAAAAGAGGGAACCTAAATGTATAGTTTAGAACAGAGAAAACTTGTGGGAGAAAAATGGTTATAGTTTATAAATCCTTTCTTGATCATAAAATTGTCCCTGCAGATTTCCGTTCTGGGAGTCAAGGATTGTGCTTTAGGGTCCCATAGCATTTTAAAGCAATTCATTCTGAATGTGGTTAAAAAATGGTCTGCTCCTGTAACTGAATGGTTATTCTTTACGGCTGTATGAACAGTCTTAGAATCTTTCCCCTCACACTGGGAAGGATTGTCAACCCTCCAGAATTCTCCTGGAGTTTCCAGGAATTAAAGATTAATCTTTAATTAAAGATTATGTCATATGATGAAACCTCCAGGAATACATCCAACCAAAATTGGCAACCCTAGCTTCCATGGTAAACCAAGGTGAAGAGGGGTAAGGGAAAGAAATTCCTCTCTGACCTTCTTCTACATCATTCATGGGGGCTTCATCCCTCCCTCTGCTGTGGAATGAGCTGTGAGGCCCACCAACAAATCTCTCATATCCCTCAGGATCCACAGGGGAGCCCGGTCTAGTTCATCTGCACAGAGACTCTGTGCAGCAGCTCTGAGGATGTGGTGCCCCCCTCTGTCCAACTCTTGAATCCCACCTTTTCCTTTGTCACCATGTCTCTGTAGGCCTGCCTCACTGTGGAAGGGGTATTTGTGGGAAAGATTAATACAGCCCAAGCTATATTTCTGAAGCCATCCAATGTCTGCTGTCCCAATGGGGAAATGATGTGCACACCTCCCTCCCCAACCCCACCCCCCAGCACTTTGTGGTTGTACAGCCGCAGTGCACCTCTACAGAAGCAGGGTAACCAGAGCACTTCAGCTTGCCACTCACTCCTCTCCACTTCTTCCCCTGAGGCCCGCCCGCTTGCTCCTTTCCACCACAGTGCAGAGGAGTCAGCAGCAGGCAGGGAAGCTAAGGAGAAGAGTCTGGGCAGGGGCGGGGCCTTGGGATGGAGCACAGGTGGGGCTACAGTACGGGTGCCCCCCACACTTCTATGGAGCTTCGCTTCTAGCACTCCAAAGTTGGCGGGCTGGAGCACCTTGAAAGGGAAATGGTCCGTGCCTCATCCATAACATTTGCCCTCCTTCCTGGACTGCCTTTTTGGGGAGTCTTAGCCTTCCCCAGCCTCTTATACGCGCCACCCATGCCCATTATTAGAGATTATGGCTCGTCGTCTGACTTAAATCTAAAATCACTGCTCACCCAGTATGAAAATATTGTGATTTCACAATAAATGGGGCACAGGTTGTTCTCAGCCACATTCTCCTGACAAGTACTGTGGGTAAAACTACAGTAATTAAACTCCTTTCCCCACAGACTACTTGCATAGAGTGTGTCAGTCAATCACAGAGCCTTTAGAAGGCTTTTAAGCAAGAAATGCTAATAAAAAAATTGAAAACATAATTGCTGGCTTTTAGCCCTACAGCTTAGTGAGAGACCTCTTTCCTTCCTCACACACTGGTGGTAGGACATTAAGTGTTCCCCTCTCAACAAAATTTAAATTGGCTCAAGACTTGGCTATTCAAGGGAGCTATTCTAGATTGTGGCAGGAATAGCTCCCTTTAGGGAAAATGTGGGGGGGAGCTAAAGTTATATTTTTCTTTATCTGGTATTTTGGCTAACAGGATCCAGATTCTTTCCTGTGCCAAGATCTTTTGGGTACAAGAAATTGGGGGACCCATGGACTGGTTATGGCTCCTGGGTTGTCACACCTACCCAACTCTAGCCCTAATGTAAGTTAGAGGATCCTAGAACTCTGCTCCATCCCCTCTTGCTCCATGTCCTACATTAGTGTAGGAGCTCATCTGGCTTTGTACCAGTGGAGAATTGCCTGCTGGTGGGAAAATTCTCAACTGGCCAGGTGCAGCCAGATCATGTGCACTTCATAGTGCTCAGGACACATGAAAAATACCAAACTGGGGCTTGAGAATCTGGCCCAATGACATATGGGGCAGAGAAAAGATTCCATATATTGGATTGTATTACTTTTTGTGGTTAAGAAACATTGAAATGATTGATAGATTCCAAGGCAAGAAGGGATCATTGTGATCATCTAGCCTGATCTCTTGTATAATGCTGGCCATAGAACTTCTCCCAAATAATTCTTAGAACATATCTTTTAGAAAAACATCCTGATTTAAAAATTGTCAGTCATGGAGAATTCACCATGACCCTTGGTAAATTGTTCCAGTGGTAATTATTCTCACCATTAAAAATTTACATCTCATTTCCAATCTGATTTTGTCTAACTTCAATTCTCAGCCATTGGATAATATTATACCTTTCACTGCTAGATTGAAGAGCCCACTGTTAATTATTTGCTCCCCATCTAGGTATTTATAGACTGTAATCATGTCACCCCTTAACCTTCACTTTGTTAAACTAAATGAACCTGAGCCGTAAGCAGAACTCTATAGCGAATGGTATTTATAATGTTGCTCATACACTAGGCCATATATGTAACTGGCTGATGCATTTTGTTTGAAAGATTTCACATGCATACAATTGTAAGTAATAGTGATACCATAACTCTGATAATGACTGTCACACAAACTAATAAGTTGGTGGGAATTAATTATCACAGGTAGCTAATGAGGATAGGCATTATGAAGGGTTATACAGAAATGTTTTTAATATTTCCAAGGGTAATGGGTACACCGTAAGTGTTTTACATTTGAGTACTTTAGATGTCTTATATTGTTTTAAGAGCAGTGTAACATTTATTAGTTGTCTTCCTTGATGCAACTTTAAAAGAAAACTAATAATGAAACAATGCTGATCAAGAATTCTGCCAGAAGATCTGTCCCCCCTCGAATAACAGTTGATTAGGGACCTCTACTGGTGTAACAATATAATAATTGTTGCAATATTTGCAAGCTGAAGGTGCACAATTGAGGCAAAATGATATTTTAAAGTTGCACTCTAATTACTTTTCTGTTTTTATAAAACTCTCCAGATGACTGCTTGTGTACTTAAAATTGCACATTGTATTGGTTTGTATTCTGTGCAAAGAAAACTGCCGGGAGAAACAATAGAATTAGAAACTAAGGCCCCAATTTTAGTTGATTGTCTGCAAGCAGACTGCATGGAACTCCCTGAAGTCAGTGGGGTTCGCACAGTCAACACAGTCACGCTATCAGTTGCAGGATCAGGGCCGAACTCCTGATATAGGAGTATGGGTTCTGTGGTCAGAGCTGGGTGTCAGGACTCCTAGGTTCCATTCCAAGCTAGACCAGTAATTTGCTGTGTAACTTTGGGGGCAATCCAGCTAACTCTGTGTGTCTCAGTTTACCTCTTTGTAAAACTGGTGTAGTAATCTTTACTTGCTGCTTTCCAAAGATGTGTTCTGAGTCTTTTAGTTTGTAAATACTTTTAAATCTTCAGCTAAAGGGCTCGGTAAATTAAAGGTATTAGTATTAATGGGGTTTTTATGAACACCTCTGATTATATATTAAAAATGATATTTTGGAGCACAGCAGTTTTTACAACAGTAATTATTTTGGGTTCTACTTCCCTAATTCTGGATGTAATTATGCTTGACCTCTCATGGGAACTACCCACATAGTTGAAAATAAATCCCTTGAAGAGAGTGTGTTTTTGTGTGTGTGAGAGAGAGAGAGTCCTTTTTCTTGTGAAGGAGAAATATTTCCCAAGGGACCCTAGTATTCGGATGTCTCACCAAGAACACATGTATCTACTAGCATAAAAAGTCTGTGTCGATTTGTGAATTTCTTTCTTCTGCTAAATGTATCTAAAAGCTTTTGCTGGAATTCTGTCATCTTCTGTTCAGGCCTGCTGGGACACAGGGGAAAGATAGCATGGGGGAACCTCTTCCTCCTCATTAGCACATCAAGAGCAGCAGGGCACCCCAATTAAGTGAGGTTGCATAACATATATCCAGTGGTGCACAGTCCCAGGGAAGCCTGCTAAGTAATCCGAGCCACTTTCCATTCCGTTCCCCCACCTTCCCATGCACATACTACCAAGTGCTCTACACCTACTCCTTTTTTGGAGTAGCAGTATCGTGCTGTGGAGGGTGGTGCCGCAAGTTTTTCTGAGGCCTCTTGGCCTGTGTGGGCAACATGGCCATTCTCCCAGCCTCGGCAACTGACTATCATAGGGGCAGAATTTTATCTTTGGTTAGTATAAAATACGTATTCTTTAACTGTGGAATAAATAGGGCAGTCTTTTATATGTTATATGTTCTGTCTGTAGTGCACTTTCATCTGATTTACAGTCCTATAAGATGGAAATATACAAATATCTAGATAAAAAAGTGCTGCTCTTTGCTTCCCTAGCAGCAGGATACTGGTACGCTGATAGTCATCCAGGAAGAATCTGTGGCAGCTGCAGGCTCCAATTGCAGTCAGCCCACCCAGTGCACAAACACATCCAAATCTAAAACTCCAGTTGTCATAGACTCATAGACTCATAGACTCATAGGTCAGAAGGGACCAATATGATCATCTAGTCTGACCTCCCGCACAAGGCAGGCCACAAAACCCTACCCATACACATTTATAACAACCCCGAACCCATGACTGAGTTATTGAAATCCTCAAAAGTGAGATTTGAAGACCTCAAGCTGCAGGGAATCCACCAGCAAGCGACTCATGCCCCATGCTGCAGGGGAAGGCGAAAAACCTCCGTGGCCCCTGCCAATCCGCCCCGGAGGAAAATTCCTTCCCGACCCCAAATATGGCGATCAGCTAAACCCTGAGCATGTGGGCAAGACTCACCAGCCAGCACCCAAAAAAGATTTCTCTGCAGTAACTCAGTTCCCATCCCATCCAGCATTCCCACAGACCATTGAGCAGACTTATCTGCCGATAATCCAAAATCAATTGCTCAAATTAAACTATCCCATCATAACATCCCCTCCATATACTTATCAAGCTTAGTCTTAAAGCCAGATAAGTCATTTGCCCCCACTACTTCCCTCGGAAGGCTATTCCAGAACTTCACTCCCCTAATGGTTAGAAACCTTCGTCTAATTTCTAGTCTAAATTTCCTAATATCCAATTTGTACCCATTCGTCCTCGTGCCTATATTAGTACTAAACTTAAATAATTCCTCTCCCTCCCTAACGTTAATCCCCCTGATATATTTATATAGAGCAAGCATATCCCCCCGGAGCCTTCTTTTGGCCAGGCTAAACAAGCCAAGCTCTTTCAGTCTCCTTTCATAAGGCAGATTTTCCATTCCTCGGATCATCCTAGTAGCCCGTCTCTGAACCTGTTCCAGTTTGAATTCATCCTTCTTAAACATGGGACACCAGAACTGCACACAATATTCCAGGTGGGGTCTCACCAGCGCCGTATATAACGGCACTAAGACCTCCTTCTCCTTGCTGGAAATACCTCGCCTGATGCATCCTAAAACCGCATTTGCTTTTTTAACAGCCATATCACATTGGCGGCTCATAGTCATCCTGTTATCAACCAATACCCCAAGGTCCTTCTCCTCCTCCGTCGTTTCCAACTGATGCATCCCCAACGTATATGTAAAATTCTTATTATTAATCCCTAAGTGCATGACCTTGCACTTTTCACTATTATATTTCATCCGATTACTATTGCTCCAATGTACAAGGTAGTCCAGATCTTCCTGAATAGCATCCCGGTCCTTCTCCGTGTTAGCAATACCCCCCAGCTTCGTATCATCCGCAAATTTTATTAACACACTCTCGCTCTTTGTGTCAAGATCAGTTATAAAAAGGTTAAATAAGGTCGGTCCAAGAACCGATCCTTGAGGGACTCCGCTAGTAACCTCCTTCCAGCCTGACAGTTCACCCTTCAGCACGACCCGCTGTAGTCTCCCTTTTAACCAGTTCCTTATCCACCTTACAACTTTCACATTCATCCCCATCTTTTCCAATTTAACTAACAGTTCCCCATGCGGAACCGTGTCAAACGCCTTACTGAAGTCGAGGTAAATTAGATCTACCGCATTGCCCTTGTCTAAGTAATCCGTCACCTTCTCAAAGAAGGAGATCAGGTTGGTTTGGCACGATCTACCTTTAGTAAATCCATGTTGCAATTTGTCCCAATTACCATTGACCTCCATGTCCTTAACTACTTTCTCCCTTAAAATTTTTTCCAAGACCTTACACACGACAGACGTCAAGCTAACAGGCCTATAATTACCCGGATCACTTTTATTCCCTTTCTTAAAAATAGGAACTACGTTAGCAATTCTCCAGTCGTACGGCACAACCCCCGAGTTTACCGATTGCTTAAAAATTCTCGCTAACGGGCTCACAATTTCACGCGCCAGCTCCTTTAATATCCTCGGGTGGAGATTGTCCGGTCCCTCCGATTTTGTCCCATCAAGCTGTTCAAGTTTGGCCTCTACCTCAGATACGGTTAAAGCATCGAAGTATTAGAGTAAAGCTCGTACATTGTGCCGCAGTCAACATTAGCATTTACAAATCTAGGGCCTTTCTTGCTACCCTTATTCACAAAAGTAATCCTATGGACTCATGGTGAAGGGCTGGAGAATCAGAGCAACTGGCATGTCGTGACTTTCGTAGTGGAAGCTTTTTCCAGAGTAAGGAGTGCAGGATTCAGCCTTCCTATGGAGGACGACATTAGCTCTCAAACTCAGAGTAACTAGTTTGTGTTTAAAAAAAAAAAAGTGCACAGAACGCTCCCCCTTCCTTTCAGTAGATTTGTTTTGTCAAGCTCATTATGACAGTGTTTTGTAAAAGTAACGAGTCTGTGGCCACCTGAGATTTCACGTTGTTATTGCGGTAGACCATGGCCGGTATTGGTCTCATAGCCACAGCAGGGATAGAATCTAGATCTTTCTTCTTTAAAGATCTGCATCCCTCTGTCAATTTTGATCAAAAAGATTTTGATGCAGGATGTTCTGGTTTCTCTGCCCTCTGTCTCCAGGAAGTTCCAGGGGTCTATGGTGTGCTTCGTGATGAAAACTGTGTAGTCCCCATTGGCTATAGATTTGTTGCATACTTATTTCCCATTATTGGATTTTGAAACAATCAATTCTGTACAACCAAATTGTTCCTCTTCTTGGGCAGCTTTATATGAATATTTTCTTTCTGAGATTTTATTTACCTGCATGCAAATTGTCACACAAAACAAAAGTGTAATTTTTATGTTTCAGATGCAAAGATGGCTTGAAAGGATTTACGTTCTCTGCGCTTAAGTAAGTATTTAAAAATACCAACCTGTAATTTTAGCTCAAAGTGACCGTTTTGGGGAAATGTGTACACTAGAAGCTGGTTTATAGGAGGCCAGAGCTTCCTTAACAGAAACTGTACTGTTGTAAACCCTTCCTGTATTTTGAGACATATTGCATATTTCCAAGAGGCCATAATATAGAATTGGCAAGAAAGGCGACTTTTCAGATGTGTGGCTGTTTTAGAAAAGGGGGATTACGATAAATTAGTACGGTGCTAATGCTTAGAGGTAGGCAACGTGTGTGTGAAAGAGCATTAAACATTTTCTCTTCCAGAGACAGGAATCCTATATCCCAGCATTGTACTGGGAATAAGGAGAAATCCATTGCCACTGTGTTTTGTCCTGGGTCCCATTATGTTTCTTGGTGATAGTTTGTATTTACAAAGCACTCTGGGAATACAGGAGTGGCTCCATTTTACAGGAACCGTAGGAGTCATATAGATACAGCATGTGCATATGCAATGCACTGCATAATTAAGTCTTGTTTCTGCCATATTAGAAACTTGAGTTTTATTCCTAACTTTGCCAGATATTTCTGTGTGTAACTTCTCTGATCCTATATTGCCTTTGGTAAAATGGGGATAATGACACTTGCATGCCTCCTAAAGTTGGGGTCTCAGGCTGTGCTCAAAAGAAGGGCTGTAAGGTGCACTACTCTGTGAAATTCATTTTTAAGGACTTTGTTGTTGTTTTTATTTTTTTTTTTAAGTAGCGCACATAATTGCCTTGTGTTCTCCTTTTCCTGCCAGGTTCATTGTAGGGAAAGAAGAAATTCCCACACATTCATTTTCACCGGAAGTAGCATTTACAAAAATAGACAGAAAGATAAAGCACCGTGAAGAACTGTCACGGCGAATGAACATAATTGCTGTAACAAAGAAACTTGTGGATAAAGTGTGAGTCCAAAAAGCCCCAAAAACCAAAACCCTTATTGATTCCTTTTTATTTTACTGAGTTTCACATTTGCTCTCTCTATTTTATACAATGACAATGTTTATTGAGTAACAACAGTAACAAAATGGTGAGCTGTCTTAAAAGCAAAGTAAGTGAAACCTATTTAGTAGCATTAGCTCATTATTACTTAAGATGAACTATTCACTAACAAGGCAGCAGGTTTAAAACAAACAAAAGGAAATATTTCCTCACACAACACACAGTCAACCTTTGGAACTCCTTGCCAGAGGATGTTGTGAAGGCTAAGACTATAATGGGGGTTCAAAAAAAGAACTAGATACATTCATGGAGGATAAGTCCATCAATGGCTATTAGCCAGGATAGGCGGGGATTGGTGTTTGCCAGAAGATAGGAATGACCAATGGCATGGATCATGTGATGATTATCGGTTTTATTCATTCCCTCTGAAGCACCTGGAATTGGCCACTGTTGGAAGACAGAGTACTGGGCTAGATGGACCGTTGGTGTGACCCAGTGTGGCCATTTTTATGATGGATTAGAGTTAGTCAATCTAATCTGTTTTGTTGATTTCTGATAAATCTTTCCAGTTTGCATTTAATTTCTTAGACTATGTAAATTACCAAGGGTAACATTTCAAAACTGTTAGGTCCTGTTTTCAAAACTGATTTAGGTATTCGGGAGCGTAACTCTCATTGAAAATCAGTGGAATTTAAACTTTGTGTATAAATCACTTTTGAAAATGAGCCTTCAGGTAAAATTTTCAAAAGTATCTAAGTCACTTAGGAACCTAAATCCAGGAGACTTAATTTAATAAGTAACTCAGGGTTTTTGTCAATTTGACCCTAAATGACTTTAACTTCAGTTATGGAATTAATTATAATAACTGGAATAAAAATGAAATCGATTCTAAATTATTAGAACCTCGACCTCATCGCTTTGGTGCGCTCTGGGTTTTCCCCCTCCTCTCTTTAGGAATACCTTATTTCTGACTACTGCTTCATAAATTCTAAGGCTAGAAGATACCATTGGGATCATTTCATCTGACCTACTGTACAGCACAGGCCATAAATCTTTTCCAAAATAATTCCTAGAGCATATCCTTTAGAAAAACATCCAGTCCTAATTTAAAAATTGTCAGTGATGAAGAATCCACCATCACCCTTTGGAAATTGTTGCAGTGGTTAATTACTCTCACCATTAAATATGTATGCCTTATTTCTAGTCTGAATTTGTATAACTCCAATTTCTAGCAATTGGATCATGTTAGACCCTTCTCTGTTAGAGTGAAGAGCCCATTATTAAATATTTGTTCCCCATCTTGGTATTTCTAGACGTAATCAAGTCACCCCTTAACCTTCTCTTTGTTAAGCTAAATAAATCAACCTCCTTGAGTCTATCACTATAAACGACATGTTTTCTAATCCTTTAATCATTCTTATGGCTCTCCTCTGAACTCTCTCCTATTTTGAATTGTGTGCACCAGAACTGGATACAGTATTCCAGCAGTGTCCAAATACACCAGTGCCAAATACAGAGGTAACATGAGCTGTCTACTTCTTCTCAAGATTCCCGTTTATGCGTCCCACGATTGCATTAGCATTTTTAGCCACAGCATAATACTTGGAGCTCATGTTCAGCTGACTATCCACCACGATCTTCAAATCTTTTTCAGAGTCACTGCTTCTCAGGATAGAGTCCCCCACCTTGAGAATTTTTTTTTTACATGTGGTACCAGACCTATATTGAATGATATATGGGGAACACTCCGTTTTAAATTTTTGAAAGTAGGCACTGATCACTTGCCATGCATTATTGGGAGATGAGCAGGTGTTTCAAAACAAACAAACACATTTACCTGTCTCCATTTGTCTCTCTTTGCCTTCTAAATTGTTGTACTTGAACCACTGATCTTTCAAAGTGGTCTTGGTTAAGCACAATCCTTCCATTTACAAAGGAGTGCTCCTAGCAGAGTGTAGTGGCTCTCCTGCCATTACTGGAGGAGTTTTCCAGAGATGCTCTTAAAGTCCTCGTTTCTTTTCGCCTACTACTTCCTCCAGGAAGTGAAGTGGTCCAGGAGCAGCCTTCAACTACCTGCACTTTGCTAGGGCAGTTCTGGGTCACCTTCTAGTCCATCCTCTCATCTGCAGCAGGTAACATTGGGAGATCCTTAAACCACTTGTTTTCTCCCATGGACAAAGGTTTTGAAGTGGGTCAGAGCAAGCCTCCATCACCCATCTGTCCCTTCTTCATTTTGGTAACAAGGTTGACCTTCCATGTCCCAAATCCAGCATTACTGCATGTAGAGCACCAGCTAAATCACCAGTGTAATACTTCTGGTGTTGGAAAATCAAGCACAGCAGAAGCCCTCCTTGTTGGCATCGTTTATAGAGAATCCACACAAATCAGAGTAGCTGGGTTGAGCACTCTTTTTTAGAGTGCTTTTTAAGACCAGGTCCTTATTATGGTATGTTACTGACAGGCAACAGAGTAACAAATGCTCTAAGTATTTCATGTTGTAAAAGAGGTGGTGAGAAGTGCTTATTTCAGAGTGAAAGTGCTTCAGATAGACAGGAACACTTACCTCTAGCATTGAGCTCAGGAACATCTAGAAGCCCCATCTCTTTGCTGTTCCTCATACCTATTTTGTTTTAAATACCCCTGACGTGGACTAACTGAAAATAGTGAGGCCTGGTCAGTAGTCCCTCCAGCAAAAAGGTATTTATTAAATATTTTAATCGAAGGCTAAATGATTAAAAATTGAAAAGTATACTTCCTTTGGGATTTCCAAACTCCTTATTCCCATACATTCAAAAACCATTGAATTTTTAATCCTAATACTTCCTCAAGTTTCTCTTCCATGTGTTTCCTTTCAGATATAATTGATTCTAAATGTCTGTAACCTGATCACATTCTTATTACAATTTTTGCCACGGAAACTGACCTCATAGATGATTTATGGCCAATGTGCTTTACAATACATGATTCAAAGCTTCCAAGATATTTGACACAGTATATAAATTACGTGATTTATTTTGTATTAAACCACAAATAATTGACTACAAGAAAATGTCATTTTTAGAGCTGCTATGAAATGACTTTCCTTTAATTCTGTCATACAGCTTTAATTTCTATAAAATCCACACACCCCATCCTCCCTAAAATCATTTCTCCTCCATGTTTTGAGCCAAATCCTCAATCCCAATTAGGAGCCACAGCAAATCCGTATCACAGTGGAACTGACATAGCTCCACTGCTCCAGAATGGTCATGTTGAGTGAGGCCTCTGCAGTCCCCTAGGGTGGTACAGCAAGGATTGTGGTATGGCCAGTGGATCACAGGCCAAAACAGCAGCATCAGTCTAAGGTGCAGAGAGTTGAGAGGGGAAAGATGTGTCAGGCTGGGTCTACACTGATGGCCACAAATTCGCTGCCATCAGATCGATTGCTCTGGATCGAGTGAGCGGTCTGTGTAGACCCAATCAGTCGATCCAGCAAGCAATGCAGGAAAACCACCCCGGTAAGTGGGGTAGCGCTATGTTGAAGGGAACAGCCTTCAACACAGTGTAGTGTGGATGCCATGTGGAGCAGACGCCACAAAGTTGACGGGAGATACGCAAGTGATTTATGTCACTTGCATCTCTTCCATCAACTGCCGCCGAATCCCGAAGGTAAGTGTAGACCGGGCCTCAGTGTCTTAGTCTGCTTCAGGTCAATGGCCTTGGGGGGATGATTCAAAATTCCATCCCACTGACCACAGTTTAAAATTCATAGGCATAGCCAGTTTACCCAGATTTGTACAGGAAAGAGGATTGGGTCAAAATATATGTACACGTACTTCTGAAATACAAATAAAGTATTGTTTTGTATGTACAGTACTTTGACTTCAGAAAAGTACTCCAGTGCCTTACAATTGAATCATAGAAATGTAGGGCTGGGCAGGACCTCAAGAGGTTATCTAATTCAGCCTCCTGGGCAGAAGCAGGCCCTGACACGTGTTTGTCCAATCCGTCCTTAACCTCCAATAATAGGGATTCCACAACTTCCCTTGGAAGCCTCTTCCAGAGCTCTTATAGTTAGGACATTTTTCCTAGTATCTAACCTAGTGATATTCAGACCTCGGTGATTCAGGAGTCAGACTCACCAAGCATTATTATTTTATCAATTACAATTGCTTAATAACATAATTAAAGCATCCTGATTGTTTAATAGCTTAGACTGATTCATTATTAAATGAGACAGTGACTTAATATCATGTGCTACAAAGAGACACTGGAGACACATTAAAGAGCCACTTGTAGCTCCTGAGCCTCAGCCGGAGTACCCCTGACCTTATAGTAATTTCATCAAGACCATATTTCCCTAGTTTGCTTTTGAGAATTTCATGTATGCCTGTTTCAAAAGGTGACATGCAAAATAGTAATGGGGAAATAGCAAGAGAATATTATATACATTTTTAGCATGAGAAAGTTTACAAAGTCCCCAGTAGATGACAATAAAAACAACTTCTGATTAATATGCATTTCATTCTTCCTTTTGCAGATGTAAACGTGGTCCAAGACATAGATGCTGTAAACACTATGAAGATAATTGCATTTCATACTGCATTAAAGTAAGTGTGAATCTGACATTTTTTGTAAACACTGAAAGAAACTGGTGAAAACGCATAAAGTTTAGTACAGAAAAACAGTGTATAAATTAATAACAGGGAAATGCAGATTCCATATGTCTTTGCCTCTGAAGTCTGTTATTGATCTTGGTTTTTCCATTATAACAAGAGTCCATTATAAGTTTGTGAAAACCATCCTCTGCGCAAGTTAGTGGGGTGGGGTTATGTTTTATTTTTATTTTGGTAAATTTCACTCATGGTAATTAATTACAATCAACTGATAATGTAAAGTGAATAGAAAAAAATGGATCACCAAAACATAAACTCATTTAATTACATGTGGCTTTTCGTAACTGATTCCAGCTGCAGCTTCATCCTAAATAAAGCACCTGAAATGTGCTGTGCTGTGCAAACAGATGAGCAGTGGCACACATACTGTTGTGCATATCTGGCAACTGGTGTTTGGTTTTGGACTCGGTAGTCTATTCATTTATTTAAGGGGTAAGAGTAACGGGTAAAGATTTACGCAGTTGCTGCACACAGAGCGAGCTTTCTGTGTCCAGGGGCACATATTATCCTCCTATGTAGTATGTATGGCCAGTGCATTTTTTCAGAAGAGTACTGTGTGGAGGAGACTGGTACAGCTGGGACCACCTCCTACATGGTCTTAGTTTGGGTGAGACGTCAGCAGTTCTTCATCTCATAGTAAGCTAAATATTTTATTTATGGAGAAGCAAAAATTGATAGCTGGGCAGTTTAGCTTTTCCAGATACTGCTTCTGTATTTTATCTTTAAATGCTTTTTTCCCCCATTAAAAATAGTGTATTCTGTTAGAATATAACACTTTTGGTTTTTTGAATGGCAAGACTTACTACATTAAGATATCGCTTGAAAGGATATATATAATACAAGAGTTATTGTCTTATTGGTATACAGGTCAGTATTATTTTGTTACTGTTCTTTGTGCAATATTTCAACATATTTAGTGGCATAGTGTTAGCCTCTGATTCAATGAAGTATTTAAGTATGTGTTTGAGTTCCATTGAAGTCAGAGAGACTTGAAGTGTTTTGCTGAATAGGTCTAGAAATGTGTAATAAAATATTTTCAAAATATTCAGAATAATTATAACAATTTAGGACTAAAGATACAATAACTAAAACATAAAAACAACACAAATAGAATAATACCTCTCTCCTCCTTGGGATGAGAAAAAAGAAGGAGAATCACTCAGCACCTAATTTTTCATTATTTTGGCCAGAATTTAAAAAATTAGGTGCCTAATATATAAATTCTGTAAAATTCCACATCTTCAGTTGGACTTCACATTGTAGTAACATTAGCATGTGGTGTACGCATGATCAGGGCCTATGTTAAGATGACATATGATTAGCTATTGCACAACTTCATAGTTAAATGTATATGTATACAATGAGGAACAATGGATATAAGCCATACTTACAGGATGTGGAAAATCGTGACTCAAAAAGATTTGGGGGTCATGATGGATAATCCGCTGAATATGAGTTCCCAGTGCGACGCTGTGGGTGGAAGGGCTAATGTGATCTTTGGATGCATAAACCGGGGAATCTTGAGTAGGAGTACAGAGATTATTTTATTGTGTCCAGTTCTGATGTGAACAATTCAAGAAGGATGTTGATAAATTGTAGAGCGTTCAGAGAAGATCCATGAGAAAGATTAAAGGATTAGAAAATATGCCGTATAGTAATAGAGTTAAGGAGCTCAATGTATTTAGCTGAACAAACATATGAATGGCCATACTGGGTCAGACCAATAGTCCATCTCTCCTAATAGCCTGTCTTCCAACAATGACCCATGCTAGATGCTTCAGAGGGAGTGAACAGAACAGGCAGTTTATCAAATGATCCATCCCTTGTCATCCAGTCCCAACCTCTAGCAGTTAGAGGTTGAGAAACACCCAGAGCATGGAGTTACATCCCTGACCATCTTGGGTAATAGCCACTGATCGAACCTGTCTTCCATGAATTTATCCAATTCTTTTTTGAACCCAATTATACTTTTGGCCTTGACAACATTCACTGGCAACGAGTTCCAGAGGTTGACTGTGCATTGTGTGAAGTACTTCTTTATGTTTGTTTTAAATCTGCTGCCTCTTAATTTCATTGGGTGACCCCTTGTTCTGCTGTTATGTGAAGGGGCAAATAACATTTCCCTATTCACTTTCTCCACACAATTCATGTTCTTATAGACCTCTATTATATCCCTCCTTGCTCATGTCTTTTCCAAGCTGAATAGTCCCAGTTTTTTAATTTCTCCTCATATGAAAGCTGTTCCATACCACTAATCATTTGTATCGCCCTTCTCTCTACCATTTCCAATTCTAATATATCTTTTTGAGATGGTACAACTGGAACTGCATGCAGTATTCAAGGTGTGGGCATATCACGGATTTATACAGAGGCATTATGATATTTTCTGTCTTATTCTGTCCCTTTCCTAATGATTCCTAACGTTCTTTTAGTTTTTTTTGACTGCTGGTGCACACTGAACAGATATTTTCACAGAGTGATGATGCCAGGATCTCTTTCTTGAGTGATAACAGCTAATTAAGATCCCATCATTTTGTATGTATAATTGAGATTATTTTTTCCAATGACCATTACTTTGCACCTATCAACACTGAATTTCATCTGCCGTTGTGTTGCCCAACCACCCGGTTTTCTGAGATACTTTTGTAACTCTCAGCTTTGGACTTAATTATCTTGAGTAATTTTGTATCATCTGCAGACTTTGCCATCTCACCGTTTACCCCTTTTTCCAGATCATTTTTGGCTATGTTGAACAGCACTGGTCCTGGTTCAGATCCTTGGGGGACCCTGTGATTTACCTCTCTCTGCACTGTGAAAACTGGCCATGTATTCCTAACCTTTGTTTCCTATCTTTTAACCAGTTACTGATCCATGAGAGGACCTTCACTCTTATCCCATGACAGCTTATTTTGCTTAAGAGTTATTGTGGGACCTTGTCAAAGGCTTTGTGAAAGTCCACGTGCATTATATCCACTGGATCATCCTTGTCCATGTTTGTTGACACCCTGAAATAACAAAGCACTTCATACATGAGTGCAGTTCCCATTAATCCGAATTGTGGGTTTGGCATGTATTAAAGAATAAGGATGAACTGGAAATTGGGTTAGCACTGCAACTCAGTGCACTGACTCTGAGTTTAGATTCTAAGTTCCTCAGGCCAGCATGGGCTGCTGACTCCGCACCACCCCCTTTGTCCTACCCCTGGTGTTAATGGATGCTGGAGAAGAGATCACTGCAATGCCAGGCATGATGAGAGGGAAAAGCAACAAGGAAATATCCCAGAGTATCTCCTCCATCTCGCTGTTTCCCCAGCTCCCATTGCGCTATCCTGCTCAAAAACAAACAGACAAAACTAGAAACTTACTTGCAGAAATTGAGTTGTACTAATATTCAACCTGACTTTAAATGAAGCAAAACAAAGTTTAAAGGAAAGGCTATTCTGTCTTTAAAGAACTCCATTGTGCCTTGAACTGCACTTCATATTTTCACTTTTCACAGGCCTCAGTGTGGTGTGGTATGGTATGATATGGTATGTCTGGTGGACCACTTCATTTTCATAAACTTCATTTAGAATTTGAAATAACCTGGGTGTCTTAGCTCTGTAGACTTCTGTGAAGGTTTGTGGAGCCCGATAAAGGCATTTGAAGATCCTTCCCTTTCTCCTTTGGTTCATTTGATTCCAGCAGGTAATCTAAATGAAGATAAGTTAGCCAGCAGTGCCTTTCCAACATGATGAACTTCAGTTTCTCTGTTTCAGTGCTGATAGCAGCAGCAGAACCTGGTAATCGTGGTGAATAACCAAAAAAAATAGGAGAATATTCCAGTGTTTACAATCTGTTTTTTTAATCTTCATTATATGTTTATTTTATTGTTTCAAGAAATGTGGGATACTATACTGAACAGTTCACTTTGTAAATGATTCTACATTTAGTTTGAAATCAAATTTATTTAAAAAGTTAATAGATTTAATGCTATTTGGATACATCACTACAGTTTGACTTCTGGTACATTACTGAACTCTGTTTTGAATATATACACTTCTGTAATTGAGTTTTAATATGATCAAGATATTTTAAAAAATCGAGCTCCTCAGATGATTTTTGCAGATATGTAATTTAATTGCACTGTTATTTCTGGCTTTTCTTATCCAAATCACAACATTTCTGCAGCATAGATGGTTCCTATATAGAGATTTAAATGTATATTAATTTCTCTCTCTTTTGTATATTCTTTATATTTTCTTTTCCCCTGCTCATTTTCCTGTGATCTGAAATCATTCTGTGCAGAAAAAAGTTATTATTTAGTACATTGATATGCTTGAAATTTAAAAACCAGTCATGTCTGTGTGACTATAGGTAGTGCAAAACATCTATAAAATATATGTTATATTGTCTCCCGGTCACTCACTGAACTAATGATAAGCATTCAGTATTTATATTGTTACCAGATTTGCCCGTCACTTTGAGGTGTGCTTATTTATTAGGGTTCCCTTCCTGGAAGAGGGGGTGTGATTCTATTAATGTGCTGCTTGTGTTACTTGTGTGTTCGTATGGTTACAAGTCCCCCCCCCAATGGAGCTATCCTGCAGGACCTAAGGTTTTCAGATTCAGATAAACCCCCACAGATACAAACAACAATTCCAGATTAACTGAGTGCGTCTGAGCAGACGGGCTATCAGCACTCTCAGCTGACCCCTTATACGTCCCTGAACTCAGCAGGCTGGTGACACAGCACTGTCAGCTGTCGCCCTCATGTGCCCATTGCACCACACCAGAATGGAGCACACTTATGAGCAGGCTGGGTCCAAACAGCACTGTTTAGCTGTTCCCCTTATGTGCCCCCTGGACTCAATCAGGCTGGGTCAAACAGCACTTTCAGCTGTCACCCTTATGCGCCCCTGGACTCCGTAGGCTAGGCAGAGCAGCACTTCTCAGCTGCCCGCTTTATATGCCTCTTTGCAACACAATTTTTCTAGCAGTAACCCCCTTGATAAGCAAACCCCATAGGATTTTGGGCACTCCAGGTATCTTTGGCTTAGGTAAAAGAAGCGTTGCTGCAGAGCAAGGTGGGGAGAGAGAGAGAGAAACTGCATTTAGAGAGAGAGAGAAACTGGCAACCAGCTTGATTATAATAGTTAGTTTATTGCCAGGTGTATAAAACTTCTAATACTAATAGTGATGCCATAGAAAGAGAGAAAAACAATCTAACACTTACAATACAACAAAATTGCAGTAGGGGTATTGGAGAAGGCTAGCCCAGGTTTGATTACAAAAGTAGAAAGTTATACCTGGATTAAAGAGAGAGAGAGAGAATTGGGAAAGATGGGGGGGGGGAATTTTCACCACTCCTTGCAGCTCAGAAGTTCCCAGGAGAAAGGCTGTTCAGCTTAGGGTCAGGAACACTTGAGGGAGAGGCAAAACCCACAACAGGATGAGTCAGGAAAGCATTTGGATCCAGGCATCAGAAGAGGAGAGCAAGAGAGAGATTTGACCTTGGATAGGGGTATTTTGTAGAGCCAGGTTTGTTTGTGAGTAAACAATGTATCAATGAAGTACCACAGGGTGGTTTACTCTATGCTGGACAATAGGAGCTGATCACTCCCAGCTATGGTCAGTGTTCCTTGGGGGAGCTCACAAAGCAACCAGGCAGGTTCAGTGTTTTGCATATCAATACTAGAATGGTCTGATAACTGCAGAGCTGGGATGGGTGTAGGTGTGAGTTCATTTACATCAAGAGCAGAGATCTCCCATAATGCAGTGTGTCCCTGCCTTGCCAATCCGAGAGTTCAGTGCGGTACCTGCTTTGGAGCTTGGTTCTCCATTCTTCATGCTAATTCTTGTTCCATCTTCAATGTAAATGAGGCTCCAGTTCTCCATTCAATGTGCTAATTGAGATGCCTCTTTTTACATCTTCTATGTAGATGAGGCACGGGGAGTTGTCTCAATCCTATCACCCTTGTTTGGAGGGCTTTAGGTGTGTCTCCCACAGCCTTTTCATAGCTTTTGTTTCTGGTTCAAGCAGAGGCTGGGGGGGTATTCAGGTGAGCCAGAGAGAAAATAGGGGTTTTTTACCCTGGTTCCCCAAGAACACAGAGCTGCCAGGTAACAATATATCTTGCTACTGTTGAGCTATACATGAGAGCTAAGCCCTGACCCTGCAAGCCCACACATTTCAATGGAACTGTTCAAGTGAATAACTAGAGGGTTTGCAGATTGGAACAGCAAAATATAATGTCATATTCTAGACCATCAGAACTAAAATCCCTTTTCTTTTGGTTGGTGAAAAGTAGGGGCTCTGAGGTTTTTATTTATATAATGTTTTCTGTCCTGTGCTTGTGAGTATTGTAAAACTTCCCATAATTTTACATAATCTAAATTAATCTTAAAATTGACATTTTAATTATGCAAAACTCAGAAAACTCAGATTTAAGATTCATAGAGCAAATTTAATTCTGTCTTGCCCATAAGCTTTGCAATAGAGGTTTTCATTACATGGTCACACCATGCTGTGATACAAACTATTTAGAAAATATGAGACAAAAGTGCCCCAGAGTATATAATTTACTTAGCTTTTAAAGTAAAATGAGAGGGAGACATAGGAGTTTTTCCTTGGATCTGGCTACTGCCTCTTCACTAATAACATTGTAAATCACACAATACATTTATTCCAGAATGCATTGCTAATGTACATCCAAATGAATGAAAGAACTAACCCAATCTCAGTTATGGTACTATACAAAACAAACTCTGAGATGTATCAGCCTTTCAGCGTGAAATAGTAGGAAAAATTTCATATGAGCCTGTGTTCACCTTTTTTAACAGTTCTGCACATGATCTCTCTTCTGGGTTTGCATTTTCTTCACCACAGACATTTGCAAAGTCTCCGGGTCGGTTGTTTGTTGAGAGAATATGGGCATGTGCCAAGGAATCAGTGTCACTCTCTAATTCATACATATTCTGAAAGGACTTTGTTTTGTTATACGCTTTTTCCCTCCCTTAGCACTTCTTCCAGATGTTTGAGTATGTGGTGTATTTTCTCCACTGCATCGCTTTCCTTTCCGTACCCAATTGTGGTGAAGGGCGGGGGTGGGAAGGGAAATAACCTGGAAATTAAGCCTTCAGGACTTTTTTAAGGAACAGAATTTTGGAGTAGATATAGTCTGTGTCCTTTGCTGCCTTTTAAGTATCCATTTAAATTAAAAGAAAGACAGTCCATCAAGGCAGTCGAGGATTCTATTTCCTTAATTATTTTACAGGGAAGTTAGTTCAAAAATCTAGTTTCAAGTTCCAAGAAGGGAGGGTATATTTCAGATACTGTCAACAAACTTGGCTTTTTAAAAGGCCGCATTTCAAAATAAGGTACTAGTTTACTTGTGTAGCTCATGGTTTTTTGTTTTTTTTTTTAAGTTGCTGTTTCTTAACTTTTTCTCCAGGGCTTCATTAGAATGTTTAGTGTTGGTTACCTGATCCAGTGTTGCCTTCGAATCCCATCAGCATTCAGGCATCTGTTTACAAAACCTTCCCGGCTGCTTTCTCTATTCTATAACAAGGAAAACTTCCAGCTTGGAGCTTTTCTGGGATCTTTTGTCAGTATATACAAAGTAAGTGCAAAGACATTGAAAACTTAGCTTCATTTATTTATATAGATTTCTGTAATAACAAAAAAGCCCCCATCTTTACTTCAACACTTGGACATTGTACAGACCCTTGTCCCGTAACAAAATCGAGCTGCAATCAAATCATAAATGTCAAGCCAATGCCCTAGTCTAGGATCTACTCTTCCATTCTCCCCAGGAGTGATCTAAAAGCCAGATGATGTTTGCCCTGATGGTGAGCAGATTTGAGCTATTTAAGATGGAGAGGGGAGTAAATTCTAAAGTCAAGGGGCCATTGACAGTGTCAGCAGGCCTTCCTGTTATATGGAGGAGACTCTAACTCAGCCACCTCTCTGTTTGCAGCAGAGACTGCATTGCCCGTGAGAAGAGGCATTTTCTCAAGTAGGCAGATCCCAGGCCACTTGGGGCTTTTTAGCTCAAAACCAACATCTTAAATTCTGCCTTAGAATCATAGAAGTGAAGGATTGGAATGGACCTTAATAGGTCATCTAGTCCAGTCCCCTGCACTCAAGGCAGGAAGGACTAAGTAATAAGTAGACCAGTCCTGGCAAGTGTTTGGAGGTTTTAAAGAACAGGTTAGACAATGATGAAAATTCCACAACCTCCCTAAGCAATTTGTTCCAGAGTTTAACTACACTGACAGCTATGAAGTTTTTCCTAATTTCCAACTTAAGCCTCCTTTGCTGCAATGTAAGGTCATTGCTTCTTATCCTGTCCTCAGAAGTTAAGGAGAACAATTTTTCACCCTCCTTCTTGTAAAACCTTGAAGCTGCCAACAAAAAATTGCAGGATAAGATGTCTTGTGCTACTCATATGCACTCCACTCACCACTTGGGAAGCCATCTTCTACTCTGGTTGCAGCTTCTAAACTGATTTAAGGGACTGGACTGTCTGCTGATGTAGATGGTGCAGCTCACACAGTCAACTGAATTATATTGATTTACACCAGCTGAGAATCTGACCTAACCTATAGCCCACACAGAGCATGCTACAATACTCAAATTTTGAAATAACTATAGCAATGTCATATCCTGAACCAAATTAACAATATTCCAATTCCGTATTCAGACATAAGTGTATGAGTTTTCAAAAACTACAAACTTAGAAGTCTTACTTTAGTAATAAAATATTACCAGCTGCAAAAAATTTCACTTTTAATTTAAAGTGGCTAGAATTAGACACAAGTAATTGTTAATTACCAGGACTAAAAATGTTGGCGGAACTGCACAAGTGAGCTGCTGAGAGTTTATTAATATTCTTAAAAATGAGCTCAAATTACATTCAGTTCTAGATTTTTCTTAATTAAAATGACAGCTATTCAAATCTTTTCCTAGAGTTCATAAAGGGTGAAATATTCTGCCTGATGTTTTTAGTCTTTAAGAGTGACTGCATGTTGGATGTGAGTTAAATTGTTTTTTAATTCTGGTTTGAGCTATGTCAGAGAACCACATCTATACCTCACCTATTAAGCATAGTGTAACATGAGCAGATCTCATATAGTACCTTCTAACTGCCCACTTATTGCAAGCCATAAAATGGAATACAAGATGCAGTAAGGATCCATCATGGACCACTTCAAAAATCTTTATAGCTTCAGATCAAGATTGGATGTTTTTTGGAAGATTTACTTTTGCCAAACGCAAGTTATGCTTCAATCAAAGACAAATTATTAGGCTCACTACCAGGGTAACTGGTGAAAGTTAGTGGCCTTACAGGAGATAAGGCTAGATGATCTAATGGTCCCTTCTAGTCTTAAACTCTATAGGTCTATGAATTGCTCATAATAAGAACAAGTTACTCTGAATTCCATTAGGACAATGAGACCTGGGGATGAGTTCTGTGTAGCTTGAAAGCTTGTCCATTGGACATAAAGCTTAGACAGAATTGGTCCAATAAAAATATTACCTCATCTACCTTGTCTCTCATATCCTGTGGCCAACATAGCAACAACAACACTGCAGTTCCATTAGGACTTTTAAGAAAGCAAAACTTAGTAATTTAGAGTTGTTCTGTAGGTTACTGAGAGCCTTGACTTATCAAAATATAGTGAGCCTGTTGGGTGGACACTTGGGGAACTGTGGGGTGTTCTGGCCCTGGTGAAGGTCAACTACAGGTCACCATTCTCTGTGCTTCTGACACTCTTTGTCTACTCCGTTTCCTCACAGCTGTGGGGGGGGATTGATTAGCACATTAAGCTGCCCCATATTTGTGAACAGTCATCAGATAGCAAGTGGTTTTCCCCTCTTCCTTCAGAGTAAGTTTCAGATTAGTTTGTTTGATCACAAACTAATGTTGACAGACTGTTGTTTGCTCTTAATCTAAAATACATCAAATGTACTCAGGCACCCTGGTGATGGGTGCCTTATCAATGGATATAGTAGCAGTAGGAACAATTGTCAGTGAAGTGGTTGTTGATCCTTCATGAATACCTCATATAGATTTTTATGAATTATTATTAGATTATTCTGTAATGTGACCAGACTAAAAACATTTAAATAAAGCACTAACTGAGGCTATTGTATTACCCCCCCTTTCCCAAATACAGGGTACTAGTTGCTTCCTGCGCTGGGTACGAAACCTGGATGATGAGCTTCATGCTGTTATAGCCGGTAAGTCCATGAGAAGAAATAGATAATGCCCAACTCAGTAATATTATCATTAGATTTAAAATTTTAGATGAAATGTATAAATATAAAGATGTTACTGTTGCTTTCTCAGAAGGGACAGCTGGGTCTCTAGCAGCAGCTTTTAAATATCTAGACTTACTTGAATCACAGGTTCAAATCCTGAGGTGGGGGACTGAGCCCTTCTTCCTTCTAAAGAACACAAACTGAGTCCCAGGGGATCTAATGAAGGTATCTTTTTAAACCCAAGGTTCTCAGTTTCCTGTGTGGCCATTAAAGATTGCATGACACTTTGTAAAAATAGGGGTCTGGACCAATTGTGTGTGAGAGGGAGAGAGGATTTGAGGCCAGGGAGCTGGTCATAGGGCTAAAGATTTGGCTCCTAGTGTCAAAATAACAAGACTCTGTCCTTTCTAAAAAGCATTAAAGACCCTTTTGTAGGCAGCACAATCATCACTGAACATTGTTTCTTCTTCGAGTGCTTGCTTATATCCATTCCAATGTAGTTGTGCGTGCGCTATGTGCATCGTTGCTGGAAGCTTTTCCCTAGTGGTATCTGCTGTGTCAGCTCTGGTGCCTCCTAAAGTGGTGCCCTCATGACATTGTATATAGGCAACCCTCCCCCCCCCAGTTCCTTCTTTCTGTCGCCAACAGTCGCAGAAGCGCTATTCAGCTCTTGCTGAGCGAGCGATAATCCTTAGTGGTTGTTCCTGTTAATAGATTGTAAATAGTTGATTAAGCGCTTGGTTAGTTAGAGTACTTAGAATCCCTGCCCTAGAGGGCTAGCCTTCCCAAGGCCCTGGGCAATGCCTTGATCCCAGGGCTTCAAACAGTGTGCGACTTGCTCAAAGAACATACCATTAAGCGACCTTCACAACAGCTGTCTGAAATGCCTGGGAGAAGGGCATGTTCAGGCACAGTGCTGGGTTTGTAAGAACTTACTCATAGACTCATAGGTCAGAAGGGACCAATATGATCATCTAGTCTGACCTCCTGCACAAGGCAGGCCACAAAACCCTACCCATACACATTTATAACAACCCCGAACCCAACTTTAGACCCCCAAAAAGGACAGAGATGATAGACTCAAATTCCTCCTAAGGAGGCCACACTTCGCACATCTTCAGCACAACATTCAGATCCGGCACTGAGTACCTCCTCAATTAGGAGCGCCCTGGACTCCGTTAGAAAGCCACGATGGGCCTGGAAATCCCAGGCACCAACTACTACTCAGCACCAACAAACTTTCCCGGCCCCCAGGGTATCAGTGCGGCCAGTGTGGTAGCCATTCCCCATCGCCGGTGCCAAAAAAGAAAACCGAGAAGTTGGAGCGAGGACTCTCCCCAACAAGGAAGATCACAGAGAGAGTGAGATCCATGCCAGACCACTCTCAGATGGTCATCAGCCAGCCGATGTCATTGACTCCAGCTCTGGAGGGGGAACTGTTTAGTCCAGTGTGCATGGACTCCCTGCTGAGGGTGAGCCATGAAGGACACTTGACCGTGGCAGCACCATCAATGCCAGAAGCTTATGAGGTGGTGAGGAGTTTCTTGAGCCTCCCAGTGTCTCCATTTCCTCCAAGTCGTGGCCCACAGGGGACAGCTCCGGCATCACAGGAAGCTGCCCTACAGAGACAAATACTGGTCCTCAACAAGCCAGCAATGATGGAGAGGCACCGACCCCCTCTCACTTGGCTTCATAAGGCTCAACGCCATGACAACGATCATTAGCCCAGCACTGGTCATGACGCTGGCACAGGTAACAGTTCTGATACTGCTTGCGGTCCTGACACCACTGTGAATTGCAGTGCTGCTCCTCACCATGGCACTGCTCACCTCTGCTGCGCCACTCATCATTGCGGCACTGCTTACCTCCACAACACTGCTTGTCCTCATGGAACCACTCACCATCTTGGCATCAATATTCAGCACTGAGGTGCCCGGCCCCCCAGGGTCGCCCAGGAGTGACTACTCTGGCTCAGAATCTCAGGCAGAGTCTTATAGGATCACAAAGAATCAGATATCAGGCGGGCCCAAAATATGTGACTGTGACTCATGGACCTGTCCTGCCAACGTGGCCTCCTACCCAATGGCAGATGCCACCTTAGTGGCCAACTTGAGCACCATGGGCAAATCAGGCTTTTCAAGGCTCCTACATAGACTGGTCACACTCGGCGCCCTCAGAGGCAAGAGTACCTCTGCCCTTCCCATTGGAGAGGGGTTCAGTCCCAGGGGTGGAGTTTGCGGAGGCCCAAGATACTCCTGTTGCGGGAGGCCACCAGCACTGGAGGAGGTGCAAGGCTCTGTGACAATTCTTAACCACCTTGTCCTCTTCTCCAGATGAAGCAGTGGCTGGCACATCCATAGTGCCAGTGCAGGATGACTACAAAGCTCATCAGGAGCTTTTGTGGAGGATGGCCAAAAACCTTGGCCTACAGGGAGAGGAGATTGCGAAGTTAGCCCCAGTCTTGGTGGCTATACTAACACACTTTGGACCAGCAAGGGTGGCCCTACCTCTGAATGACACCATTTCGCAACTCATTAGAGCCCTATGGCAAATTCCCATATCCCTCCAGTCCATGGTGAAAAGGGTCAAGAGTGAGTACTTCGTACCTCCGAAGGCATATGAATATCTATATATAACCCCACCAGGATCCCTGGTCATAGCTGCAGCCAATGAATGAGAGAGACATAGGCAACAGGGTCTATCTATCTAAGGCTCAGAAGGCCAGGAAACTGGACCCATTAGGGAGGAATATGTATTCCATGGGGGGGTCTCCAGTTGAGGATTTCAAACCACCAGGCTCTTTTAAGTTGGTATGATTTTAATTGGTGGTCAGCTATATTTAAACTTAAGGAACTCCTACCATCGGAGTCCAGATCAGAGTTGCCTTGGTGGAGGAAGGCAATAGCCATGGCATCCCTCCAGGCTGCCTTGGATGTTGCAGATGTGGCAGTCCAGGCCATGGCCACAGCTTTGGTGATGAGATGAAGCTCTTAGCTTCAGTCCTTAGGCCTGCTTCATGAAGTACAACAAATGATGCAGGACCTCTTTAAATGGATGTGTGGCTTCATAATTTGAAAGATTCCCATACCACTCTGAAGTCTCTGGGACTCCACACTCTGGCCCCATCCCAAAAACACTTGAAGCTCTTGTCTTTGGGTCCCTTCTACCTGGTGCAGTATCAGCATAGGCAAGACTTTGGGCGGCAGCAAAACAAGGGCTTGGAGGAGGCATACCTGTCACTCGTCATCAGCCTCCACGTTTGTGTGAGCGAGACAACCATCAGGCCCTAATCATAACTTTTGAAAGTGTGCCCGGGGCAGTGCACCAATCCAGAACCTGGATCTTATCCCTATGTTTGGAGACCATTTTTCCCACTTGTACTGGTCATGGGTCAATGTCACCTTTGATCACTGGGTGCCCTGTATGGTAGAAGTGGGATACACCCTACAGTTTATTTCCTTCCCTCCTTCCCCCCTCATCCCCATCCTCTTCAGGGACTCTTCTCACGAAAGATTTCTAGCCCAGGAGGTAAAGTTGCTACTAAGGGTGGGAGCTGTGGAGGAGATTCCTACAGAACTAAGAGGCACGGGGTTTTACTCACACTACTTCTAACGGGAACCTCAGGTCTATAGCAGACCTGCGAAACCTCAACAAGTTCATGAAGAAATGGAAGTTCTGCATGGCCTCTCTGTCCTCAGTTATCCCTTTCCTAGATCCAGGGGACTGGTATGCCACCCTCAACTTGAAGAAGGCATATTTTCACATAGGCATATTCCGAAGCCACAGGAAATACCTCTGATTTATAGTAGGACGCAACCATTATCAGTTCTCGGTACTACCCTTCAGCCTTTGGTGGGTCTAAAGGTATTCATAAAATGTATGGCAGTGATGCTGGCTTCCCTCAGGAAAGAAGGAATGCAGGTTTACCCATGTGTAGGAAGGCACTGTGGCCTCCCCTGAAGTCGGGACCCGAGGATAGGTCGCAGCAACCCGGCTGAGCTGAAACAGCTCCTGCTGACAAATCTTCCCAGCAACAGAGAGGCCGGGCTGTGATAGGGCCAGCAGGCCAGTCTGCCTGGCAACAGAGAGGCCAGACAGTGATAAGGCTGCCCGGCCAGCCCAACAAGGAGCAGAGAGGCGGAGCCCCTACCAGAGCTCAGTAAGGGGAAGACTGCCACCGGAGGCAGACGTGCTGCCCCTCCGGCAGAGGCCTACGCTGGACTGCAGCTGAGCTGAGGCTTGGGACACTTGCCTTCCAGGGCAGAACCCCCCGACCGTTCCCTGACCTACCTGGGCCCAGGGACTGGGTTGGGCCTCCAGGCCCCGGTGATCAAACCCAGGAGCAAGACCCCAGTGACCGGACCCAGGAACAGGACCCCAGTGACTGGACTGGGGCCTCTGCCACCCTAGGTGGGAACAACCCCCGGAGGCCAGACAGGACCTGAACGAGCTGACCGATACCAAAAGCCCCCAGGAACCCTGCGATCTCGAGGAGCTGCCCCTCGCCAAGGAGCTCCCCACCTTGCCACCTGTGGACGAGGAGGGACTGGTGAGGCAGCTGTGGGCTGAGTACCCCTACTCCTGGAGACAGGTACAGGGAGGAAGTGGCCCAAGGATAGCCAGAACCAGTGGCTGAGTTAGGGGCCTGGCCCCATTGGTGTGTTTTGGCAGGAGTCCCACCGACTTGGTAGAAACGCCTTTGCTGCTACTAGGGCCCTGGGCTGGGACACAGTGGAGATGGGTGGGCCTGCGTCCCCCTCCCTCCTTTCCCTAGCCACCCCAGGAAGACGTGCTCTTCCCTTCTGCTATAGACAGTGGATCCACTGCCTGCCTCACCCTGCTTGAGAGATCAGAGGCATTAGACTGCTTCCTCGCCTCACCCAGCTTGAGAGGTCCAAAGCATTAGGGGTCAGCTTACTCGCCTGACCCCACCTGAAGGCCGAGGCACTAGAATGCTTACTCGCCTCACCCTGCCTGAGGGCCGGAACGCTTACTTGCCCGCCCTGCTTGAGGTACATGGCGCTGAACTGCTTGGCCGCCCGCCAGGTCCAAGAACCCAGCCGGTGACCTGCGCCCAGTCGCTAATTGTTCCCCATTCAGAAAGGCGCTGTGGCCTCCCCCAGAGTCGGGACCCTGGCCGAGTGGTCAGGATCGAGTGGATTGAGTGGCCTTGGAACACCATACCTGGATGATTGGATGATCAAAGATCCTTCCAGGGAACTTGTGGAAGTGCAAATAAAGCTTGTTCAGTCCACTTTCTGGAATCCAGGGCTCCTGATAAACGAACAAAAGTCAACTTTTTCACTGGTCCAGAGGATGGAGTTTATAGGGGCGATCCTCAACTTGACCCCAGCCAGAGCCTCCCTCCTGGAGAATCATTTCAGAGCCATCCAAGCCCTCATAAATAGTCTGACAACCTTTTCAATCGGCACAGAAATGAACTCTATGAAACTTGTGGGATACATGGCCTCTTGTACTTAGTGGTGCAGCATGTGCAACTCAGACTGAGACCCCTCTAGTCTTCTCTGACATTGGCATATATACCAGGTCGTCACCCATTAGACCAAGTGATCACAATCCCACCAGCAATGATTCTCACCCTGCGGTGGTGGCTGGACCAGGATATAGTGAGCTGGGGCATCCTTTATGAGGCCCATCCTTTGATGTCGCTGGTCACCGATGCGTCAGACATGAGATGGGGAGCCCACTTGGAGTCCCTCAAGACTCATGGTCTATGGTCAACAGAGAAACTGACCCTGCACATCAATGTCAGAGAATTAAGAACAGTACATTAAGCTTGACAAGCATTTCAGTCCCACTCATGGGGCAAGTGTACCTCCATACTCACTGACAATACAACGACAATGTTCTAAATAAACAAACAGGGTGGAGCTCCTTTTCACCCTTGTGCCAAGAAGCGTTGAGACTATGTGATTACTGCATAGCCCAGTCCATTCACCTAGAAGAATTTTATCTATCAGGCTCACAGAACAAACTAAAGGATCATTTAAGCAGATCCTTAGTCAACCATCATGAGTGGGCCATTCGCCCAGACATGTCAACTGTCTTTTTTCAGAAGTGGGGTTTTCCTCAAGTGGATTTGTTTGCAGCCAGGCTCAAGAGAAAATGCCCATATCGGGAGCACAGCTTGGGCTCCCTCTTAGATGCCTTTCTCCTTCCCTGGGGAGGGAATCTGCTTCATGCCTTCACTCCCACAACCCTGGTCCACATAGTATTGCTCAAAATAAGTAGGGACAAAAGGTGGATGATCCTTATAGTCCCGGCATGGCCGTGCTAGCACTGGTTCACAAGTCTGCTGAACCTATAAGTAGACGAACCTATCAGTCTCCTGATGCTCTCAGACTTGATCTCACAGGAGTATAGTCACCTGCTCCACCCAAACCTCTTGTCCCTGCATTTGATGGCTTGGAAGCTTCATGGCTGAGTGAGGCGGAGCGCAGCTATTCAGGACTTGTGCGGAATGTCTTCATGAGTAACAGGAAACTGTCAGCTACACTGGACAACAAAGATTTTGCTTCCTGAATGCTTTTGGGAGTATCTTATGGATTTGGGGCAGCTGATTACGAAAATCACCATGAAATTTCCCTATCATATACCGTTTTTTTTTAATCACCTATATTTGTTATTTCAATTCAGAATTTAAGTCTATTAAAATGTTGCCCACAATGTAAGCTAAAAAGTTTTCTGTCTTGTGTCCAAGCATGCCTGGGCATGCAGTGACACTGCACCTAGTGCAGGCCTCACAACATGCATTGGGAATGCTAAGGCTTAGGCAGGGAGGATGCTGGCAGGACAGGTTTTAGAAAAGCTATAAAAGCATTTCGCACACACCGTTCTATGCATTGCGTTTATATCAGTTTGCATTTATGTTGATGCGCATGCTCTATGTGCATAGCATATTGTGTGTATTCACAATAATAAAGTAATTGTATTTTCAAGAGGATTCGGGATAGCAAAATGTCTCGCCAATGTCACAACAGCCGCGATACGTTCTGTTACATTTGTGGCTAATATACGCTTGACTGCACGTATTAAGAAGGTGTATGAGCTCTACTTTGGCTGTAAAATTGATGATCAGGACAAAGCATAGGCTCCTCACGTTTGTTGCGCAACATGCGCTATCGATCCTAGAGCTTGGCTCAGAGGTACTCGGAAGTCAATGTCATTCGCTGTCCTGATGATATGGCGAGAGCAGAAGGATCATATGACAGACTGTTACTTCTGTCTGACCAATGTGTCTGGGTTCTCTGCTAAAAACAAGAAATCCATTGAATACCCAGTCAGTGACAAGCATGGTGAAAGGTTTCACCAGAACATTGCGATCATGGAAAAACGGTATCAGGGCAACTGGATTCCATCAACACTGGCTGATTATTGTTGGACACTTAAACACAAAGCCTCAGACACTGAGTACAAATGAAAATCATCAACAAAACATTTTTAAAACAGTTGATCTATTGCAAAGCATCAGCACCGTTATGTGATTAAACGCATTACATTCAATAAAAGTCAATTTCTTGTTTCTCCAAATTCCTGTGTGATACAAGTAGTCTGAAATTATATTTGTGTCCAGCTTCAAGCAGTCTAGTATAATCAAAAAATATTTCTGAGGAAGCAACACTTCCAAAAAAATTTGTTGTCCAGTGTTATCTGGCAAAGTGGAAGAGGTTTACGTTGTGGGCAACATGGAAAGGGGTCCCACCAAAAGACCCCTTAACCTGGACTATCTGCTCCACCTGAAGAAGGGAAAGGGGTCCCTCCCGCCCCTTAACCTGGACTATCTGCTCCACCTGAAGAAGGAAGGTCTCTCCATATCATCCACACAGGTTCATTTGGCTGCAATTTCAGACTTCCATCCACCGGTGAATGGCCAGTTGGTGTTTTCAAACCCAATTTGCTCCCGATTCTTAAAAGCGTTGGAGCATCCATGTCCCCAGGTGCATCAACCCCTGCCTCTCTGGTACCTCAATTTACTGTTGTCAAGACTCACGGGGATTTACAATGGATGGTCGAGGACCTTCCATTTGATAAAGCCAAGTTATTCAGCAAAAAACACAGAAAAGGTCCTCCATACAGTGAAGGACTCAGGAGCAACATTACAGACTTTAGGTACCTACACTCCTGCAACAAGAAGGAGACAAGTTAGATGCCAACCTTACCAAAGGAGATACCCGCAATACCCTCATTGGCAGAGGCAATGCGACACAAATCAATCCAGACAAAGACCTCAGAGAAGACAGCAAAACCATCAACAACAGCAGCAGTCAACATCTCAGCCATTGTTATTGAAACAACAATTTTGAAAAATTGGTCAAGGGCCTGAACAACTGCCCTCAAATTCCAATGCTAGAAGTACCCACCATCTAATTCGGCCACTGTCTCCATCCATTCCAAAATATCTGGGCGTCCATTACATAGTACAGATGGGTGCTAGAGATAATACGCTCAAGATATTCCATTCCCTTCACCACTGTCCCTATCAACCACAACCCCCTTCCCAGTCCCTCTTCAGCAACCCAACTCACAAGTACCTATTATATCAAGAAGTAGATCCTCTAGTACTCCTAGGCACAGTAGAGCGGGTTCCACAACAACACAGAGGGAAGAGTTTCTATGCCTGATGCTTTTTAACCCAGAAGAAAAATGAAGGATGAAGACCCATATTGCATCTCAGAAGCCTAAACAAGCTCATAAGAATACAGAGATTCAAAATGGTCACACTATCAGTCATAATATCAGCACTGGAACGAGGGGACTCGTTTTCAGCCCCCAACTTACAGGACACATATTTTCATGTCACCATACTCTGGCACACAGATGGTTTCTCAGGTTTATCCTGGGAGGCAGCCACTATCAATACAGAGTACTTCCTTTGGCATCTCCACAGTGCCAAGGGTTTTCTCAAAGATACTGGCCATAGCAACCACATATCTTCACAGATAGGGAATAATTGTATTTCCATATCTAGATAACTGCTTCATAAAAGCAAGCACTCGAATAGAGCCACACAGTGAACAACATTGCTTTTCCAAGCCCTGGGACTCATGATAAATGATCAAAAATCCACACTAGTCCCAGTACAACAGCTAGAATTTATAGGTGCATACCTAGACTCCATACCAATGATTCTGAAAGTCATACACACAATACGCTCGGACAGAGCAAGAATAATCCTGATAGCTCCCACATAGCTGAGATAAGTGCGGCATTCTTGTCTGCTTCAGATGTCCATGTGCACACCAGTAACCCTTCTGTCATGCAGAGACCTACTCCACCAGGACAATGGCCAGACTCTGCATCCACATATAGACAAAACACCATCTCATGGCATGGCTCCTGCATGGTTCCAAGGAGAAGAGTTAGAATGCTCAAGTCAAGTAAAAATTGTTTTATTAAACAGCAGAAAACCAACAACTCACAAAACTTACCTCCAAAAATGGACCAGATTCAACGAATGGTGTAAAAACAAACATATCTTACCTGTGTCAGCTTCAATCCCTACTTTTCTGGAATACATGCTCGAACTCAAACTCTCAGGCTTGTCATTCAATTCCATCAAAGTCCATTTGGCCACAATAACTACTTTCCACCTGAAAATAGCAGACAAGACAATATTTACTCACCCAATGGTCAAACGATTCCTTAACAGCATACAAAACATATACTTGGAGATCCACATGCCTGCTATACCATGGGACCTGAAGTTAGTGTTGCATGCCATTGCTGAACACCCATTTGAATCACTAGTGATATGTTCCCTCTCCCACAAGTCCATGAAAGTGTCCTTTTTAGTGGCCATAATATCCACCCAACGTTTATGGGAAATTGGGGCCCTCATGGCACACCCACCCTAAACAATTTTTTTACAAAGACAAAGTCACACTATGGCCTCACCCAAAATTCTTGCCAAAAGTCAACTCATTGTTCCACATTAATCAACCAATTCACTTACCTGTTTTCTATCCAAAACTGCATGGTAATGCACAAAGCGTATCGTTACACATATTAGACATTAGATGCGCATTGGTCTTTTACATGGCTAGGATAAAATCCTTCAGAAAAACATCAAGACTTTTCATATCAATAGCAGAACGATTCAAGAGAGAGGCCATATCTAAACAGAGACTTTCCAAGTGGATAAAAGACTGCATTAATTTATGTTGCACCCTAAAGAACGTGCAATCCCCACAAGGGATCAGAATGCACTCCACCAGAGGAATGGCAGCATCTATAGCCCTCCTTAAGAACTTTCCCATACCTGACACATGTAAAGCAGCTACATGGGTCTCTGTCCATACATTTACCAAACCTTACAATATAGACCAAGCTTGCAGGTGAGATGCAACCTTAGGCCTAACTGTGCAATCATCCATAGATCACAACAACTTCAGAGGTCCCTCTGCCAAATAAGGGACACTGCCCCATAGTCACCTGGAGTGGAGCACCCACAGGGACACACATCTCGAAGAACCTCAGGTACTACACAAGGTTTGTAACCTTCTCATCGATGCAGCCTTTGGACAAGTGGTCCTCCAGTCCGTATCAAAATGAAACTCCGACCCCACCTCCTGCCTATTGGCTTGGGAATCACTTACATTGGAATGGCCATGAGCAAGCACTCAAAGAAGAAAAACGGTTATTAACCTTTCTGTAACTGTTGTTCTTCAAGATGTGTTGCTCGTGTTCATTCCAAAACCCGCCCACCTGACCCTCTGTTGGAGTTGCTGGCAAGAAGGAACTGAAGGGGCAGTGGGGCAGCAGGTGCCTATTTACTATTCCATGAGGGTGCCACTGCAGGGGGCACCAGAGCCAACGTGGTAGATAGTACTAGGGAAAAGCTTCCGGTAATGGTGCACGCAGCACATGCACATCTACATTGGAATGGACACGAGCAATGCATCTCGAAGAACAACAGTTATGGAAAGGCTAGTATCTATTTTTTATGATAGATGCTAACAGAGAGAATCAAAGTTTGTGTCATGTCAGAACTGTGTTGGGCTCTATATAGTGCAGCAATAGCAAGGAAATAGTTGAGGCTCTTACCAGTCATTTTGTTTTCTAATAATAATTTTGTTGCAGGGTCTCTGGCAGGAGTTTCTATGATGTTTTACAAAAGCACTACTATCTCTATGTACCTGGCTTCCAAACTAGTGGAGGTAAGGTACACTGCTGATTCCACTGTGTTTCTTCTCACCTGTTGTAGTAGGGCAGAGGAAGAAAACAAATGTTACAAGCTTTGTCCAAAAGTGCAAATGTGATATGAGATTTATGATAGTACTCTTATTCTATCAGACATGTGCCCCAGAGATGGCTCAGTCCTGCGGTCTCATTTCCTTCATATCCATCCTTTCCAGAACTAATCTGTTGTCCATTTGTCCGCACATATTTTCCCCATCATCTCCCCCTAATCTCCTTTTTGGTAGCACCCTGCTGTGTCACCTTTGCAGAATTTCAAATCTAAAAGTTCCAAGAATGTGCATTTTGTCAATTTGCAGCAAAAACACAAATCAAAAACACAAAGTCCTTCCCTTCAGATTTATTGCCAAAAGCTACAGCTGACTTCCTGCCTCTGTTCCCTGATTTTGGCATTAGTCTAAATTATGAATTATGGTAACT
Source organism: Mesoclemmys tuberculata (assembly GCA_007922155.1). NCBI lineage: Eukaryota > Metazoa > Chordata > Testudines > Chelidae > Mesoclemmys > Mesoclemmys tuberculata. The sequence continues at coordinate 3,167,892 of ML675690.1, read as the reverse complement.
CAAAATAGTTTAGGTTTTAGCATGCAGCTGAAATTGCTTGCCTGTTCACTTTCATTGATCATATTCTAACCTGGAAAGTGACCACCAGTTACATTTCTTTTTTTTTTTTTTTTTTGAGGTCTGAAAATCCATTTTGTTTTACTTCTGTGATCTGTTAAAATTAAGACACTCTGGAAAAAGTAAAAATGGAGAGCGACTGCTTATACAAACAACGACAACTCATACACACATTTCTATTCACAGTTTATAAATGTGTGAGTTGGGATAGAACAGGAGAGATCATTCTCCGGAGTGTTGTGTAGGGGATAACTAGGTTGTTACAGTGCCTGCCCATTATGTCTAGATCCTGAACCACTGCCACTTCCTTCCAGTGACCTCAAGGACTCCGATCTCTAATACTGTTAACCAAGCTCCTTTGCCAGCAGTGAATTTGCTTTAAAGAAAAGAGAGAGAAATGTGAATAAGAAGATGAAATGTGAAACAAAGAGAAATACGTAAACTTGGTCCTACATGTTCCTTACAATCCCGACTCAAATATTGAAGGTGGTTTACGTAATGATACGTCAACACCATTTAGTCCTATAGAGTTATCCCTGTTGTATTAGTTCTACTTACTTCAGGGCTCCAGTTATAATAAAGAAAATGTTATGATGTATTGCTGATGGTTTTCTCTGGACTTTACTCCGAGACATTGTGGCTGCAATGAAATAAGAAAAATGCTGCATGTTTTTTTCCCTAGTTTTTAATTCTTTTACCATATTGTACAAGCCAAGGGTAACTGACCAAAGAGGCGTGTGCTGCTTGGAAGGTCAAGCTGTGTTCAAGAAAATAAACTTTAAATGTTTTCTCAAAATGAAAAGTATGTGATTTCGAGTTGTTTAAGGGCAGCAAAATACCCACTGTATTTGACAGTTCCTGCTTTGTTTGGCTTTGTTCTTTTAAAAAAGAAGCACGTATCATAGCAAATTTTACTTCCTGTGATCTCCAAGCCCTAAAGTACCCTTTTAAAATAAGTGAATCCATGCTGTGAAATGTCATAGTGACGTTTGGGATAAAAAATGTTAAAGCACCTGGATGAATTAGGGCCCAGAATCACATTTTTAAAAGTGTCTTAGGCACCCAGGAACCAGAAGGCTTGTCTACACATGGAGTAATACACAATGCAGAGGTGGGAGTTAATAAAGCACATTAACATGTTGCACGCTAACCGGTCCAAGAAGACCCTGCTGATGCACATTAAAAGTTCCCTAGTGCACTTTAACATACTGCTGTTTAACAAGACCCAGGAGCCTCTGCGTTCTACTCTCAGCCTTAACACTTCTGTTGTTGGCTTGGATGAGTCGTTTCAGCCATCTGTCACAATAGTCACATTTGTAATGTGGGGTTAATAGTTTCTTGACTTTCCTCAGAGAGAGATGTGAAGACAAGTTAATGTTCAAATAGCTTTGAAGATGGAAAAAGCTATGTTAATGGTAGGCTTGTAACTATCAATGCACTCACAAACTGCATCTATTTACATTGACACTGGTTTGTCTGCAGCCTCCTTCAGAGTGATTGGTGAATGGGCATTCCCTCTTACCAACCCCTACTGCAGTGTGATCACTGTCCCGTGTTCTTTCTCTGTCATATCTGTCTTTGTTCTTTCTTCATGCTCATCAAGATTTTTATTTGCTCTCTTGTAAAGCTGTTTATTATATTTTTATTTTAGTTTTGCTTTTTCCTTCCTTGTTTTGTGGCTCCCCATTACATTCCACCATTTTCTACATGCTGCTTGTTGGGAGGGAGGAATGGGAATCTACTGGTGAATGTCACAGGAACAGTGTACGGAAATTTGGGCAGCTGTATACATCTGAGTTGTTTCAGTGGCTAGCTGCATCAGGAACCACCACAAAAGCAGGGAGAGAAAATGGAGAGCTTTCCCCCTACTTGTAAAGGATGGGAAGGATCTCAGTTCAGAGAGCTTTTCTTGTCTCCACTACTTCTCTTCTCTGCCCTTCTCACGCAGTTAGTCAGCAGCCAACACTGTTGGGAAACACTGTATTAAGTCTTGCCATGCACTGAGTGTATACTTCACTCCAGTGTGAAAAGTCCATCAGCAAATTATAGAATGCCCATGACCTCTTGCAGGCCATGGCTCTTGTGAAGAAAAATCAAATGAGTTTCAGTAGCTGTCTCAGATTTGGCAGAGGACTTCAGGAATGGGATTAAAACTAAAGACAAAGACCATTTGTCTTTGGTATGATTTATTCAACATGTGTTTTGTTTGCTTTTATAGACCATGTACTTCAAAGGAATTGAAGCAGGAAAGGTTCCCTATTTTCCTCATGCAGACAGCATCATCTATGCCATTTCCACAGCAATCTGCTTTCAGGCGGTAAGTGTTTTGCCTTCTAATAAAAAGCAAAATTCCTTCAATTTATTTCAAGTTTTGATTAAAGCAATGGGTTGAAATGGCGATTCTGTAATAAAGGAGGAGTTAGTGCAATCTGGTGATTCAAGCATGGAACTGCGCCTCCGGACTCCTAGCTCCTGTTCCTGCATCTGCCGCACTGATTTTGTACAGTTACTGTGGGAAGATAACTTAGTTCTTCCATGACCTTTTATCCATTTCTAACATAATGTGGGTATCATAAGCAGGTTTTGACTCCTGTGGAAAAAAAAAATCTCAAAATATATTCAACCAAAGATGATTAAAAGTGCCCTGATTTGCAGAGACTTCACCTCACTTAGTATTTTGCTCCAGGAGACAGACAGTAAGTCTTAATATTCACTGTAGTGTTCTGCTGATTTGGAAATTTCACACTCAAGCAGTTTTAACTACAACACCACGTTTGAAAAATCAGGAGAAACTAACAAGGAAATCTCCAGTTTTATATCCTGGAACAAACTGCAGTCATCTCTTCTCTTTGCCCTCCTGAATCAGCTACTCATCCCCCACCTTTCTGTCATGCCTCAGAACCACCTCTTTCTCCATGTATGCCATGGCTTACTCCACCTCTCTTTCCTGGCCTTCTCCAGTCTGGCCTGGCTGTGCTGGTTGAATCTACCTCCCAAGTCAGCTGCAAAGGCCTGGCTGTGTTGACCAAGTCACCTTCCACTTTCTGCCACTGCATCCTGCCTCTGAATGCTGCTGTCAAGATCTGGCTCATCTCCCAAGCTTACTTCTGATGTCCACGCTGAATGCATTTCTGGATTTTTGATTCTCCAGGAGTGAGAATCTGTTTTTTTTCACCCCTTCTTTAGAGTAAATGAAGTTACTTGCCTTCAATTCTTATTCAAAACAACTATAGTCACCCACTCAGCATTCCCATAAATTGGAATGTTTTCTCTCTTTACATCTAAGAGAAATGATGGCATCTCAGGTGACCAGGGCTCCATGTAGTGGAACAGACATGCTAACCTGCTCTGGGATGGTCAGAGACTTTAGCTATGGTTCTTTTGCTAGTTATCTGCGCTTAACACTGATCCAAGAGCATGGCTCTCTTGTGACTACATATCATTAGAGTAAGAATTGCAGGCAGGGCACTTCCATTTTCTTGGTATCTATGTCTGACAATGTTTTATTTACTTACTGGGAGAAATTATGATCAATATTCTGATTGTAGGCTGTGATGGAAGTTCAGACTCTGAGACCTTCTTACTGGAAATTCCTTTTACGACTGACAAAGGGCAGGTAAGCAACTGAGGTGGTTAGAAGTGTCTAGTAGCAGATTTCAGTTTTTAGCTGTGATCTTTAATTCACTTGCTGTCAAAAACTACTTGGAGAATTTTGTGTTAGATAAGGTATTAGGTAAATTTGGTAGTGGATATATGTCAATATTATATGAATGTGACTGTCACTTATAAAGCACTTCAGACACTTTTGGATCCAAAGTTTGCAAGAAAAACTACTTTTGTATTCTACAGAAATTTTAAGATGTTGTTCTAAAGTGAGTTTCTACCTAAACATGAGGCTGTTTAACAGGGATCTTTTAGAGCATCTTGGTCGAAAAACAGTTGTACAGTTTCAGAATTTCAGAACGGATTCTGCTTCGCAGGCTTTGAAATTGACCCATCGTCTGTTTTTCAGGAAAATATCCCTGTAATTTTTATCTTTTTTAAATCAAAATCATGCTCAGAGTTGTCAGATGTTGTCATTTACCAAAAAGGCATATTTCCAAAATCATGTTTAAAATCATTATCAAACATTTTCATGTAACTCCAATTTCAAACACAATTTTGGTAAACATTCAATAAAAAGAATGATAGATATATCAAGAATTCACACAAAATCTTGAAAACTTTGAAGACGTTGAAAATTTTTCACAAAAAGCTTTCGGAAAAGAGGCCATATTTTTGGTTGGCAGGTACGTTTCTTATGAAAATTTTGGATCCATTATAATGAAAAACTTTTTAAAATTTCTGTTTTATTCTGTATTTGTACTGGAAATCTATCATTCTTTTTTAAATTGATTTTTTTTAAATAGATTTATCATTGCATATACGTAGAGTAAAATATAAACCATTGTATTCATGAGAGTTCAGCAGAACATGGCACCCAATACAAGATGAATCACTTAACAAGCAGTCAAAAAGCAGACTGACCAAAATGGGAAGAATTATATAAGATCATAATTCACCAGACTGAACGCGGATATCTTAATAATGTGCAAAATGCACAAAAGGCACAAATGTTAATATGAAAATCACACTTCTTCCTGAATTTTTTCCCCCTAAGCTTACTGTAATTGAACAAAATTACAAAGAGAAAGCTGCATGTTTTTTACTTTGTTTTGTGCATTTGACACAACTTTTTATGTAATCTGTTTGACGACTTTGCTGTGCAGACAGTAATTTTCTCCAATTGCTTGTGTGGGACTTTCACAGCAATAGGGAAGGAAAACATCTTAAAAATAAGAAAATGCGGTTGTATATCTACCAAAATTGTGAGTGGCACTCAGAAAATCATGTAGACAGCTGTGCTTTTGTTCATCCTGGAGGAAAAAAATTGGATTTTTTTTCTGGTAGAAGTAGTGAAATGTATTAAATAAACACTAATCACATCTTAAGTGATTCACTTCATAAGCATTTGTATTGCTTAAACATAAAAAGGCTCCCATGTTGTCCAAATGAAATGTTTGCAATTCTTGAACTAAAACATAAGACAATAATCAAGTCCCCATTTTAGGTACTAGTTAGCATTAACTCTCGTGTTTCTTCCCGTAGCATCTCATACAGTTTTTACAGCTTATTGCTGTTTGTAAAAGCTTTTAGCATCCAGCCTGTTGGAAAAGTCAATCAATCAAATCCAAATACAGTTAATGTTCTTTAAAGATCTGATTGCAAACTTAAGGCCATCTCCCCCAGGTCTTATTCTGCTTGACTAACTCTTACCAACTTTAATGGGTATTTTGCCTGTATAAGAAGTGCAGGTTCAAGCCCATGTTTAAAAGATATGGACAATATTTCATCATTACAGTGCAGATTAACTTTGAAGTAATTTTATTTATAATGAAATGGAGAAAGTGTCCACTTTATCATGAGTATTTTCTATTTCAGGTTTGCTGTCATGAATAGACAAGTTTTAGATGTATTTGGAACTGAAGCATCGAAGAACTTCAAGAATTTCATACCTAAGCTTGACGCAAGATATACTTCTGTACCACCGGAGCTACCAATTGAACTGTCTTGAAAAATGATACTTTACCTTGTGATTAAATGTGATCACCATTTTGTCTTGAAGAGTTAATTAACTTAACAGTCAAATAGATGGAAGAGGACTTGTGCTCCACTTCAGTATTATTTCAATGAGAAATGCTTTTTACCAATCAGAAATACTGAAGCTTTGTAGGAAGATGTGGCTTAATAATTAAGCCCTTTCCATAGCCAGAAAATGTTTCTGGATCACTTTAGCTGGTTCACAATATGGTAGATTCTTGACTGAATTAAATCAATGAGTAATATATATATATAGAAAAGAGAATTAAAATACACCTATGACATAAATATACTTAAAATAACATTTTCAAAAATTCTTTAGCTCATTCCAGTAGAATATTTCTTGGTAAAACTAAGAATATTTCCAAAATTAGAAAGGTTGGTTTAGGTCCAAAGTTTTGCCTTATCTTAAAACTGTACAATCTGGTTAGAAATGTCCCCTGAATTCCAAATATGTGTTTTTTAAAAATCCACCGGTCTATCAATGAAAGATTTAAAAATAACCACTAGCCACTCTTTATTGAAGACTACACTAATTTCTACCCAGCTGTCGCTACAATAACAGCCATCCTACCACGAAAAGAACACTGGTTAGCCAACGTTAGACATACTCCAGAGCTATCATTCCATTGATGTAGATGACAAACAAGGGAATGTAAAAAGCCAGGTATCAGCAACTTGTGCTTCTTAAGAAACAGTAGTGTGTGGAAGTTAATATTTGCCAAATGGAAAATGACAAGAAAATGAGAGGAAGAAATGTAATGGTTGAGCTTCTGAGAGAGTATCACAAACAGTAGTAAGGGTAAAATACAAACACACACACTAAAATTAAATAAATTTTACAAAAAAGACTTGACAAGTATCCCCCTTAGATGAAATATACTTGATTTAAGCATCAATACTAAATTTTATTCCAGTAGCCTTCAAAAGGGATCAAACTCCTCAAGTTCAACCATAGTAGCAAAATAGTTTTATTTGACAGTTTTGTTCATATTCAGTTGTTCCTGATAATCAATGAAGAATGCTTTTCCCTTGATACAGCAGACAGTTGTGACTATAGACAATTCCATGACGTTTAATACAGTACTTAATACAAATAAATATCCACTGAAAATCACTTCTTTCTTTGCATATTTTTACAGATGACATTTCACCTTAGTGTTCTAAAGTGAAATCTTGACACGCTAATTCCATTACTACTTTTGTTGTTTATAGGCAGGTCAGGGCAGCCATTGCTGAAATATGATCAGAGTCTCCTCGCTTTTCAGGGAAAATATAAGCTTTACTTGCATTTAATTAAAAAGATCAGACAGTTAAGCTGTCTGTGAATGGGAAATAAGGATTTTTTTGATTTTTAAAAAAATCTGGTTTATTTGCTGGAAGCTTTTACCGCACATTATAAAATAACTGCTTAGTGAAACCTACATCATAATAATAATTCTGTCCCAGTCTTAAGATATTTCAGATCCCATTTGTCTAATGTCATATAGACTAACATTTACCTCAAACTTTACAAAATTGTCATTAAAATGTTCCAGCCAATGCACAAAACCTGCTTGTTCATCCTTTGCCATAACAATGATGATCGTCAATTACTGATGGTCCCTTGTCAAAATAACATACATGGCCTAACTTGAGTAAATAAGTAAAATTTTACAACCTAGATTTGTATGCAATATCTTATTTGTTGCAATGGTAAACTAAAATTGCTCAAATATAAAGAAATAAAAATCAAACAGGCTCTGGCAGGATTGTAGAAGAAATGTTGGAAGGACAGTTTTTCCATTAGCACTTCTAAAATATGTGACCTTCAGAAGTCTGAATGCTATATATTTTGGCTAGCATTTTAGAACTGACGTTTTATACTATCAGGACGTCGTAGAGTGACTGTTCCAATCTCAGACTTCAAAATATTTTACAATTAGCTTAGCTTAGTTTTTCTTTGTTGAAATGAAAATGGTAATAGGTCTCTAAATTTGAGTTAAAACATCTGAGTACTGTGTCTCAATATCTAGATACCAGTTTGGTCCATGTCTTCTTGTTTCCTACATTCACAATCCTTGTTTTTAATGGTTGTCATATAATATAAAAATAAAACATTTTAAACCTTAAATTATTATTTTTATTGGAATCAAGTGGATGGGTAGGGGGAAAACACTCTCAGTCCTAATGTTTTCCTCCCTGCCAGTAAAATATTTGCTTCTTGAAAAAATTGTAATTTTCTGTTCATTTTTGTTAGTAAAAACCCTGTAGTAAATCCAATGGTGGTGAATGAATTCTTCATATGACTAAGCTTTGTATGTTTCAACTGTATAACTTTGCAACATAAACCAAATCACAGGCCTTTGGTAATATTTCTTTATTTCAAAAAATATTTTGTATAAAAGTGGCATATGAATATACTCAGTGATGTCCCATATAATAAATGCAAACAACTGTTAATGTAATGTCAAGGCTGAACAGTTAAATGCTCAAGTCAGGAAATGCAAAAGATAAAGTTGAACACGTAACGGTAACTCTGCACATATGCATTTCAGTATCTAAGGCAATATGACGTTGACTTTAAAGAATGTATTATAATATGTGCAAAGTGGCAGAGTTAAGGTTGGAGCCATACGTTACTTTTGCATTTCCTGATTTTTGAGTGCTTAACTATACAACATTGCACAGCACAGACTCTATAGACTCTCACTTCTTTCAGGGCAGGCTGTGGATAAGGGTGAGTGATGGTTACTGCTTGGATCCAGAGGAATGGAGAAATCCTCTGATGACAGTTACATTGCCATTGCAGAAGCAAACAAGGATAGAATTGGAATGGCTTTGTTAGTTACATGTACTGTAGGAATGTTGTAGGTAGGGAGTAAGCCTGCCACCTGTCTACCCATGATCAGCAGGCTGGGTTTTGTAGGCAGCATGGCACAGATGAGTGTTACGGAGAAATTTGGAGGAGGATAGGCCAGTGGGTGTTTGAATTTTTTCAGGGAGCGTTTGCCATTCGTAATGGGCAGCATGGGAGAAAACACAGATTGTTTAAGAGAGAAACTGCCTGTGGATGGTAAAGGCTAGGAACCCCGGTGGAGCACGGATTGGCAACAGAAAGAGAAGAGGAGGTGACTAAGGACTGAGCCTTGAGGGATGCCCACAGAGAGAGGAAGGAGGGAGATGGTTGACCCACCAAACAAGATGATGTAAGAGCAATCAGAGAGGAATCATAGCCACTGCTATGAGGATAGAACCACGAAAGGCAGCGGATGCCAAAATTGCAAAAAAGTAGGGAGAAGCTGATCATATCAAAAGCCATCAATAGGTCCAAGAGGATAAGGGTGGAGTACAGGCTCTGAGATTTGACCAGGAAGAGGTCACTGGAGACTTTAGTGCAAGCAGTTTCAGTGGAGAGTAGAAGGCAGTAGAAGCCAGATATGAGAGGGCCAAGCATGGACTTGGAGGAAAGCAGCAGTGATAGTTTGAAGGTGAAGGGAGTGTCAAGGTTGGGTTAATAGGAGAAGAACCTGAGGAGAGTGGGAGGTTGGGGATAAAAGCAAGAGAAGGGGAGAGACTGAGTGGAGATTGGGATCACTTGGGCAGGAAGAGGGGTTGGAGGAGAAGAGAAGGCAGGATATCTCACCAAGAGGGGAGTGCATCAGGCTTGGTGTGGGGAGAAAGTGAAAAAGAACTCACCCTCCCCAACGAGGCTGCCGGCTTTGTCTTCTGTGCACAGGAGTTTGGGCTTCTAAGACAGCAAGGATCAGCGTGAAGACTGGCTGAACTTCAGGTACTGTGTCCCAGAACCAAGAGCATCAGCTCTGGTGTTCATTCCGATGTCCCTGCCAGACTGCAGCTGAAACCCTTCATGTCACAAACTGAGGCTTTCATGTCCACAGGTAAAGTTGAGCTCTGGACAACAGCCTTTGTCCAGGCCAAGTTTCTTTCCAAGTATGGATAGCAAGAGCTTAGGAAGCTTGTGTGAGAGTGTGTCGACCTGGCTTGATATTAAGCACAGACGGATTTCGGTGCTGGTAAGATGGTATCAAAGGTTGGTGTGTCAAGGGTGGACAACAACAGGTCTGCGTGGCTGCAGGCCTCTGGATTCCATCGAGGGCTGCCAGAAACCTCAAGGCTCTGTCTATATTTGAGAGCTTTGGAGAACAGGTGGAGGACTCCTTGCAGAAGGTGAAAGATGGAGACTTGCATCTCCAGCAGAATCCCATAGAGTCCCTTCGACAAGGGAGGGAAAGGACACGAAGGGTTCTACTTGGAAAGCAAGTCAACTGGCCTAACAGAAGTTCTGTATCAGCCATGCTTAGCTCCAACAGCAGCAGCCAAAATATTATAGAATTCATTTCTTTAACCAAGGAAATCCAAAAGGGTTTTTGAAGGGCTCCAAAGTATATAGCCAATCTGCCACTCTCAGTAGCTTCAGATCTGCCTCTCAGAAGCAAACTAGGAGCCTTTTACCCCCAACAGTCTCTGGTCATCTTGGATATATGGGTGCTGAGAATTGTCTGTGGAACTAGAAAGTCACATTTTTCAGAAAACTTGAATGCTTTTGGACTGTTTTGGAAGAGCTGCTGCAGGGAATCCAATCACTATTGGCAAAGTCATTTACTTGGGAGAAAGAGCAAAGGATTTTTATCCCACACACTCAAGGACATTCAAAAATACAAAAGTGCTCTGGCTCATCCTGGATCTCAGGGCCCAGAATAGTGACTGGTCAATGAAAAGTTCAAAATGGCCACCTTGGAAATCATCATGCATCTTCTAACTCTATCAACAGTGAATCTTTCTAGACAAGACTGAGCAGGTAAAAACTGAAAAGAAGATTCCGTGCCTCTTAAATTGCAATGTTACTCAGTCATCCTCAGGTTTTACTTCATGATTGTTCCTTGCCCACTACTTCTTTTACATCTTAGATTGGAGTGTCTGCCTTTGCTCCATTTCTCCTTGCTCTCTGTCCATCTTTCAGTTCCAATTAGTGACTATTGGCATAGATACAACTTTAATTTGTATAAAGCCAATGTGCACTTCACAGGTTGGTCACTGCCCTGAGCAGTTTAGACAGCATAGAATCATAGAATATTAGGGTTGGAAGGGACCTCAGGAGGTCATCTAGTCCAACCCCCTGCTCAAAGCAAGACCAATCCCAGCCAGAGCTTTGTCAAGACAAACATTAAAAACCTCTGAGGATGGAGATTCCACCACCTCTCTAGGTAACCCATTCAATGCTTCATCATCCTCCTAGTGAAAAAGTTTTTCCTAAAATCCAACGTACACCTCCCCCACTTCAACATGAGACCATTGCTCCTTGTCCTGTCATCTGCCACCACTGAGAACAGCCTAGCTCCATCCTCCCTGGAACCCCTTTTCAGGTAGTTGAAGGCTATCAAATCCCCCCTCACTCTTCTCTTCTGCAGACTAAACAAGCCTCTCCTCATAAATCATGTGCTCCAGCCCCCTAATCATTTTCATTGCCCTCCACAGGACTCTATCCAATTTGTCCACATCCTTCCTGTGGTGGGGGACCCAAAGCTGGACACACACTCCAAATGTGGCCTCCAGAGTGCCGAATAGAGGTGAATAATCACTTTCCTCGATCTGCTAGCAGTGCTCCTACTAATGCAGCCCAATATGCTGTTAGCTGCTTTGCCAATTAGGGCATACTGTTGACTCATGTCCAGCTTCTTGTCCACTGTAACCCCCAGGTCCTTTTCTGCAGAACTGCTGCCTAGCCAGTTGGTCCCCAGTCTGTAGCAGTGCATGGGATTCTGCTGTCCTAAGTGCCGGACTCTGCACTTGTCTTTGTTGAATGTCATCAGATTTCTTTTGGTCCAATCCTCCGATTTGTCTAGATCACTTTGTATCCTGTCCCTATCCTCCAGCATATCTACCACTCCCCAGCTTAGTGTCATCTGCAAACTTGCTGAGGGTACAATCTACCCGATCCTCCAGATCATTAATGAAGATGTTGAACAAAATTGGTCCCAGGACAAACCCCTGGCACACTCCGCTTGTTACTGGCTCCTAACTAGACATTGAATCATTGTTCACTACCCATTGAGCCCAATGATCTAGCTAACTTTCTATCCACCTTATAGTTCATTCATCCAACTCAGACTTCTATAACTTGTTGACAAGAATACTCTTGGGAAATTGTATCAAAAGCTTTGCTAAAGTCAAGATATATCATGTCTACCACTTTCCCCACATCCATAGAGCCAGTCTTCTCATCATAAAAGACTATCAGATTGGTTAGGCATGACTTCCCCTTGGTGAATCCATGCTGACTGTTCCTGATCACCTTCTTCTTTTCCAATTGCCTCAAAATGGATTCCTTGAGGACCTGCTCCATGATTCTTCCAGGTACTGAGGGGAGGCTGACCAGTCTGTAGATCCCCAGATAATCCTTTTTCCTTTTTTTGAAGATGGGCACTAGATTTGCCTTTTTCCAATCATCTGGGACCTTCTTAGTCATCACGAGTTTTCAAAGATAATGGCTAATGACTCTGTAATCACTTCAGCCAACTCCCTCAGCACCCTCAGGTGCATTGCATCTGGCCCCGTGGACTTGTGTATGTCCAGCTTTTCCAAATAGTCCTAAAGCTGTTCTTTCACCACCAAGGACTGCTCACCATCTCCCCATTCTGTGGTGCCTAGTGCAGTCGCCTTGGAGCTGACCTTGTCTGTGAAGACAGAGGCAAAACAAGCATTGGGTACGTCAGCTTTTTCCATAACATCTGTCACTGGGTGCCTCCCCCATTCTGTAAGGGACCCACACTTTTCCTGACCTGTTTCTTGCTACTAACCTGCATATAGATACCCTTCTTGTTACCCTTCACGTCCCTTGCTAGGTGCAACTCCAATTGAGCTTTGACCATCCTGATTTCACTCCTGCATGCTTAAGCAATATATTTATACTCCTCCATAGTCATCTGACCAACCTTCCATTTCTTGTCAACTTCCTTTTTGTGTTTCAGCTCACCAAAGATGTCTTTGTTAAGCCAAGTTGGTCGCCTGTCATATTTGCTATTCTTTCTGCACATTGGGAGGGTTTGTTCCTGTGCCTTCAATAAGATTTCTTTAAAATTCAGCCAGCTCTCTTGGATTCCTTTCCCCCAAATATTAGCCTCTGAGGGGATCCTGCACATCAGCTCCCTGAAGGAGTCAAAGTCTGCTTTTCTGAAGTCCATGGTCCGTATCCTGCTGTTCTCCTTTCTTCCTTTTGTCCAGATCCTGAACTCAACCATCTCATGGTCACTGCTCCCTAGGTTGCCACTCACTTCTACTTCCCCTGGCTGACAGGATGTATGGGGGACAGCAATTAACAAAAATCAGTAGGATTGAGTAGTATCAATTGGTGCACAGCTGTTTCTCCTTATTTTTGCTGGATTTTCATTTTTAGATTTGTAATCCTGTAATTAGTGAACACATTCTTACAGCAGGCTGTAGGGTGGATTACAGATGATGGAAGAGGTTTGGAAGTAGGTGGAGCATCAACAATTTTTTAGTCTGAATTTTAGAAATAGCCTAATTTTTTCTTCAATTCATGGATATTCATATTTCCTCCAAATCATATGGGTCTAGCTCCTACTCAAGATGATTATAGCATCAACCATCTTACATCTGATGTCTTAAACAATTCAATTGTGGGTCAAAGCACAATTTCAAATGTTTTTATTATTTAATAAAGGATAAGGAACATTTTCCATTAGACATATTTTTAGCCATACTTTGGTTCTGAACTACTTTTTATTTAATTATTTTCTGTAAAGAAATGGAATTTCAACAAACTGATTGCAGTTGTTGAAGTTTTACATTTGCAAAGACAACAACCGGACCACCTTTCCGCAACATCCTTTGAAATGCAAATATTTAGCCCAGGAACCATTGATATCCTCACTGTGATGTTTCATTTACTTTACCATCTCAAACATATATAAGGTTCATTTTAATTGAAGGATCCTTTGACTATAACAAGCATAAATGGGAATTAGAGTCTGCTTTGATCTTAGAGGGTTTTGCATAGTGCAGGCCAGGGAAGTTTTCCCCCTCCTATTTGAAACGTAGAGTTCAAATGAATAGACAGATTTTGGTGCCAGAGCTATTCAATGCAATAAGGAAGACTGATTTGGTTTCTAGTCGTATTAATTTCCCCAAGTTGGTGGCAATACCATCAATTTTCTCCCTAAGTGCTACAGCAGAAGGCTTCAAATGTAGTGCTTATATGGACATGAAAGCAGTAGTTAATGGGAGAATTATCAAGTCTGCCTTAAAGGTACAAAAGATCAACCCTGCTTTGGTCAAAGACAAATATTAATGATACTTTGTATTTATCAAGCACTTTTCATCCAAGGATCTCAAAAGGTCCAAAGCTCTCCTTCCCTTCCTATGACAACATCCACATTGAACACCCGCCACCAGGGAGTGAAGATAGGTAGGGAAGTGAGATGCTCTGGATACAGCTACCATGAGTACTGTGGTAAAGTCAAGCCAGAGGGCTACGGCAGGGTACTTCAGGGCCGATATGTAAGCCCTAGAATGATCAAAGCCCTCTTCCCTACAGGCAGGAGAGAGGTTACAGCTGGCAATCAGGGGCACCTGGAACCAATTAAGAACCACACCAGGTGTACTTAAACCCTGCCCTGCACTAAAGACAGGGAGGAGGAGAGGAAGGAGCTGTTAGAGAGTGAGTTGGAGCCAGAAGTTTTCTACTGTTGAGGAGACAGAGGAGAGGAGACCCTGATCCTGGTCCCCAGCCTACAGGAAGAACAGGTACCCCCCACTGGGCCACCAGCCCAAGGGCTAGCTGCCCTCCCCAGTGAGGTTGGGGAGACAGCCCTCAGGCCTATAGTGAGGCCTGCACCTGCTTGCCCGTGGGGAGGGGCCGAAGAAGAGGGGAAGTCCTAGAGATTTACCCAGACTGGGCTGGGACTACCTTAGGCCCCACGGCCTACAGAGACTGTTGCCAGTGGGTGAGCGCCAGAAAAGGGGGGCTGGCGTACCACAGTACATACAGCATCCACACAGATGGCTCCAGTCGCTCACCAATCTCTAGTCAATGCAGATCCCAAGGGTTTGGTGACTGCTCTGCAGTCTATTTTGCAGTGTGAGACCAAATCTGATGGGACAACTAAGTAGAAGACTCCACATGAAGATCTTTGCTGAGATTTCCCCCCTTGTCTGTTTCCAAGGGGTTGAATCAGAGTCAGGGTTTTTATGTGGCAAATATTGTCCTATCCTTTTCCTATCATAGGTGGATATGATAAATGTGAACAATGAAATATGGATGAGGAAAATATATCTGAACTTTTTGACACGTAAATGTTTATTAAATGTAACCACAACAAAACCCAGTGATGGTGAAGAAATGTATCAAACTGTCTTGTACTTGGTATTCCAGTATGAAAATACTGTTCATCATTGCTCCTTTTTAAGTCAAACAGATCAGTTTTGTGCATGCTGCATCCTAGCCCACTGCTCAGTTTTTGCACATTTTAAGGAGGTGTTATGCTCTCAGGAATTCCCACATTAGTGTCAATGCACGTCTTTCTGTTAAGTGTGAGATTCTTCTGTGTTAAACATAATTGTCTCCTTGGTCAGAAAAACAATATCCTGGAAACACTGGACATTTCTGGGCACAGCACAAGGTTTATTTGTCTGAAAGGATGAGAGAGAGTAACATCCTAATTCATGCGTAGCATCGTTTGCATGGTGCCCTTTGCTCAGTATGACAGGATAACTTTGCTTATATTTGTGTAGTAGTAACAGCACTCGTGTGCAAAGCCCAGCCTATTTTGCAACAACACCCCTAGATTCAACAACATTCTGGTGAAAATTCTACAGAAGCACCAGATAATTTTTTAATGATTTTTAATGAGTAGAATATAACAGTGACTGGGGTTCTAGGTACTATGATAATACAAATAATAATAATGAATAACACACTCAATCCAGTAGAGCTAGTGTTATTTATTTCACTATTCAATTTGTTGTACAATATCCTCGCAATTTCATTTTTCAATAAGGCACCAATTGTAGTTTTGTAGGTTACAGAATCTACAATCTATTCAGATGCATAGTTCCCAGCTTTCAGCTATCATTTCAGCCTGTTTGGAGACTCAATTGGTTTATACTCTGTTGCTGTTTTCAAGGCTTTTTCTGCAACCATTAGAGTTAGAAACACTATTTTTAAAAGAATGAAAGCTGAGATGCTGGAGCACAATTTTGCAACAAGGGGTGCATTCCATAGAGGCAGAGAGTACAAAGGGCCCTGCCCATATGCACTGTATGGAAGATCAGCATCTCACTAGACCTAAGGTTTGTACAAATAAATGCACAGCATTGTGCAGTTTTGTTTTTTCTCTACGACTCAGTAATATCCCAGGAATCCAGCAGTGGTGTCTGGGCCTGAAACTTTATGAATAGCACCCAGTCCTAGCTTCCTATTGCTGAAAAGGGGAGCCTATGCTATGCAAGGATATGGATTGTGAGGTATTTATACGCATTTCTAAAGCTGCAGCCGGAGCAGAGCCAAGGAATACAGAACCCCTTGGCTGTGCCTCATTCTCCTTCTATTTGTTGTACATTCCAGACATAGAGGAAAAGAGAGCAGAGTCTTGCTTCCTGCCAAAACTTCTGATGAAGTGCCCTCACCTCTATCTGAATCGGCTCACCCAGCTGGAACGCTGAAACAAGGAGCGCCACAGGTGGGCACTCCCCAGCAAATCCGTATCGCCCCGCTTTCTGAATCCCCATAGGTTTGTATGTCAATTGCCTTTACCCTTGCAGTCCCCTCCCCTGCTCAACCCTGTGTATCGAGGGTTACTGGGGGAGAGCCTACATTCTGATGCAGTTGTGTTATCTTTAAACACAGTTAAGGGCAGGTGCTTACAATGTATTGAGATTGTTATTAGTAGCATAAGATCAAAAGAAAGCAAATGGTCACAGATATTTCACACACACCAGGCTCTGCCACTGATGCTCCCAAGATAAATTTTGTCCAGGTCCCCGATCTGTCACTGGGTGTTCAACGCCTTTTGTAGAAGCGAAGGCTACGATGAAATCATCCACTGCCTTTTCCGGTTTGGGGCACTACCTTACAGAAACACTGCTCATCCTGCCTTTCTGGTAACTGGCCCCTATTAAATATCAGAGGCAATCAGCTGCAGCCCTTTTTTGTATCTCATTTCTGCAGGCTGCATCTCTCTCCCCAGCAGCTAGTACGTATTCTTAGCACCTATGATGGACACTCTAATATCATCTGATGAAGTGGGTTGCAGCCCACAAAAGCTTATGCCTGCAGAAGTTTGTTAGTCTTTAAGATGTGTGGTAAAGTCAGGCCAGATGGCTACCAAAGGGAATACCAGACCTGGTATTTGAGTCCTCGAATGTTAAAGGCCCTTTTTCCTGCAGGCACAGGAGAGGTTACTGCAAGGCAATTAGAGCCACCTGAACCCAATGAAGGGCTACTCCAGGTGTATTTAACCCCTGCCTTCCCTAAAGGATGGGGGGAGCAAAGGAGGAGGAAGATGCCAGAAGGCTTGTGGCAGCTGGAGGAGAAACTTCCCCCAGGCTAGGAGACGGTGCTTCTCTGCAGCCAGAGGAGCAGAGGAGAAAACCTTTGGCCCCAGCTGGCAGAGGGAGCCAGCAAGGTACCTCCCCAGCCCCTGGGGGCACACTGTGGGGGAGGGACAAAAGACTTGTCCAGATTGGGGGTGGAGTTACCGCAGGCCCCACTGATAGAGGAGACTGCTGCCAATAGGTAAGACTAGGGGGGTTTACAAGACTCTTGTTGTTTTCACTCTAATATCAAGCTACTCTGTAGGGAGCCAGCTACCAGACTATTCTACTGATCTGTTTATCTGGACGAGAGTTTGATTGCAGCTGAACAAGGTAGGCTGATGTGAGGCTCATGGAGGTGGAAATGTGTTGGGGGGTGTTTGCTAGCAGCTGGACCCTGTTTATTATTTAGGGTGTACAGCTGCCACTGGGCAGACAAGTGCTGAGAGTGGGGAGCGCTGTAGATCTGTGCGCTGTAGCGCTGTGCGGAGGTGGTGGCTGAATGAAGATTTTTCTCTAAGCCTTATCTAGGCAGTTCTCCAGTCATATCACACCTTTATGTGAGCATCATGTATAATAACTTTGTTCTATGTACTGCATCTTTCATCTGAAGATCACCAAGTGCTTTATAAATGTTAGTGAATTAAGACCCTCTGAGAGGCAGAGCATATCCCTCATTTTACAGATGAGGAAATTGTGGCACAGGAAAGTTAAGTTACTGGTCTAAGATCAAGAAGGAATGTGGCAGAATCCAGAAAAGAACTCGGAGGCCTTATCTACACTATATAGCACTGTAGCTAAGCCAGTATAGCGTAGCTGCTTTCTGCAGCAATGGAAAGCTTTTTTTCCCCTGTCCCTGCAGGAGATCCACCTACATGAGCAGTGGTAACTAGGTGAATCGAAGCATTCTTCGGTCAACCTAGCTGTGTGTACACCATGGGTTAGGTTGCCATAACCTCACACCTCTGAGCAACATAGCTAGGTCATTCTAAATTTTAAGGCATCGGTCTCCTAGAGCCAAAACTAATGGCTGACGTCCAAAACCAACATCCTTCTCATATATGTTTATGCAGATAAAAAATGAAACCAACATTAAATACATTAAAAATAATTATTAGCTGTATCTAAAAACTATGGAGAAATGAATCGATCCCGATTTCTTCCACAATGGCAGTAGGTGGGATTTTTCAAAAGTACCTATGTAAGAGTACAAATCCCACGGACAGTCAAAGGGACTTGTTTACCTAAAAGTACATAAGTGACTTGAACATCCTATGTTGTAGCTCTGGGTAACCTGGTCCTTTCAGTCCATATTTTCCTTTCACAGCTTCCCACCTACTCTTATATTTGAAAGAGTATCCCCTCCGTGGGTGTGATGGATATTAGAACGCCACGTATCCTTGTGAGAAGCTCTTAATAAAACGCAAGCCTACACAGCCCTCGCAAGCAGCAGGTCAAAACCCTGTCTGATTTGATCAGTATTTCCATCCCAACAGAATCTGTAAGTGCATGTAGGGTTGGCAACACTCTGGAGTCATTCCTCCAAGTGTTCTGGTCATCCTTTCATTCCAAACATCACAAGGCAGGTTGTATGTGTGACTGAAATGCCATCTTCACCAGAATTTAACTTCCATAGGGTCAATATTACCATTGGCAGGAAGCAGAGGAGTAGTTTCCACAATGGGCTATGTGACGCTGGCTGGATTGGGGGGGGGACAAGGGGCCTTGAGGTGTATTCAGGAGCTCTGATTACTCCCTTCTACACCAGTCTCGCGTTGGGGGTGTCACGCTGGCTGGATGGGGGGGAATTTATTATGTTGTTTAACATCAATATGTCAAAATCATAGTAACGCATGTGAGATGTGCCATGTCAGGTACCATTACAAAGGCTGTAATGTGCTACGATGATGTTTATGTTCATGTGTTGAGTGTGTAGTAGAAGTTATGGATCTGTCTGTAGCTATATTTCATACTGTGCTGTATTTCTGGGCAACACCCCAGACAGGAGGGCTGCACCACAAGCACCTGCGTAATGGCCCATTAAGGAACCTCACAGGTACAATGGGCCAAGGGGAGAAGCCAGGGCTATACCTGACGAGTCACCAGTCACTCATGTGACCCTGGACTCCATCTTATTCCTGTAAATTTCCACAAGCAGCATGGCAAAGGCCAGAGGACATAAAAGGCAGCTGCACCACATCCATTTTGCCCTCAGTCTTCAGCCTACCTCTGGATCAGCTCATCTACAACTGAACTGCAGCTGTGAGACAAAGGACTGAGACCCATCCAGGTACTGGATGTATACCAGAGGGACTGTACAAGCCTCCAAACTCCACAATTCTATTAAATCCTGATATATATGGACTTTCAAATCAAGTGTATGTGTCTGATTGCTTTAATCCTTTAACGTTTCTCTTATAGTTTTTCTTTCTTTTTATAATAAACCTTTAGTTTTAGTTACTAAAGGTTTGGCCGGCAGTGTGGTATTTTGGGTTAGATCTAAACTTATATTGATCTGGTAACGTGGCTGACCCTTTGGGGTCAGGAAAAACCTTTTTGGTAAAGAGCATAGAGTTTAAATAACTGATCTTTTTGCTGGACCTAGTGGCTGATTGGGAGCCGGAGACAAATGCAGTAAAGAAGGCTGTGTATATTTTTATTTTGACTTCTTGATAACCAGTGTGCGGGGAATCAGAAGCAGTGTTTGTGGCTGGTTGGGAAGTCTGGCTTCAGTGTCACCCACCAGGGTTGGGAGAATCTGCTCTCCTTTTGCAGCACGCCCTGACCTTGGCATTTTCAGGTGGCTACCCTAGGCACGGACAGGACACATGCTGAATCTGCACAGAGTGACCATGTCCCAACCAGGCAACTACACTCCAGAGCCAAAAAGCACAGAGTGGATCTGATGATTTCAGAAAAAGGTGGGGAGGAGGGAAATGCAGCTGCTTCTAATATGGTGGCAGTCTGGCTGGAGGTATCTTTCTGGGTGAGTGAGCAGCCTGGCTTTAGCTATGTTCACATGGTGCCTGTCATAAGTAAACAAGATCTGGAGGAAAAAAATAGGGACTTTGGCATTGAAAATATGAAATCAATCTAGTTCCCTTTGCATTTCAGAATTCACATTTGTTTCTGCTCCTTGGTGCCAAAGGTATGCTGCTGCTATATATTTGGGAGTTAACAAATCTTGGGAAGGGGGAGGAACTGGAATGTGACTGAATAGCATGATTCTCCTTCTCAAAGCTGCAGATTTACAGGACATGAGAGCATCGAGCCTGTGTGAAATTATTTCCTTTCCACGAACTTTGATACAATTCCCACTGGATAACACAGTGAACAGCAGCAAAAATCCCTCATCCAACCATAACAGTCTACTCAAAATCAGGACAAGAAACCAGAGAGAGAGGCCAAGAAGAGAGCGATCGTTATCGTACAGTAATAGGCCCCTTTCTCCCCCAGGCTTCTTCTGACCTTTCTAAATCTCTTTCTCGTGGCGGTACTGAAGCAACTCAAGGACCAAATCAATTAGTTTACTCCCAGTAAACCAGACTGAACCAGAATTCTTCAAGCTGATGTTTAAGCCACTCACCAGAGGAATTCCTAATGACCCCTTACTGTTTGCAGCATTTAGAACAAAGCAGAGCTGATTAAACAACTTATCCTTTGATAGTGCTGTTCACGTGTTAGCCTGGTTGGAAACTTGGCTCCATACAATCTCTGATGATGAACTGCAGCATATGTGAGAGTTCTGGCTTGAGGTTTTCTGGTTTACACTACAGCTGTCAGGGAAGTTAACTGGCTAATGTACGTTAACGAGCAATCCCAAAAAAGTTTTCAGTGCTTCTACAGGAAGTTGTATGCACAGCTCTCATTTAGTCATACACAGAGCTACATGTAGCTCCTGTGATCCTCAGATAGCAATTATACCTCAATATCTGGCGGGAAGTGCATAAATCAGATCATCCTGTTAAAGAGATGGGACAGAACTGGATAGCCTGTACTATTCTTTTTAGGCTCTTATACCACACTCATTGTCATACTATTTGAGCACCGACCTGCTTTGCTGTCTGTCATAATTATTAGTTTAGCACCAATAGTGTGCTCTGCAACGTACAAGACACCAAAGAAATTAGCAGCCTTGCTCCAGGGAGTATAAACACTAAATAGGAATTTTGAGCATTAGGGACGAATTCTGTCCTATTGAATTGAACAAAATTCCCATTGAAATCAATGGGGAGAATCCAGTACAGATACTGAATGGCAACCTTCTGCGGTGTAAATGGCCACAGCGCACATTGGCCCTAGGACCACCTCTCCTGGGGTGGGGGTGATTTTCAGCGAGATGGTTGTAACAAAATTTCATTGTGTTGGGGGCTCCGCACAGGTGGAGGGATTGTACATCATCAAGTGTTGATTGAACAAGCACTTTGTGTATCTTTAAATGCAAAATTTATTTCTAATCTCATAAAATTACTTCCAAGTTATTTAGTGCTAACAGATTGTCCCCTCCCTCGCCCCGTGGGGCTGAACGAACATGAATAAACCCACATGAGCAGGGCAGTACAGTGACTTGCCCAGGGCCTAAAAGAGTCAGTGTCAAGGTCTGGGAATAGAATTTGAAACCCCAAATCAAGTCCCAATTTGGAGTCCCTAGACCAGCTCTTTCTCTAAAGCCTTGAGCCTGTCCCTCTTTGAAGCCAACAGTAGTTTTGTCTCTGCCATCCATGGGAGCAAGGAAACACTGACTTTCATGTGCTATGCTTGGCAAACGTCCCAGTTTCATCAGTTATGGGCAGGATGGGAATTCTGATTGTGGTATATAATGCAGAATAGTTCTATTACTTTGGGTCATCTGGTAAAATGAAAGTGATCTCTGCTGTATAGCAGGGCTCCAGTACTCCTTGTGTAACAGTTGCAGGAGCATTTATTCATGATAGGCTTAATCTAGAGACCAATGAGGTGTCTGAATTTCCACAGTATTTATCCAGCTTCTCGTGGATCACTGATGGTATCATTTGGACTCCCAGCTATTGCATCCATGGCAGCACAACAAGCAGGGAGACAGAATCAGTGAACAAACAGAGCAGCCTTAGCTAGCTGATCTCCTGTGATTTCATTGTAATTTAGAGGTTTAAATCCTGGCAGAGCTTGTCATGGCAACACTTTTGTTCCTTTGTTTCCACAGGAAGTTTTTGATTCCCGGTCACCAGTAGTTACTTTTGCAAGGGAGGAAAATGAATCATAAAGTTTCCTGTTGGTCTGATGAGATATGCAAAGAACCTGCATGTAAGGAATCCTGCTTGGCTAGCAGACCTTCCGTCAGGGACAAAAACTAGAGAGGATGGAATGCTCAGAGGGGAAATAGAGTATGCAGAGCTCTTGGTTTACTGTGGACATTAATTAATTAATCTTTAGCACTGAACCACAGACAATATTCCATGATACTTTCACTGGAGAGAGGATACAAAGGCCAGTAGCTTGACAGTTGGGATCTGTTGGTAGCTACCAATTGGACTTGTATTTGCAAAGACTTATCAAATATTTTCTGTGCTCTTTTCTTAGATATATAATATGTTAAATGGTTTCATTTTTTTAAATTACAGAACTAAAAGAGAAACATGAATTGTTACTCCATGAGAAAGTAATCCACATGTACACAGTTTCCACAGTATTATGACAAACTGAGTGGGCCTAAATTCAGAAAAGTTCAGCCCTGCCCTGTACATTTTGTTTGCATGTTAACAAAACAACAAGGAAATGAAAACCATTTAGCCCTATCAAATTAATAGGCTCAACAGTGTCAAGGGAATGGGAGGTTACTCTAGGGCACTTTGTGCCACAGTGCCAGGGAATAGGCAAGATGATCAAATAGGGTTTTCCATGTCTAATTTCTCTGATTAGCTGTGCATGTTCGCTGGGTCTTTCCTAAGTGGGATCCAGCGAAGGAAAGGAAATACCATTTCATAGGTTTAAATATCCACGATGTGCATCCTGATCCTGCACGAACAAATGGCAAATTAGCAGTAAGGGAAAGTGACGTGTGAGTACCCCACATGACTCCCTCCCTTCCTATACTATGTAAACGAGAAACCACTTGGGACCAACTCCACCACATAAACAGGAATATTAATCAGAGCAGGGCAGAAAGTCCAATTCTGAACTGCCCAGCTGTCCTTCTGACTGCTGTTCCTTCTCCCTAGGCAGTTGTTTTCTCTTACTCACTTTCTCTGCGCGGACGGTTTGCTGGTTAAAATCATTCCTTACAAAATGGATTCTTTCACCTACAACTGTCATGGAGTTTTGCCTCTGCTTCCCTTTCCTGCGTAAGGCTCGTTAGTTACCTTATCTTTGCCAGCATTGAGAATATCTAGCAACATAAAAACCTTCCCATTTTAAATCTCTCTCTTTCTGGCTGGTTGCCGTCCCTGCTCACAGGCCCCCTGACACCTATAAAAGTCACTATTTATACTCTTTTTAAATCCTCCTTTCCACCTGTGCTTCCTCAGTGGAAAGTGATAGCTCTTTACTACAGACAGTGCTTGGATGCCAAGGTGATAAATACCTTTATACACATTTATGACCAGTTGTAGAGCTAGAAATTATTCCAGACCTCTTGCTAGGTCCAGGAATTCTTCATCTGCCTAATCACCCTGACACTGTGAGACAATCTGATCATTTAAAGCAGGCGAACATGTGTATGCAATATAAAAGAGCAGTGATTTCATTTAAATGTCAGTGCTTCAACATGTATTATTTTACTTAACATTATTTAAGGTCATGCCAGGTTATGAGCCATCAAAATGGGATGAAATCATCCCAGCCATTTGCTTTTTTTTTTTTAACGCAGACAAATGAAAAAAATATTAAATGCTAACATTTGATTAACAAAGATTAAAACTGTACCTACTTGCCCCAGCCTTCTCTTTCTGTAAATATGTACACAATTGTGTATTAGTAGATAAAATTGGGGAAAAATGTCTTAACTACTGAAAAAGTGTCAAATAAACAACGGTGGAGACTGTCCATGCTTCCCCACCCTACTCCACTAATGCATCTCAGGAAAGCATTTTTGCTGACGTCCTGGTCCCACGGAAGTCAAGGGCACTGATAAGGGGCATTCTGCCATAGTTTTCGGTGGGGTCAGGATTTCACCCCTTGAGTTTTGGATTAATTACCTGCTGAGCATGGGGATATTAAATGTGGGGTTATGCTGGCTTTTTACCTGATGCTGATCCTGTTGAAGTAAACATGAGTTTCCCAATAATTTCAGTGGAAGCGGGATCATATCCTAGTTATGGGTTTGATTAAAAGCCCGTTGATGTCAATACACATCTTTACTTTGACTTCAGAGAGCTTTAGATCAGGCCCCTATGTGATGATCACAGAACCTCTGAAAGGACTGATTACGTGTTGGTGGTATGACCAGAGCATGCAGGACGCTCATTTTCTATGTATCCTTAATTTGTTTTTAAAATGATTTATATTAATATAATATGTCTTGTAACAAATATAAATATACCACTGCAAGAGGGTGTTCTCTTTGCAATGGCATAAAGTGCTGGTTTTAGAGGGATCAGGCTGGGAGTTCCATTATCTTCTGTACAAGTGAATCTGCATGCATTACTAGAACAATATTTGTGTAACAGTTGTCCCAACATGTCCACAAGGTGGCACTCCATCTCCATAGATGGGCCGCTACTACAGTAAATGAGGCAGTTAAAATAAGGATATAAAAATATGTGTCCAGGATGATTCCTTTATTAGCAATTTGCAGGAGAAAATGGGGTGGCATTGAAAATGGTGGCATCGAAACCTGAGCAGTTTTCATGAATTCCATTGGTATTCCATTTTGGTAACAGGGCATATTGCAACAGCAGCTTTGCTTTGCTCAGAGAAACGGAGAAGAAAGCTTGAATTTTTTTATTTGGATACACAATAAGGCCCCGATTCAACAAAACACTTAACCAAATGCTTGAGTCCATATGTATCCAGGACAGTACTTAAATTTGTGTTTAAGTCTCATTGGCTTCAATGAGATTAAGCACATGGTTGATGTGTTACAAAACAAACGAATATGGAATCCCAGCCTCGCACAGCCAGCTCCCGCAAACCCTATTTCATCTGAGCATTCCTTACTCCTGGACGTCAATAGATCCACTCAGATGAACAAGGGTTTGCCGGATCAGGCCCTAAAGTACAGAGGAAAAAGAGGCGGAGATGACACATAAAGGGCGACGTTGTGGGAGGAACAATAAAACCATAAAGTTGCCAAGGTGAGCCACACCTATGTCTTAATCACAGTAAACAGTAGAGACCAAGATTTAAAAAAAATGACCAGTAATTTGGGGTGCCCAACTTGACTCCTTAAAAGGGAACCTGTTTTCAGCTAGTGTTGACTACCCATCCGGTGAATATCCGAGTGCTTTAAGGTGACTCAAACTGGGCAGCCAAGGCACCCAAACTCATAGCTCACATTTGGAAATCCTGACCTAAATCTATATAAAAATAGAGAAAGGACCGAGAGCCAGAATACATCAAGGCTCAGGACTAACCCCCCCTTTTTTTGACATTGGTGCTTGATGCGCTTGTAGAAAACACCTGGAGTGTGGCGCCCTGGTGCATGCTCCGTGCAGAAGACGTGATGATACCCTTCAGGAAGAAAACAAGACTGAGTCTGGAATGGCCATCCAGTACTAAAAGTACAGAAGTTCAAGTATCTCAGTTCACGGGTACAGGGTAATTGTAAACTTAATTACAAACTTATACGTAAAACAATAAAGGCATGGACTGAACAGAGAGACGTGAGTGGAGTGATCTGCCATAGGAGAATGCCCATCCCATGAAAAGTAAGATGGAGAAGAGGGAAATTAGACCTTCTTTGGATGGCTGTGAATGCTGGAGAGACAGGAGCAGGTCTTGAAATACAGTAGAAATGAGAAAGTAAAGATGGATGCTTGGAGTTCACAAGGGTGGCCTGTGTTCAGACTGAGTGAATCAGGGCACGTGTGAAGATGCTACCAATGGTAGAAAAACAGAGGGAATCCCAGTTCAATTCCACTTTATGTCGTATGTTCCTATAACTCATGCTTGAAGGTTTCAACTGCCACTGGAGGGGGTCAGGAAGGGATTTTGTTTTCTGGGAAGGTTTTTTTTTTAATCTCCTTCTCCTGAAAATTCAGGGATGACCATGGCTGGAGATGAGACATTGGACAGGGTGGGCCAGAGCTCTAAGCATTCTCTCTCTGAATGATTGACTGGCTGGTTCCTGCTCACATACTCAGCATCTAACTCATTGCCATATGTGGTGTCGGAAAGGAATTTTCCCAGGTCAGGTTGCGGTGACATTGGGGTTTGGTTTTTTTTGCCTTCCTCTAAGCATGTGGTGTAGGTCACTTGCCAGGATTTTCGGGGTATATCTCACTTAATCATTTCCCTGCTATTGCAGGGGCCTCGAGCACTGGTGCACTTCGGTCACTCCTTTTCTCTTCCTGTGGAACCTACTAGTCTCCTGCAGCTTGTAATACTTTGGTCCCATTTTGGTTTTTGGGTTTAGTGTGTGGCTGCTGAGTAATCTTGGAAGCTTGTGATATACAGGTGGTGAGACCAGATGTCGCTTTTGGTCTTAAATTCAGTGACTCGATGTTCAGATGGTTTGGGCATGTAAAAAGAAAATCAGAAGAATATATAGGAAACAGGGAATTAAACTTAGAAGTGGAGGAGAAGAAAAGGGTTAAAAGACCCAAAACTAGATGGATGAATGTCATACAAAAGGATCTGAGTAGCTGTAGGGTTTCTGAGGAACAGTCTGGAATGGAGAAGGACTCGAAGAGCTGACCCATATAGATGGGACTAAGGTCAGAAGAAGAAAAGAGAAAGGAACAAAGTATAAAATGGAATACAAATAGGGTAACCTCTTATCAGGAGCCTTGAATTTTTCTAGATTTAGGGGGTAAAAATAGCAAGGATGGGGAGGTAGGTTTTCTTTTGGGGTAAGAATTAAATTGCATTTTATTGGGGGTTAATCAGTTCAGACAAGTGTGTAAAAGCCTTGCCACTGAGACAAATCAAACCCTGAAGTTGAACTTTTTATCATTGCTCAGACAGATTAAAAGCCATTACGGTCTGGCAAGATATTATTTCCTGGTTCCCGTGAGAACATAAGCAGGGATACATTGTACCAGTTGTTGTCAGTGTCAGCTATTCAACAGAAGACTCAGAGTACCAAATTACAATTAATCCTGCCTGGAAGGACCAGAAAACTTGTACGCTAATAGCAGCTGAACCCAATTGTCTAGAATTACCTATTATTCAATTTTTTGGCTCTCTTTATTAGCCTACAGGTGGAAAATGGGCAATCTAATATATTAAACACTGTAGTGTCTGCATAAATTCTTTGCACTGACGTTAAACAGAACAGCTTTGGGCTCATATGGTTTGGTGTACGTATTTCTTGTGCATGTATGTTATTTGTTTTGAACCTCTCAGAACAAAGATTTTGGGGTGATGTGGGGCAGTAACCCTTCCTCTGCACTAAGTCAGAGTAGCAAAAGGGCTAATGAGACAAATCTCCCACCAGGCCACAGAGTACAGCACAGTCTTTCTACAAATGGTGCTGGTGCCATAGGGGTGAAGTATCCTCTGCTTCTGGGTGTTGGATCCAGATAATCACAGCTCCACCCACTTGACCTTTTCCCTATCCGGTCAGGAAATGTGTTTTGTTCCTGTGGAAAATTTGCAACAAAAAGTTTTTCACTGAAAATTTTCTTCAAAAATGGTTAGGCTTTTATTTAAAAAAATGGAAACTGAAGAAGATCTCATTGCCAAAAGAGACCATGTTGGTCAAAATCAGACGTTTCCCAAATACATTTCCATGTTGACAAAAAGTCTTTTTTTGTGTGTCAAAAACACATTTCAAATGAAAAATTTCCATCAGTTCTATTCCTGGCCCCTCCCCTGAGATTGTGGGCTCAGCACTTTTGAAAATCAGCTGCTTTAACATGACTCAAGTGCCAAAAATTGCAGTACCCTAAATTAGTCACTTGCAAAATCCTTGGCCTCATTTTTATTAAGGTCACTAGTGAATAATGATAAACTATTTTCACTAAAGAACATTATTATTATTTGACTGCCCCAAAATGTGTTGGTCACCTTTCTGGCCTGGAAGCCACAGAATCGGAATCCAACATGACACAGCAAAGACAGTGTCATAAAGAGCCAAAATGGTGGGGAAGAGAAAGGAAGGAGGGTCAAGGGGTTACGGTGGGGGCCTGGGATTCTAGCTCCCTTTATCACTTGGGGCAAATCACTGAGGCCCGGTCTACACTTCCTTCCGGATTCGGCAGCAGTCGACGGGAGATATGCAAGTGACGTAAATCACTTGCATATCTTCTGTTGACTTCGCTGCATCTGCTCCGTGCGCCGTCCACACTGTGCTGCACCAACGGCAACAGCATGCCCTTTGACACAGGGCTACGCCACTTACCGGGGTGGTTTTCCTACGTCAATTGCTGGATCGACTGAGCAGGTCTACACCGACCGCTCAGTCGATCCAGAGCAATCGATCTGATGGCAGCGAATTTGT
This sequence comes from Mesoclemmys tuberculata, assembly GCA_007922155.1. Taxonomy (NCBI): domain Eukaryota; kingdom Metazoa; phylum Chordata; order Testudines; family Chelidae; genus Mesoclemmys; species Mesoclemmys tuberculata. The sequence goes on along the minus strand of ML675690.1, from coordinate 3,139,064 downwards.
CGCCGTCACTGTAGACCCAGTCTCAGTCTTTCTGTGTTTCAGTGCCACATCTTTAAATGAGGGTAATAGTCTTGTCCTATCTCAGAGTGGTGTTGTGAGGTACTCAGATACTACAGTGAAGGGGGATATATTAGTATCTAGTTCACACCTAGACAGATGAAAGGGACAAAAATAAGATCCCCAGGTTTTCAGTGAGGCATGCACACATCTTGAAGATGCTGTTAATTTTATTTTGTTACCTTGCTTCCCCACTCATGTCTCAAAGGTGGGAGTGATTTTTAGAAGGGATGTGACTAAGGTGACAGATGTGATCTGGCAAATAGGATTGGGGCAGCTTAAAGGGCAGCATGGGGGGCATCTGTGTAAGAGAAGGTGTCGAGGCTGGCATCACAGGCAAAACAGAGGGAGGGGAGAATGCCAAGGTCATCAGGTCAGGAAAATGGACAGAGGCTACTATGTGTGTTTGGGCCCTGAGAAAAGATGGGCCGACAGACATATCTGGATACTTGCTATGAAATTTTTCCTGATAATATTCAACTTACTTTTCCCTTTGCCCAGTTTTAGCCCATTAACTGTATTTGTAACCCCTAAATCATTTTTCCCCTCTTTGGTGCTTACACGTTTCAAATATTGATTACTGCAGTCCGTCTCCCTGCTCCCCCCCATCCTCCCCCACCTTTCTTAGACAACGTTTGACAAATCACCATGTATGTAGGTCATTTTAACATGTCTTCGTGAGTTAATGCCTCTCCCCTTATTCACTTTTGCTGTTTTTTCTCTGCATTTCCTCTAGGGAGAGAGATGTGGTACACAGAGTATATTTTAAGCATTACGTTTCTCCATACACAGAGCAAACAAGTTTTTTCAGTCTAAATTACATTCTCTTGACATTTATGAGAGCAACAAAATAAGAAAGAATATGAGTACATATATTCTTAATGAGAGAGAGTATGCACATGGCTTCCAGTGTGTGCCCCCTCATTGTGAACTGAACACAAAATAGTTTCCTGTTACTCCAGACAGCAGAATCCTTAAAGATTTCAAGGATGCAGTGCACAGAAAACAATAGTGTGACAGTTACATAGCTAAGTATACTGAGCAATGTAACAAAGCCTAGAAAGGAAGAATGGTCCAGTGTTTTGCATGTTAGCCTCACATTTGGAGGACCAAGGTTTAATACCCTCTTCTTCCACAAACCTCCCGTGTGACCTTAGGTAAGTTATTTAGGGCCAGGTAAACTTCAATAGGTATTAGATGTCTTGGTACATCAAAAATCCAACTAGGGACCAATACACATCCTAAGATGCCTAAAAACTCTTAAAGATCTCACCTTGAGGCCCGGTCTACACTTACCTTCGGGATTCGGCGGCAGTCGACAGGAGATACGCAAGTGTCGTCTCTTCTGTGCGCCGTCCATGCTGCACTGCGTCAAAGGGAACAGCGTTTCCTTTGACACAGTGCTACGCCACTTACTGCGATGGTTTTCCTGCGTCGATTGCTGGATCAACTGAGTGGGTCTACACAGACCGCTCAGTCGATCCAGAGCAATCGATCTGATGGCGGCAAATTTGCCACCGTCAGGGTGGACCCAGCCTGAGTCTTTCTGTGTCTCAATTCCCTAACCACCAAAAGGAAGATGATAATAGTGTCAGACTCAGACTTATTAGTACAGTAGTCAAAGGGCTTTTGTGGGAATGGCTACATTAAAGCAGATTATCAGGTATTCAGATACCATGGTTATCGGGATGGAGGGGGTCAGATAAGTGCCTTTAAAATAAAATTATTGTATTTGTGGTGTGGTACTTATCACTCATCAGTGTAATAGCTGAACATCTCACAAAGCCTTCTGCAGCTTTTATAACCAGGGGAAGCACTTAGAACATTTAAAATTGGGGGCTAAAGTATCCTTAAAAACATTCACAGTTGTCTCTGTAATAAAACCACAATGTAAACATAACAAGGTAACATGCTCTTCCCATTTATCCTCACAATGGCCTTTTATGATTAAACTATTTACTATAAAAAAATTGGAGTCCTGATGGTAAATAATGACATGTAAGCATGTCTCCTTTTCCTCCTCTCTCATTATAGTGCATACGAGTACTCCCCTAATTGATACATCTGTAGGGAATGTGCACATGAAATAGATGTTAAAGCCCCTTCATGGACCACATCGCGTTAAGCAGCAGACTTGCCTTTGATTTTTAGGACAAATGTGTACAAAGTTCTTTAGAAAGGGAAACATTAACCAAATGTCAGTGTGACTCTCAAGCCCTTATTAGGCCTGGCAACACGCTCACCATTGACCTCTTGTTGTGAATACGACTTAGTGAAGTGTTTATCTTCTTTAAATAAAACCACCCACGAATGAGCTAAATGTCAGAATCTCTCTCCAGCACACTGGCTGACATAAGAGCACATTGTTTCCCAGTCAGATATGACTCTGAAATTCTGCAACACACTGGCTTGCTCTCTAGTCACTGTTAATCATGGTGATGAAGCACTGATTCCAGTGGATGTGGTGATTTTGAGGGGATTTTGGACAGATGACTGGAAAAAGGCATTTAGGAAATATAATGAGCACATATGGAATACTGCTGTAGGAAGACAGAGTATGCAAATCTTATCAAGCGTTTAATGAGCCTTGCCTTCCCTCCTTTTCCTCTCAAAGACCAAAACTACCTTGAATTACTCAGAACTCCAATTTCCTTCATTACGCCTAGTTTTATGGTGGGATTTGTTCCTAGCTATGCCACTGACCTGCTGCATGAAATTGGGCACAGCACTTCACCACTCTGTGCCTCAGTTTCCCTCACTGTTTGTCTAGCATGTCTGTTTAGGTCCTGATTGAGGAGGTAGTTAAACATGTGCCTAACTTTAAGCATGTAAATAATCCCACTGATTTAAAGGATAGTCGGTTGTAAGATCTTTGGGACAGGAACTATCTGTTTGTACAGCACCCAGTGCAAAGGGGGCTCCAATCTCAAATAGGGCCTCTACTTGCTACTAATGCAAATAAACAATGGTTACTCTCCCATCTCTGATTCTCCTCTCATTTACATTGACTGTATGCTGGCATAACTCTATTGATGTAAATAGTTACTGCTACTCCGTGAGGGTGTGTTTAGCATTCTAGCACCGAGTCATGTTAGAACGTAAAGACAGAACATGTCCAAAATAGGAAATCTTTATGACCTTGGTAGGGGTTAAATATTTTAGACAGTTTCAGTCCAAATGCTTATGTGTTATAATTAAGCACTGATCCAAGAAAAGGCAGAGGTCAGACAGGGGAAAAAATGCAAGTGGTGGTAGTTTACTCAGGACCCATCACAAACTCATAATAGCTGGATGTTACTGCTAAAATGACCGGCAGTGACACAATTAACAATGCAGACATTTCATTTTTCATAGGGGGGGTCAGTTAACACTTCTTCTACTGCCACTGGCCCAGATTCTTAGCTGGTGTAGCTTTGTTTTCTGTGTAGATAGTCCAGTTACCTAAGCTAAGGATCTGGTCCATTGTTTTTTGCTGGCTTGAATGCAAAGGAAAACAGCAAGTATTGGTTTGTGTTTTGAAGCGTATTTCCCCACCAGCAAGATAGGAAGCTAGGGCCTGATACTCTTTTCACTTAAACTGGGGTAAAATCAGCTTATCTACAGGAACATTTAGTTTGTGGCAAGCTGGGATGCAAATCAACCCTGCTTTAGCCTGCCTTGGTCTAACTTCATGTGCACCCTGCTGATGTACATTAATGGTCAGCTAATGCACTTTGATCTAGTTGTGTTGCAAAGAGGATTAGATCAAAGCATTCTAATGAACTGTTAACGCACATCAGCAGAGTGCACATGGATAGCTAGCCCATGGCAGGCGAGTGCGCGGTAGATTCGTATCCCAGCTTGCAACAGTTTAACTGTTTCTGTAGACAAGCCATCAGCTGAAGACAGTGGACCTGATTGTCAGCTCAGGGAATGTCTACTCTGTAAGTGCTACAGTGGCACAGCGGCAGTTATGCCTCTGTACTTCTGTCGTGTACTGTACTGTACTTAGTACAGTAATGGAAGGGATTTTTTCTATTGCTGTAGTAAATCCACCCCCTCTAGTGGCCATAACTAAATCCACAAAAGCGTTCTTCCATCTACCTCATTGCGTCTACTGTGGGGGTTAAGTCAAACTAACTACATCGCCTAGGGCACAAAGTTTTTCACAGCCTTCAGCAATGTACCTAGATCAATCTGATGTTTAGGTGTCGACCAGGCCTGAATTATACCAGTGTAACTCTATTGCCGTCAATGGTGTTACCTCTGATTTACACACTGCATGAGAGAAGACTCTAGCACAGTGGGTCTATGCAAAGGTACAAGGAAAGGAGAAGGAAAGGAATTGTTTTTCACTGAAAAGTCATGACCTGTACAAACTGATGGCGCCACCAGAGTAGTTTGGGGTAGCACTATGTGCTGGCTCAGTCTGACCCTTGACACTATTTTGTGATGGCCATCCAACATCTTGCCAGATGCAAGAAAAAATGGCAAAGTCAGTCAGTGAATGATGCTTGACAGTAGCGTTGGAGAAGAACACAATGCACGAGCGGCAGCTCTCACAGTGGCTACAGGTCCCCTCGCCAGATGAAGGTTTAAGCACACGCTGCTTCCTGGCTCATCTATGGGCCTCAGCCGTGGCTCTCTGATGACTCTCCATGATGACTGCACCAGCCTTGGCCCAGCTTCACCAGACTTAGCGGTTGTGGGCAGGGCTCTCCAAGTTGTCAGTGGGAATGCTGAATTTCTTGAGATCCTGCTTGACCTTGTCATTGAATCAGAGCTTTGGCCTTCCTCTACATAGCGGGTAGTTCTTGAGTTGGCCATACAGCACAACCTTTGGCAGACAATCTTGAGATATGCGCTCCATGTGTCCCAGTCAGCGAAGCCTGCAAGTGTCCACCATAGTCTGCACAGACTGTAGGCTGGTTGCCTCAAAGATCTTGTTGTTAGTGATCCGTTGGTCCCAAGGACTCCAAGAATTTCTATGAGACAGTGAAGGTGGAATTTGTTTAATCTCCACTCCTGCTTGGACTACATGAACCACGTTTTACAGTTGTAAAGGAGGGTACTATGGACACAAGCTTGATAAATGGACATCTTTGTATTCAGGGTTAGCAGGTTGTTATTCCAGACGTGTGAGGTAAGTTTGTGAAAGGTGAAAGAGGTTTTGCCACAAGTTCTGTATCAAGGCTAAGTGAGCTGGTTAAAATTGAGCCAAGATAGTAGAAGTGATCCACATTATCCAGAGCTTCATTATTGACGTAGACTTAAGGTAAGATGTTTGTGCCCTGTGACATGACAACTGTTTTCTTAATACCGAGTTTCATGCCAAACTTGATACACGCATCACAGAACTTATTCATCATGCGATGCATCATGTGAACTTACTCATCTTTTGTAGATCAATGAATGCTACGTAGAGATATGCCTGTTGTTCATGGCTTTTTTCTTGCATCAAGTGCATTGTGAAGGACATATCAACTGTGGAGCACCCAGCTCTGAACACACACTGGTTCTCAGGATAAATTCTCTCAGCAAGGACTTGAAGTCATTTCAGTAGGACCCTTGCAAGCACCTTGGCTACCATGCTGAGCAGTAGTTATTGCACTCTGCTTTGCCCTCAGTAGTTGTTGCACTCTGCTCTGTTCCCTTTATTTTTGTATAAAGTACTTATGTTTGCATCTTTCAGATCCCAGGCATGTGGCTTTTTTCCCAGCAGGCACAGAGAAGTGCATGGCTGTTACTCACAAGCTTTCTTCTTCCTGCCATTAGGAGCTCCGGAGGTATCTGATAATTGCCTGCCACTTTCCTAGGTACAATCTCTTTGATAGCTTTCTCTACATCTTTGAGAGTTGGTGTTTGGTCCATCTCCTGCATCGTTGGAAGCTGGGGAATGGCAGCGAAGACAGAATCACAGATAATGGCAGCCTTTGAGGAGAGTTCTTTGAATTCTCAGTCCATCGATCAAACTGTCTTGGTTGGGGTGGGGTGTCACATATCCCATCTGTTTTATTGTATCTAATGACAAACACTGGCACAAGTTCAAACATATGAATTGCTTCTTTTTCAGCCTTTGAAAACTTTTAGGGCAATACCAACTCAACAGTTGCTTATCTTTGATTAGGTCTGGAACCTTTTTTCAGTCATAGAAATTGCAATGCATTAGTGATTGTATTTGTTACATACTCCTCATACACACAGCAGATCGTTTTTTTTTCCTAATTTTTTTTTTTTGGCTGGTCATTGTTTAAAGTGACCAGGTGATTAATTTTAAGTTGGGTTTTATTAAACAGTTGGGTTATATTGTGCATGTTATAAACGGTAAATCACTCTTCTATGACAGTCCTCTTATTCCCTACATTACTGGATGGACTACATGGTTGACTTCCTCCTGTTACACATAATGTATATGTCTGCGGATTTGTATGTTTGTGGCAGCACTACCTGAGCTAGCATGCTAAAAATAGCAGTGTAGATGAGGGTAGTCAGGAGGCAGCTCAGGTCAGGGTTGACTTCAAACTTGCATGGACACCCTGGCTATGTAGTCTGGAGCTAGCCCAAGCTACCACCCATGTTACCAGAGAGTACACTGCTATTTTTAGTGTGCTGGCTCAAGCAGAGCTAGTGCATGTCTGTCCACCTGATCTGGGAAGTGCATTCCCACCTTTAGTGTACACATACACTTAGATCGCAAAATATATGGGGAGTGTGCAAACATATCCTACAACTGGTTAAACAAACCACACACGTAAGCATTTAAAGCAGATATTTGCCCACACACACAAAGGCACATTTTGAGTGTATGATTATTGTTGCACTTGGAAAAATACATAAGAACTGGCAAACTAGAAAATTGAATTAGAACACTTACAATTTAATTCAGTAGTGAAGCTTGGTTCAACTACACAGAGCTAGAGTGGTTTATCATCTTCCCTCCCAATTCAGCAAAGAATTTAGGCATGTTGTTAAGACCCACTGACTTAAAAAACTTAAAACAAAACTTCAAAAAGAAACTGCAGAGCGGGAACTCATATGCAAACTTGACACAATCAGACTGGGTCTGACTAGGGACTTGGAATGGTTCTCTCATTACAAGAAGTAATTGTCACTGTTCACATATTCTCACCCTCTAATCAACGGTTGTGATTAGGTCTCATCTACTCTAGCTGAATGGACTTTGTTAGCCCTTGCACTCCCCATTGTTGTTGCTTACCTTTGGATGAGTATATATATATATATATATATATACTTCCTATCTGTGATTTCCATTTCATGCATCTGCGAAAGTGGATTGCAGCTACTCTAGCTGAATGGACTTTGTTAGCCCTTACACTCCTCATTGTTGTTGCTTACCTTTGGATGCGTGTATATATATATATATATGTACTTCCTATCTGTGATTTCCATTTCATGCATCTGCAAAAGTGGATTGCGGTCCAAGAAAGCTTATGCCCGCAGAAATTTATTAGTCTTTAAGGTGCTACAGGACTCTTTTTGCTTTTACTGACTTCAAAGTTAAAGTTAAACTTTGAAGTCAGTGAGTCTTAAGCACATGCTTAAGTGCTTTGCTGAATCAGGAGGAGAGGAAGTGACAATCCATACAACCAATGAAGCCCTGAAGACTGAATCTGTTAATCCATTTATGGGTGTCAGAGAATCATAGAAATATAGGGCATTCATAATTAAGCATACATATTTCTGGCTGAACCAGAGCACAATATTTGAAAACTCAGCCTTAGATGTTTCAAGAAGTGTTGAAACTTGTTTTTCCCCATCTCTTTAGACTGAATTAGAATAACTAGCATATTCATTTAAAATCATTCTCTAATTTTAAAACAAGAATGAGGAATAGAAATAATCATTTCAGCATATATCCATGCCTTAACAGCTAAGACATTTGTCTTACTGTCCTTCACTGCTAGGACAAATTGTTACGTCCACATGGTAAATGATAGGGGAAATATTTCTAATGCATACTGCTAATCATTAGCTGTTCGTTAGCTACAGTAGGTTACTTCAAAAACTACAAATAATCCTTTTATTATCAAAATTCTCTCTTTTCTATATAGATTTGTTTTCCCAAGGAGGACATAACACAAAAAGGACTAAAGCAGCCCTCCCCCCCCCGTAGTCTTTTCTTAAGATTAAACATGCCCAGTTTTTTTAACCTTTCCTCACAGGTCAGGTTTCCTAAACCTTTCCCTAATCTTTGTTGCTATCCTCTAGTTTGTCTACAGTTCATCCACATTTTTCCTAAAATGTGATGGAAGTACACTGTACTCCCGCTGAGTTTTTTCTGAATAGAGTGGGACTATCTCCCATATCTTACATACAAGACATCTCTTAATAGCTCCCAGAACGATATTAGCCTGACACTATAGACCTGATTTTGTCCTCAGTTACCTCAGTAACACCTGGGAGTTAACAACACTGAAGACTGTGGAGATACACTGTGTGAATGAGATCAGAAACAGCCCTATCACCATAGGTGACTGGTGAAAATATACTCCAGGAGGAGGGAGGAAAGTGAGTTGAGCCTGCCCTGCATTCACCCCACAGGGTGGTCCTGTCCTATGGGGGTAGGCCCTGTTCCTTGATCTATCCTGTTGGTTCTCACTGCTTGCAGATTCAGAGGACCCTGACACATTGTCACGTGATGTGTGCATATGTGTGGGGGTGGGGGCCTCCCACCCAGATGCCTGCCCTACCCTTCCTTGCCATGGCACTGCCCAGTGCGGTGGCCTCAGGAACCCTCCCTACTTCCCCCAGGACCCTCCTTCCACCCCTAATCCCTTCAAAATCTTTCCCTTGCACCCTCTTTTGCTCCTCCTCCTGTGCCTGGGACTCCCCTTCCCCCCATCACTTCAGGATCTCCTGGGACTCCTCCTGTCTCAGCAAATCTCATCAGGATACCCATACTCTTCTTTCCTCTGCACACCAGCCCCATCTCTTCCTCCTCTCAAGAACCTCCATGAGGACAGATCTCTCCTGCTTACCGACTGGGGCTCTTGGACATCATATCGCCTCCTCCTCCTTCCCCGTGGCCTGCTCCAGATCTGGATCCCAAACCACCCCACCTGGCAGAGCCTCCGACAGCTGGCTTTTTTTAGATGTCAACATTCCCAGGATGCAGTGCTCAGGTGCCATACCCGCTACTGGGACTGAGGAATTCAGCTCCTCTTCCAGGAATCCAGGCCTTTGCCCTGCAATGCCCTGCTCGCCTCCTGGCCTTGGCACCACCGGAGGTAGGATTTACCTGCCGAACTGGGTATGTGCATCAGCACTGAGGTGGCTCAGAAAATGACAAAACAGAGAGAAATGTGGAGAGGGAAGACCTGAGCCCCCTCTAGCCCTAGCCACCTGCCACATATGCCTATAGCTTTACTACCTTGCAGTGTTTTAGTGTTTAGGACCAAGGTTTGCAAAGTACCGTGGAGTTAGAGAAAGCTCTCTTTTTCTCAACTAAGTGATAAGGTGGGTTCCTCATCATAGTGGTTTTAAAATAGCTTAGTGGCTAGATATCCCATTTATTTGTTTTTGTTGAGGACCAGACTCAGGTGCTGAGGAAATGCCAGTTCCATTACTTGCAAATGAGTTGAACATATATTAATGAAACTATAATCAAGACATTGGTAAACTGTGCACCTTCCGCAGGGAGAAAAATCTGCTCTTGTTTATCATCATAAGAATCTCCATCCTTAGAGGTTTTTAAGGCCCAGCTTGACAAAGCCCTGGCTGGGATGAATTAGTTGGGGTTGGCCCTGCTTTAAGCAGGGGGCTGGACTAGATGACCTCCTGGGGTCCCTCCCAACCCTAATCTATGATTCTGTGAGGTTACGGATTGGCTGAAGGGTTAAATTGTTTAGCAGGATGATAGCCACGTCGATAAACAATCACAGAAGAATGAAGTTAGAGAAAGACAGGATACTTTAAAGATACCAGTCATAAATGTTTGCCTTATTTATAGAGTCATAGAATATTAGAGTTGGAAGGGACCTCAGGAGGTCATCTAGTCCAACCGCCTGCCCAAAGCAGGACTATCCTCAGCTAAATCATCCTGGCGAGGGCTTTGTCAAGCCCCATCTTAAAAATCTCTAAAGATGGAGATGCCACCACCTCCCTAGGTAACCCATTCCAGTGCTTCATCACTCTCCTAGTGAAAAACTTTTTCCTAATGTCCAATCTAGACCTCCCCCGCTGCAACTTGAGACCATTGCTCCTTGTTCTGTCATCTGCCACCACTGAAAACAGCCTAGCTCCATCCTCCTTGGAACCACCTTTCAGGTAGTTAAAGGCTGCTATCAAATCCCCCCTCATTCTTCTCTTCTGCAGACTAAACAGGTCTAGTTCTTTCAGCCTCTCCTCATAAGTCTTGTGCTCCAGCCCCCTAATCATTTTTGTTGCCCTCTGCTGGACTCTCTCCAACTTGTCCACATCCTTTTAGTAGTGGGGGACCCAAAACTTGACACAATCTTCCAAATGCAGCCTCACCAATGCCAAATAGAGGGGAATAATCACTTCCCAAGATCTGCTGGCAATGCTCTTACTAATGCAGCCCAATATGCCATTAGCCTTCTTGGCAACCAGGGCACACTGCTGACTCATGTCCAGCTTCTTATCCACTGTAACCCCCAGATCCTTTTCTGCACAACTGCTGCCTAGCTCGTCGATCCCCAGTCTGTAGTTGTGCATGGGATTCTTCCATCCTAAGTGCAGGACTCTTGACTTGTCCTTGTTGAACCTCATCAGATTTCTTTTGGTCCAATCCTCCAATTTGTTTAGGTCCTTCTGTATCCTATCCCTCCCTTCCTGGGTATCTACCACTCCCCTTAGCTTAGTGTCATCTGCAAACTTGCTGAGGGTGCAATCTACCCCCCCTTCCAGATCGTTAATGAAGATGTTGAACAAAACCGGCCCCAGGACCGACCCCTGGGGCACTCCACTTGTGACCAACTGCCAGCTAGACATGGAGCCATTGATCACTACTCATTGAGTCCTTTGCTCTAGCCAATTCTCTATCCATTTTGTAGTCCATTCATCCAACCCATACTTTTTTAACTTGCTGATAAGAATACTGTGGGAGACTGTATCAAAAGCTTTGCTAAAGTCCACCGCTTTCCCCTCATCCACAGAACCAGTCACCTCTTCATAGAAAGCATTGAAGTTGGTCAGGCACAACTTTCCCTTGGTGAATCCACGTTGACTGCTCCTGATCACCTGCCTCTCTTTTATGTGCCTTAAAATGGATTCCTTGAGGACCTGCTCCATGATTTTTCCAGGGATTGAGGTGAGGCTGACCAGCCTATAGTTCCCTGGATCCTCTTTCTTCCCTTTCTTGAAGATGGGCACTATATTTGCCTTTTTCCAGTTCATGACGTGGCAGGATTTCACAGGCCTGTACTGATTACTGATCTTTAAGCAGGGTGGGCTGCCTTTTAACAAGGGCATAACCAATAGGGATTGAATTGCTAAAACAATCCCCTTTGCTGTTCAGCCTTTCTAGGTATATGCAGTTCTTGAAAGGTGTGTATCCATGTCTGGGCACTCTTTTGTATCAGCCTTCCTCCTATGAGGAAATCTTCTTTAGGACCTAATCCAAAGTCAATTAGAATCAATAGGAACCATGCCATTGACTTGAATAGGCTTTGGATCAGGCCCCCAGGTCTTCTATTAGAGTGAACAAGGACTAGATTCTGCAAGGTGCTGAATCCTCTGGCCTGACCCTCCAACAGACTTTAAGCATGTGAGTCATCCTAACTTCAGTGAGACTACTCATGTGCGTAACTCTAATCATCTGCTTAATAGTCCCAGTGAACTTAATGGGACTGTTCTCATGCTTAAAGGTAAGCATATGCTTAAGTCTTGTTCTGGGGCAGGTCAGAGGACTCAGACTGAATCTGTTGCATAGGGAAGTGAGCAGAATGTGTGAAAATCAAGAGGGTTGCTACACTCCTTGGTTGAGGTCACTAGAACAATCTCCTGGAAAAAACTGGTTTGCCCCCATAGCTAAATTGATTACTCTGGGCTAGGAACTAAACCATTGGTTGTGCTGGTGCAAGTAAAAGGGGAATTTGGCCTTCAGTCATTGTTACCTTTTTGATACTTGGACTTAAGCTCCTCATGATGGGGTGATTTCACACAAGAAATACATTGAGTTTGGGTGGTGAACCACACGGCATGCCTAATAATCCAATTGCCATGTCATGTTAGTATGTCTATTATATACGGGAAAGTTATTTGTCTTTGGATTCTTCAACTAGCAGGTTGTATGGGATTTGCTGTAATGTGATATAGATTCACATGACCTGAAAAAAATGAGCCTATACCATGCAAATCAGCACTGTAACTTGTGTCCAAGCATTTTGGGGCCCAGTTCTGCCATTCTTACTTATTCATGCAGGCAATCCCATTGACTTCATTAGGATTTATCGCAGGAGCAAGAACTGCACAGTGTGAGTAAAGGTGGCAGGATCAGGATTTTGGGGACTTCAAATGAGGAGTAGAACCAGTCAAAAACACTTAAATGACAATTTTAAAAATCAGAAATGGCCTTTTTTCAAAACCAAAATCTTTTGGAAACAACTTGACCCCCCCCCCATATTTATATTGGTAGTGAAAGCTTTAATTCAAAATGGTAACTAAATGGCTATCAAAATTTACCATTTATCCAAACCAATGAAAAATTTCTAAGCATTTCAATGACATCTGTGATGAAAAACAAATTAACATTCTAATTAAAAATTATTTAGAAAAATTATAAAACGTTAAATGGCTGTGGATATCTCTAATTCATTTTGATAAATGATACATTTTGATAACCATTTGGAGAATGTTTTTGAGAAACATTTCTATTTAATAAGAAAATATTTTGGATTAAAACAAAAAATGGGTCTGATGTGAACCTCGTGAAACACAAACAACTTCAAATTTTCAAAAAAGGTTTTATAATTTCCCCCCTCATGTTCTGACCTGCTCCATAGAGGGGATCTCAGAACTGTTAAGAGTCTGGTTCAGCAACCATAGCTCACAGCAAGCTGACCTTATCCATGAAAGTACCCCAACAAAGTTACTTTGGTTTAGATCCTCAAATCAGTGAGCGTTACACACCTAAATACCTTTGAAAATCTGAGTCATTGTGCTTTCCTGCTGTCTCAGAACACATAACCAGCCAATGCCACTTGTTTCACTCTGAGTTAACACATCAGACTCATTGTTCCTGAAGTGGGGTGGGGTGGGGCTGGGCAGAGGTGGTGGCATATAGCGTTAAAACACTGTAATTCTCAAATGAAAGTCACTCCCTAAGTACAAAGTATTGTTGCTTCCACTTTTTTAAAAGAGCAAGAGAGACTGGTGCCAAATCTGTTGCTTGTGAGTGTGGAAGTATTTGGTCAGTGTGTGATTATTATATTATACGATGGTATGGACAGGTGATGTCTTGAATCCATGGGTTTCTAAGTTGACGTTTTTGAAGGTGCCTGCTGTGAGTCTTATTGGTTGAGCTGAGCCAGTAATTCACATCAAATAATTTATGACACATTTAGAACCTGTCTTTCTGCTTGCAGGGTATTCTATCTATCTTAAGGTTTTATATTGCTGCCCATCAATGTTGTATCTGAGTGCCTTCCATATAAAATTGTTAGCAATAGCTAACTATGTTGACTTCATGGATGTTCAGAAGCAACACTCCCTTTTTTCCTCGGATTAATAAATTTGCAATTTGTTTTCAAGCATATGACTCTGAACTTCATTTTCCTTGAATATAAATTAAGATAAAACATGAGCACATGGATGTTTGTGGAAAATGAACAGAAAGCAGAAACAAGAAAAGCCAAAGTGAATTCAGGTAAAACAGTACAAGTGAAGAGTCACTGAAAACTTGTTTGGTATATGGCCAAATCCAGCCACTGTTATTCAGAATTACAAAGCCATTGTCAATGGAATGATTGTATCTCTTTCATCTTTACTACAGCAGTAGTTCTAGTTCATCAGCTAAAGCCAGAAAGGCTATTAATCAGGTTTATATTTTTCCTTACATCGGTTTCAAGCTAAATCACCAATTACCAGCATAAACCAGCAAATATTTTCTTTCTGAGTAAACAAAAGGTCTTGATTCTTTCCACTCTAAAGCTCTCTCTCTTTAAATCAAGTGGCAATATCTCTTTTCACTAGCTACAATTAAATGCTATGAAAGATAAAGACAATTACAACAGACAGCCTGTTTGACACTTTTACAATGTAAGCTAGAGATTTCCCAGTAACGTTTATGGCTTGTACAGTATACAAATTTGTGGTTGCCTAGCTGCCACTGAAGTCTGAGGTGATTTGTATCTGCATACTGTGCACGGTCATCCGCAAGGGTGGAAAGCAGAAAGTCTAGTGGTTAGAGCATTGCAGGGAGAATGTGGAATCTTGGGTGTTGTTTATGGCTCAGCCACTGAGATATGCAACATCATACCCTCTGTGCAAATATGGGAAAATCATGTACTCATCTGCACGATGGGTACAATGATACTTCAAAGTCCACCGGAGTGTTCCTATGGTTACTGGACAACTGTATTGTATTCATATTAGCTCTTTGCCAGGTGCAGTTTTGCAGTTGTTTATTTCCACATGCCAGAATGGCACATGAAAGCTTGTTATGGGCAAACTTTGCTCAAGGGCTACCCCAGCCTCATCTTAGGCAATAGCTTTCCCGACACCATCGCTCTGCTGCCCTCTAGCCCTGCTATGGATAAACACTAGCCTGCTTGTGAGGAGAGAGTCAGGAAAAAATATTCACTGGGTAGCTTACGTAACTTTTATCTGATAGAACTTATTTTCTGTGATACTTTAAATGCAGAATAATTTCCCCTGCCTGCCCTCCTGATAGTGACGAGCAGCCATTTTAATCTTCAGTTCAGTGCAGTCTCTCAAAAGAGAGAGATGCACTTACTCAGTGCTCTCTCATGGAGACCTGACTTTGGTTTGTGGTGGTGCTGCTTCTGAATGTTCCATCCAGAGCGTTCTGACTGGAAGGACATGACGATGTCTTGTGCCTGGAACAATATAACTCTCTGCTCCATTTTTAATAGGTTTTTAAAACACATGAATCCGGGGAAACGAAAATAATTGGCTATTTCCAGTTCTCCCAGTAACGAATGTCTGTAAAGCTCTTTAAGATCTTCTGAAGTGCCAGATAGAGGGGCAAAGGATTTCTTGATTAATTTTTCTGCAGATTTGGACAGCAAAGGCCTTGTGGAGTGTTGGGAGGCCTAATCTCTCATCAGTGAAAACTCAGCCAAGTAGCTTCAGCAGCAAAAAACACTTATGACCACCTGCAGCTGCCCAGAAGATTGAGGTTTCCCACAATAATACCATCCTTCTCATAGATTCATTCATATATATCAGAAGACCGTAACTATGCTTCTTAGCGGCAGGGCTGAGACGTAGAAATAATCATTGTTATCTTTGGCTCTCGGATACCATGGCAATGAGAACCACACGAGTACCCGGATAGACATGCCTCAGGAAACTGGGAGACATTTTCTGCTCTCACTTACTCTGTTTTTTTTTTGCTGATAGTCTCCACTTATCTCAGTGGAGTTACTCCTGCTCAGTACTGACGTGAAGGGTTGAGAATCAACCCCAAGAATCTCAGGGCCTAAGCACTTAATTATGCTCCCGAGTTGCCTTCCCTAAATCATGACTCAGCTTCAAGGGCTGCCTGACTTGCCTATCCTGTCTCCATTAATGGCCCTGCATTTGATAATTCAATACAGTTTTATACTATAATATCCTTACATATTTCATTTTTTCCCTAGGGCATTTGACTGACCTTTATTCAAGGCTCTTAGTTAGTATTCATCAATAGTGTGCTCTAATAATGTATAAGTGGTTTGTACCATTACCATTTGAGAACTTGCTATTCAAAAATTACAGCCATGCGTGTGCGGGGGAATATAACATTTAGTCATTCCCCATTATGAACAACTGCTGCAAACGTGCCTGATGCATGAACTTAACAACTCATGCCTGTTGATGACGAGACAGCCTAATTTGGCAATTGACTGATCTTTGACTCCGGATGGTAATATGCCAATGGTCTGTGAAGGGATGCTAGATGGGGTTTGTTCAGAGTTGTTCTGTTCAGAGAATTCTTTCTGGGTGTCTGGCTGGTGAGTCTTGCCCACATGCTCAGGGTTTAACTGATCGCCATATTTGGGGTCAGGAAGGAATTGTCTCCCAGGGCAGATTGGCAAAGGCTCTGGGGGCTTTTTTTGTCTTCCTCTGTAGCATGGGGCATGGCCCACTTGCAGGTGGATTCTCTCTACCTTAAGGTCTTTAAACCATGATTTGAGGAGTTTAATAACTCAGTCATAGGTCAAGTCTATTACAGGAGTGGGTGGGTGAGGTTCTGTGGCCTGCGTTGTGCAGGAGGTCAGACTAGATGATCATATTGGTCGCTTCTGACCTTAGAGTCTCTGAGTCTATGGATATTACTAAATACCAGTAGGTGTCCTTTATCAGTCACCATGGACTTGTCCCTGAGTTGCAAT
This sequence comes from Mesoclemmys tuberculata, assembly GCA_007922155.1. Classification (NCBI taxonomy): domain Eukaryota; kingdom Metazoa; phylum Chordata; order Testudines; family Chelidae; genus Mesoclemmys; species Mesoclemmys tuberculata. The sequence continues at coordinate 3,122,490 of ML675690.1, read as the reverse complement.
GGAATCAATGAGAATTGCAGCTGATTAGCCAGGCCCCTTGCTTATACACTGTGTATACGGTACATGTGGGACAGAAACATAAATGATGGCTACTGCATAATATAAATATTATGCTATGCAGAGCTAGGCCCAAGATTATTTTTTTTAAATGGATGCCTTAAAGGAAGTTTTTAAGTCTATAGGGAATCAAGACCTACCCATTGGGTCACATGGCTTCCTTTATAGTGGTTTAGTATTCAGTATCCCTCCCTCCACACAGAAGTATGCAAACCAGTGGCTTATAATGATGCCTGCCTGTGTTAAGTCTGAAGTGTATTCTAAACTCTGGAGCAGGGACCTGTCTTTTAATGTATACGGTAAAGTTTTGTGCATGCCAATAGCACTAAGTAAAAAAATAACAACTTTCTCCCACTAGCTACTGTTTTATTTCTTGGAATCAGGGAAGTTTTTCCACTATCATGTTCTCACCCATGGAATCTGCCTTTGAATTCCTCCATTGGATCCCTTTTTTTCTGATGCATCATGTTCAAGTTGCTTTTTCTTGCCTTTAAGACCCTGATTAACTCTAAACCTCTTCATTCATCTAATCTTCCCCCTTTCACATTGCTATCTATCCTCTCCATCCAATGATGCTAGCCTCACTCACTTTTTGTGTGCTAATACCACAATTGTCTTTGTCATTTCTTTAATGCTCTATCCTCTACCCTCTATCCATTTTAAGGCCCAGTTTTACCATGAAGCCTACAAGAAATTAGCCAAGTAAGGTTTAATTCTTGTATTTATTTTAACAACAATAATGCTGGTTGGCATCTTTTTTATGCTATCAAGCTGTATACTGAAATGTTACTGAGACTACTTCAGTCCTTCTTCTCCACCTCCTCTCTACTATATTTTACCCCTACTCACAGAGTCATTTGTAGACTTTATTAGTAATGATTCTGGTTTCTTCCAGGTCATTGATAAATATGTTACACAGTATAGGACCAAGAACTGATCCCTACAGGACCCCACAAGAAACAGACCCACTCAGTGAGGATTCCCACTTTATCCATCCCAATTTGTCTAAACATGTGTCCTGTGTGCATTATCATAGTCCTGGAGGAAGAATGGTCCAGTGGTTAGGGTGCTCATCTTAGACTCAGAGGACATGGGTTCGGTTCCCTGCTGTGCCACTGCCTTCTTGTGAGACTTTAGGCAAGTCACTTAGTCTCTTTGTGCCTCAGTTCCCTATGTGTAAAATAGGGATAATAGCACTGCCTTACCTCACAGGAGTGTTGTGATAATAAAACTGTGAAAGTTTGTGCGGTGCTCAGATACCATGTTGATCAGGGCCATATAAGTGCCTAAGATAGATTTATGAATTTCCTACTGGGTGATACTAGAAAAATCACTTGGGCCTAATGTTTCTATAAATCCTCTCATTCCAGGTGCTTTGGATTTTATGCGGGGCATTTGCAGGTCCCACTGGCTTAGGCTGCAGCTGTGTGGGTAGTCAGCATCTCTTAAAATCAGATGCCAGGAATCTGAACAAAGACGTCTTGATGATTTAGCAAAGTAAGCTTGAGAGGTGGCAGCCTGGAAAGAGGCCTGGAGATGGAAAGGGTATTAAGGCTGGCATTGTCAACAGAGCAAAAAGATGTGTGATCTCGCTATAGAACATGACACAGGAAAAAAGGGCTATGCACACAGCTCAGGTCTTGGATCACACCATCAGCGTATTGAGTTTGACATCATCTACGTAGAACTTTTGTCTTAGCCAAGCTGGTCACTATTAATTCCTAGAGCTTTTAATCGGCACTGTGCAAAGAGGATACAGTGTACGGTTTATAGTACAGTGTTGGCTGAATTGGCAGGGTGATGAAACAAGTTATTAATTAGTCACAGTTACAATGATGGTGAATCAAATGATTGTTCTGCAATGTGTTTTATTGGCATAGACAGAAGGAGCCTATTTTCCCTCTCCATCTAATGATAAGGACAATATATCTTCTGCCCCAATTCCGATGCATGATTTAGGTGGTTTAGGATCTAATGTGCCTTTAAATCATAGGCCTTGGAGCAATGTGGAGCTGCAATTCCCAAGGAGATGCTGGACCAAACTTCTTAGATGGTCGGAATGTGGTCAGCTCGGTTGATCTATGCAGATTGGGGCTGTTCATGGCCAAACCCTTTCTGGGGAAACCAGAGCTGGGAATGGGGCCAGTCTGGAACAGCTCCTTGGGTGTTATAACAACTCCTCCAAAGCTCAGCTCATTAGCACTTGAGTTAAAGGAGTAGGTGACAGCAGTAGTAAGCTGGTCTCCTCTAAGTGACATTCACTTTAGATGTTAAACAGGGACTGCCATTGGACCTAGCTTCTGTGTAAGGCTCTTTGGGCTGGAGACCTTTTGTGCTCCCATGCAGGGCCAGGCCTCATTGTGACAACAACTGAAAGAGACCTGCTTATGTGACTTCTCTGTATCTGGCCCTGTCTCTTGATCTGTTTTTTTTTGTGCACATTAACTAGTTTTTCCTACATAACTCTCTTGTTCTAAAAGTGGCATTTGACCCTGTGGTGAGGGGTGGTACAGCAGTTAAGTCCCACCATAACCCTTAGGGCTGTGCACACCTTAAGGACTGAAGTGGGACTTAAGTGACATCTTGTGCTGTTACTTAGCATATTTGAGAATTTTATCCCAAGTTACCAAAAGTGTGTGTGTGTGCGCGTTTGTGTGCATGCATATAAACTTCAAGAAATATACACTGAAGTCTGTCAGGAAAGCTAAATTCTAAAGCTCATATTAACAGATGCTCATCTCCTACTGACTTATAGGACAGTTAGGTAGAAGAAATCAACAGATTAAAAAAAAGCGTGTGCATTGCATAGCACTCACTTGATGTGGCATGTGATGCAAAGTTTTCCTCTAGAGCTCTCCAAGGCACCGTTACCTCCTCTGAAGTAACCCAGATTAATTAACCACAGGAAAACCACACTCAAATATGCTATCCCTGGTGATCAGCCTTTCCCCAATTCCCCTGAATATTAAGGAGCTTAATTAAGGTTGGCTAGAATCTAGGGAACAGAGTGACTGCTCAAAACATAAACTGCAGCAACTGGGCGACTTTTCAATAAATCATTAAAAGGGTTTTCTGGGTTCACGTTACAGCTGTTTTTACCATTACTGGCAAGGAAACCTTGATTTTAGCAATAAGATGGTCTCCAAGTGAATTGATTTTCAGACAAATGCAATTCACATTTCTCATTTTCTATGGTTCAGTTTATAAGAATGGTCCTAAAGGAAGCCGAGTAATGTGATAGCAGTGAATTCATAAACTAGTACAGTTACTTGAGTTTCTAGGTCACAGTTTATTTCTTGCTATTTTTGGCTTAAATGCCCTATTCTATTTTCCAATTTTCTGTTTATCACCATGATATGAAAAGGAGTAAAATGAAAGCATTTTCATTGTTTATAGCATCTTATCTGTTAGAGGATATAGTTAATATTTCTAAAGCCTTGGAGGAATAAAAAGCAGTTGTTGAATATGAAAAATCATTCATAAATATTTTTCCAAATAAGAGAGTGGTTTGGGAAGATATTATTTGTTATCTGCAAGTGTTGGGTCAACTGCTATGTATCAGTGAAATGTTTGTAAATCCTGAAATTTTCATGGATTTTTAGCATGAATGATTAATCTGGAAATTCATCACAGAAAGTATGTGATTCATTATTAATCATTCATTTTCTTCTAATTTAAAATGTTGTCCAATCAGAGAGCAGAAACAATACCCTGTGATTTAGATGGCCAATCATAAATAAAAATAGTGAATTGTAAGTAGTAACAGTGTCCATCTTAAAAGAACAATTGCTAAACCTGAAAATTGTGTATCCAAATTCTGCAAATACTTATGAATACACAACAGATTTGTTAGCAGAAATTCGGATTGGTATGTAGGGCCAAACTCATATGGAATATTATTTACCAAAAATAATTTGGCTAGCTCTGCTTATAAGGTAGGTAGGGCTGTGTGAAAGGTTTGTAATGAAACCCATAAACAAACAACATTCATCTGACTTTTAAAACTTGAAACTCAGGGAGGTTTCCCTCCTCCCCAACATGTCCCAAATAAAAAAAATGTGCTGAGTTTTTCAAACCAGGGTATAATTTATGATTTCACCATGTGAAGCTGCGTGGTGGCTTTACCCGGTTGTAACACAAAACCAGGGCGAGCTTTGTGGGTTTGGCATGGGGATGGGTCTGAACCTCCATGAAACAAAATCAAAGAACGTTTGCAGAAAACTCTTGCAGAAACAAACCATCACATCTTCCCATCCTCTGCATGAGCTTCATTCTGTTCCTACTGAAGTCCATTGCAAAACATCCATTGACTGCAACGGTTGCAGGATCCAGCCCCAGGAAGGTGTAGTCTCCTAAGCCAGTGTTTCTCAATCATTGGTACCAACTGGTGCCAATCCCTGAGATCTCCCTGACACAGTTTAGGAAGGCAGCAAGCTGTCCCTGGTATCAAAAAGTATGAGAAACACTGTCATAAACCATGTAGGAACTTGAAAAATTGGAATTAGTCAATTTGCTTTGCTCTGTGCTGGACCATCATGGTCCTTGCCTACATATCTTATCCTATTCTAGCTGTTTGCAGATCACTGTTAAAGCCTGCAAATTTCAAAGCCAAACTAAGGGTCAATTATATCTTAGAAGACCATTATCAGTTTCAAAATTATATACCTAAATAAAAATTTCCAGGCCCAATCCTGCCACTCCTATTCAGGCAAAGATCCTATTAAAGGTCGTGGGCATTCTCCATCAATAAGGACTGCAACATCAGGTCCTTCCCGCTTTCCTAATAACACCCTAGATTATTAAAACTGAATAAAAATAAACTATCACTTTTCATCTTGTGTTTATTTTTGTGGGTCCTCCCGCTGTGATAATGAAAAGCATGGTCAGTTTCATTCTACTTTTTCTAGTCAATTTCGCTTTCTGGTTCTCATGCACCACTTCTGTGATGTTCAAGTTGCAAATACTGAAGTGGTTATTTATTATCAAACAAACAAATTTGATTTCAGTTACGTTTAAAATAAATATAGATAATTCTTCTATTCATGCCATTTTAATTTTGTTTGTTAAAAAATAATTCTCCCCTTTCTTAAACCCAACCTAGAATTTCACACAAAGCAGACTAAGTCACCATACATACATGCTCTGTTCCAGGAGAACTACTATGGTATGCAGGGTGTAGGCCAGCGGGCGTGCCGCACCGGTCGCGGCGGCCCTTCCTGGGGCCCAGCCACTGTGGAAGGTCCCTGCACCTTCCGGAGATAACTGGGGAATTAGTCTCGAACCAGCAGTCTATCGCCACGGCCCTTCGGCAGGGCGGGCAAGCAAGCAGTCTATGGCAGGGGTGGAGGAGGGTTCACGAGGTTTGTGAAGGACAACGGGGGAAGGGTGAGGGGGACACAGGCCCACCAGACTCCACTGCGTCCCAGCCCAGGGCCCTAATAGTGGCAGAGGCGTTGCCACTGTGCCGGCGGGGTCCCACCGCAACATGCCAACAGTGGCAAGCCTTCAACCGCAGCCCTAACCGGGGCTTCCCCTGGGATATTTCCTCCCCTCCCGTCCCAGGTACCTCCTTCCTTTGTGTCCGTAGGGTAGACCGCTCGGGGTAGGCTCAGCGAGCCCTCCTCATTGACGGGCGGCAGGTCGGGGAGCTCCTCAGCGAGGGGCAGCTCCTCCAGGTCGCAGGACTCTGGGGGTTCTTCTGCTTCTGGCAGCTCTTCCAGGTCCAGTCCTGCCTCCACCGGTGGTGCTGCAGGTAGCTCCTCGAGGTCAAGACCCGCCTTGGGAGGGGTTTCCCATCCCAGAGGGTCCAAGGGCTCAGCCCACTCCCTGGTGTCTGGGGGCCCGACCCAGTCATCAGTACCAGGGCGGTAGGGCTTCTCCCAGCTCTGAGGGTCCGGAACGGGCCTACGCTGGGCCTCGGTCCGGCCGGGCTCAGGCCGGTGCTCCAGCCGGCGGGAAGGCACGTCTGTCCCTGCTGGCAGTCTGCCCCTGACTGAGCGGCGGGCCCTGCCTTTTATCCCCTTTTCCCTGGGGGAAGTCCCACCCTCCTTGGAGGGGATTGGCCAGCCAGCTGGGCCTATCCCAGTCTGCCTTCAGGGTTGACGGGCAGGCAGGGGTTTTAAGTCCTGGCTGGCTTGTGTTTGGGGTGGTGGCCCTTCATGGGGCCCAGCTGCTGTGGAAGGTCCCTGCCCCTTCCTACACAGGGAATTGTCACTGATAAGAGGCCACCAAGTGGTATTTACTCTTTCACTGCATTTGCCGACACACAGAACTTCAGCAACGATTGAATGGCCTCAGTAAAAATCTTTATCATAATGGAGATGAACTGATTATTGTAACTCCTCTCATGGCTCTAGTTAGGAGGCCGTTTCCTGACTTTTCTACCAAGAGAAGACTGCAAAAAAATCACACATCATCTTCACCTGTACAGTCAAAAGCCAAAATGCTCCCCATTCAATGGGTCACTTACAGAAACCAAGAATGGCATGAAAAGGACACTGTAATGGTCTGCGCTACCATGCACTAATCTTGATTCACCAGCAACAAAAATACACCCTGGCTAAAGGGAGCTACTCCAGATTTACATCTGTGTAACTGAGTGCAGAGTTTGGTTTTCGTGGTTTTAGAATTCTCATCTTTAGTCTGGGCAGTAGCAGAATTAGTACAGTAAATCCCTTACATTTAAGATGAGGAGGGACTAATTATTTTTATATTATTTGTAGGGAACAGATTCTCACACAGAAACATTTGATGCACACAGATATGATCTGGTGACTGTTTACACTCATCCCTCTCTGTTTGCAATCAAAGCTGAGCCGAATAAGACCGTAATTCTTTCTGAGCTTGGCAAAGTTTATAAAGAAGATGAAAATTGATATTTGAAGAGAGATGGGATTTCATCACTGCTGACCTGAAGGAAATGCAAAACTGGTGAACACTTTTTAAAAGGCAATTAGAATAAAGCAAGTGCATAGATGTAGAGTGTGTCTGTGCCGTTATAATTCAAAGGACCCAGTATCTCACCCTTTCTGAGGTGAAACACACAGGTATTTAAATGTGAACGTCATCTCTGGGCAGAATTCTTTCTAGTCTCATAAAATTCTGTGTGCCTAATTCACTTTGGATGAGATTCACAAGGTGCCTGTACCACATAAATCTCATGTAAACCCTCAAGGCCAAATTTAGAATACAGAGTCAGGGGGTGGATATTCAACAGCACCCAGTGAGTACTCCTGAATCCCTCAGGTGCTTTTGAAAATCCCATCTTCATCTCTCACATTATTTTTATGCTCCATTCTGGCACAATTTGAGGCAGAAATACTTGTAGTCTTATAAAATTCTTTGTATAAAAAGCTTATGGTGCAATTCACCTATTTGTGGTAGGCCAGCACATCACCTAATAACCACTTAGATTCCACTTAAGCTTTGTGAATTAAGGTCATTTTCATGCTGACTAACTCCCTGCTCGTTAAAATGAGAGTCCTGTAGCACTTTAAAGACTAACAAATTTCTGCAGGCATAAGCTTTCGTGGGCTGCAACCCACTTCATCAGATGCATGAAATAGAAATCAAACAGGAGGTATATATTGTTGTATAGCAAGGGCAGAGGGCAGTAGGAAAGTTCTAGAAGGGCGTTATGTAAGTGTCAGAATGATCCGGGCTTTATTCCCTATAGACTAGCCAGAGTCAGTACAGGGTAATTAGCGTCAGCTGACACCAATTAAGACGTCACCCAGGTGCCTATAAAAACCCTCTACTCCTGAGAGACAGTGTGGAGTTGAAGGAGTAGATGTGTGGTGAGCAGAGGAGTGTGTGAAGTGGTGGAGTACGGGGTACGGTGGTGTGTGGAGTCGTAGTGGAGAACAGTACGGAGTACAGTGGTGTGTGGGAGGGAGGTGGAGTCTTGAAGAAGGTACTGGGCTCAAGAAGCCAGAAAGACAGAGGGGGGAGAGTAGCCCAGGAGAAAAGCCTGCAGCTGCCAGTAAGGTGCCAGCAGCACATAGCTGCTACTCATAGGGCCACTGGGCTAGGACCTGGAGGAGCGGGCGGGCCCGGGTCCCTACCCCCCTCCCTGGAAAGATGGGGTAACCAGCGACGCCCTGGCCCACTACGAGAGGCAAAAGTGTGAGACCCACTAGGGAGAAGCTGGCCGTTTGCCACAATATATATACATCCAAGGGTAAGAACAACAATGGGGAGGGCAAGTGTTAACAAAGTCAGTTCGGTTAGAGTAGATGAGGCCTATTCACAGCCATTGATTAGAAGGTGAGAATGTGTGAACAGTGACAATTACTTCGTTATGAGATAACCATTCCAAGTCGCTACTCAGACCCAGTCTGATTGTGTCAAGTTTGCAGATCAGTTGGAGCTCTGCAGTTTCTCTTTGAAGTCTGTTTATGAAGATTTTTTGTTGAAGCATGACAACTTTCAAGTCAGCTACGGAGTGTCCTGGGGGACTGAAGTGCTCTACTGGTTTATGGGTGTTACCATTTTTTATATCGGATTTGTGTCCGTTGATTCCTTTGCCTAGTGACAATCCGGTTTGGCCAATGTACATGGCAGAGGGGCATTGCTGCCACACAATGGCATATATTACATTAGTAGATGTGCAGGTGAATGAGCTCGTGATGGTGTGGCTAGTGTGGTTAGGACCTGTGATGGTGTCACTACAGTCGATGTGTGGGCAGAGTTGGCAATGGGGTTTGCTGCTGGGTTAGGTTCCTGCATTAGTGTTCTTGCTGAATGGTGTAGGTTGCTGGTGAGTATCTGGTTCAGGTTGAGGGGCTGTAAGCAAGGATAGGTCTGCCTCCCACAGCTTGAGCAAAGTGGGTTGCAGCCCACGAAAGCTTATGCCTGCAGAAATTTATTAGTCTTTAAAGTGCTACAGGACTCTCGTTTTTGCTGTATACAGGCTAACATGGCTACCCCTCTGGAACTTTTCATCCTGCTAGCTGTTTATCAGTGTGCAGTGTTGATTACAGGGCATAAATGGGATGTATGTGGTGCTAGTGGGGGCAGCTGCACACCTGCTCCCCAGCTGGCTAGGCCAGGTCTGGCTAGGGTGGCCACAGGAGGCTATGGGCTGGACCTCGGGGCTGGCAGCAGGGTGGTTGGTTGCTAGGCCTTGTGAATTTCACCCTAAGTGTACTGGACACACAGAATTTTAAGACTATAATCGCTTCTGGCTAAATTATGCAGAAATGGAACATTTGTTAATGTGAGAAAGAAAGCCCCAAATTTAACGTAACAATTTTTGAGAAGGTGGTATGGAGCAGCGAGATGTATTGCTGTGTCTGTGTCATCTATAGGGTGACCACTTTCAAAGTAAGTGGAATTTGTCTTCTCTATTTTCAGTCAAACTTTTCATATGCTTCCTCAGGGGCAGTTGGGGCACCAGCAATGGACTAGAGTGCTGGAATCCTTCAGCACCTTGGGCTCAATCCTGCAAGGTGCTGAGTACCATTTACGCTCATGTGGTTTGCAAAAGAGTGCTCTGATACTAGGGTAATGGGCTCTGGATATATCAGAGACAGACATATGGCAATGCTACATGACCCCTCAGGTTTCTCATCCTTGCTCCCATGGACTATCTAGCTGTAGTTGGACACCAGGGCGTGCTGAAAGGATGAAATGGGCTTTTCACACCTCCAGGCTTTGATTTGGAGAGGGATGCTGCTGCAGAGAGTAGCTCCCCTTTGACCCCACTCAACCATGCTTCACCACAGTGACCATATGTAGGACCACTGAGACAGAGGGCCCAACGCTTTCCCTCTGACAGAATCTGAGCCATTTCACGGAGGTCTTTCATCTTAATCATAGTCTTTTGGAGCCTCTACTCTTTAGATTATGAATTTGTCAGGCGAGACTGTCTCTGGAGTTTGATTTCATGATTATTTGTCTTTGACACTTATTTTCATGCCTCATGACTCTCTGCTAGGTGCTTCTCAGCATGCACTGTTGATTAGAGAATTAAAATGCACATCTACAATAAAGCAGTCACTTCGTAATTACAATTAGTTATTTATAAACATATAGGCCTTATTCTATGCTCAGTCTTTGCACAGAACTCCCATTCATGCTGATGAGAATGCCTCATTCTGAATGAAAGTAAAATATGGGATAATGAACATAACCTGGCCTCATACTAATAAATCCCACTTTTTCCTCCTCTCAAATGACCAGTTACCTTTCATTTCCTTCCACTTAGGTCATGGCACTTTTGAATCTGATTTTAGCATAGCATAGATTTTGTTGAAATAAATTATATCCCTTTCCTTTATCCTCCCTCTCCATGCAAACTAGTGTATCAAAAATCTTCCACCAAAACTTTTCATATCTCCCTCGTGGCTTCCTTCAGAATTCTGGTATGTAATTTATCTGAAACTGATGCTGAATCAACTTTCTTTAGCTAGTAATGTCCCGCTTTGAGCTTTGGGACAACCTTCAGCATTTTAACATTTCCCTTCCCTGCACCCACAGGAAAACATATCACAGAATTTGGGATAGGAGCTTTAGCTTATTTTTTTTTATGACTACCAAGACAAAAACGTGCTCACATCTTCAGTAATGTCAATGTAATCTATCACTAATTTCCCATTAAAGTAATGGCCACGTTCTACCTTCTTACTCAGCTCTCAGCTAGTTGTATTTCTATTCATTTTAGTATTTCACTTCAAAAGGACATTACCATTTTTCTCTATACCTTCTGATCTGTTGCTTATGCTATAGCTTGGATTTTACTTTCTCCCTATGGTTTTCTCGTCAGATGAATTATTTTCTCATGTTTCTCTCAGTGCTGAAATTAACATGACTGTGCCCACATACTTGTGGCTGGAGCAACCAACTAGGGGCCGTACTGCTCTTGACCTGCTGCTCACAAACAGGGAAGATTTGGTTGGGGACATAGAAGTGGGTGACAACCTAGGTAGCAGTGACCATGAGATGGTCAAGTTCAGGATCCGACAAAAGGAAGAAAGGAGAACAGCAGGATATGGACCATGGATTTCAGAAAGGCAGACTTTGACTCCCTCAGGGAGCTGATGGGCAGAATCCCCTGGGAGGCCAATATGCGGGGAAAAGGAATCCAAGAGAGCTGGCTGTATTTTAAAGAAACTGTATTGAGGGCACAGGAACAAACCATCCCGATGTGCAGAAAGAATAGCAAGTGTAGAGGTGACCAGCTTGGCTTAACAAAGAAGTCATTGGTGAGCTTAAACACAAAAAAGAAGCTTACAAGAAATGGAAGTTTGGTCAGATGACTAGGGAGGATTATAAAAATACTGCTCAAACATGCAGGAATGAAATTAGGAAGGCCAAAGAGCAATTGGAGTTGCGGCTAGAAAGGGATGTGAAGAGGAACAAGAACAGGTGTGTTAGCAACAAGAGGAAGATTAGGGAAAGTGTGGGCCCCTTACAGAATGGGGGAGGCAACCTAGTGACAGAGGATGTGGAGAAAGCTGAGGTATTGAATGCCTTTTTTGCCTCTGTCTTCACAGACAAGGTCAGCTCCCAGACTACTGCACTGGGCAGCACAGAATGGGGAGGCGGTGAACATCCCACAGAGCTGAAAGAACAGGTCCAAGACTACTTAGAAAGATTGGACATACACAAGTCCATGTGGCCAGATGCAATGCACCCAAGGGTGCTGCGGGAGTTAGCTGATGTGATTTCAGAGCCATTGGCTATTATCTTTGAAAGCTCCTGGCAACTGGGGGCGATCCCTGATGATTGGAAAAAAGCAAATATAGTACCCATCTTCAAGAAAGGGAAGAAAGAGGATCCAGGGAACTACAGACCAGTCAGCCTCACCTCAATCCCTGGAAAAATCATGGAACAGGTCCTCAATGAATCCATTTTAAGGCTCTTAAATCATTAAATCTTTGAGCAGTGGGTTGGACTAGATGACCTCCTGAGGTCCCTTCCTACTCTAATATTCTATGATTCTATGATTCTACTTCAGTGACTCCACACTGCATTATCAATAATACCAACAGGGCATGGATATGTGTGTGTGTGCAAGTGTGCACACAACTTTGGGTATAGTGTTTCCTAGGTAACTGCTAGTGCAGAGTAGCAAGGAAAGCAAAATATAATTTATGGGTAGATTTTACAGATGTAGTGACTAATTAACTATTTTCTAAGGGCTTGATTCTGAATGCCAGTGAGTGCTCTGACTTTTATCCATTAAAACACTTAAATACATGCTTAGTATTAAACCCGTACACAGGCAGATCCACTAAGGAGCTTCAAGAGTGGGCAGCATTGATCTTGGTTAACATTAATAAGCAAACTTTGAGGTTGAGAGTTTCAAAGTAGTCTAGGGGATATAGATGCCTATTTTATCTTAATGGAAGCTACATATTTAACTCCCCTAAACTGCTTTAAAAATCAGAGGCTGAGCTTATTTTGACAAACAGATAATTGATATTTGATAAACACAGGTTTTTTCCTGCTGCTAAAATAGTATATTTTGGGGAGTGGAGATCCCTTTTCAGAGCGTGGCATCTGCTAGAACTGTGCTATTCTCATTTTACAGCAAAGCTCATTCTTGGCTATAACGTTTACTTAAACAAAGTAAAGACAAAGAATTTACTCTGTACCTTCTGTTGTAGCATCTAGTTCTAACCTCACTGCAACACTACTTCAGCAACACTGCTGCTTAGTCCCTTTTCCAAGAGAAAGTGAATGGACTTTGAACTTTCTGAATGCTAAGCCTGCACATTACGGTCATGTTCACGGAATAATTTTATTAATATTATGCATGTATTTATATATTACTACATAAACTTTCTTAAGGCACCTATCCCCATAGTTTCTAGGCACCAATATTTTTCTGTAGCATGTCCCCGTTTGTGAGTTTTTAGCTCTATCCACTCCAGATGTGCAAATGATACCATTCCAGGCTCTAAAACTAAGGTTTAAAAGAGTATTTACTTTCCTGCTTTGCATCTGCAGGCAATCTGACATTCATAGTGATGTCCATTTTTAACATCCAAGCCAGCAAGATTCAGTGAATACAACTGTTCACACAGTTCCATGAGTTTGCCACTCTCATTCTTATAGAAGAACTGTAATTAAAACTCACATTATAGACACAGCTTCCAATATTGGTAAATCACTAAATGAATACATGCAGCTGTGTTGGATTAAATGTACGTTGCAGCTGGGTTTGCAAAAAATCCTTCTAATTTACCGTTTGCACAGTAACAAACTTACAAAAATATTTCCTTGAACCTGAAATCACAAATACACTTAAATCACTTATTTTGATTGGTTTATTCTTAAATTAGTTTGAAAGGCTTTAAGGCAGTATGGTGCACTGGAGAGGGCACTGACGAATCAGGAGATCTGAATTCTATTTCTGTCTCTACCACTGATCTGCAGTTTGAACTTAGGTAAGGTACTGTGCCTCAGTTTCTCCACCTATAAAATGCATATAATGATACCTTCCTTTGTAAAGTGTTTTCAAGATATGCATGAAGAATCACTATAGATATTATTCAGAATTTGAGTTTTAAGAATCACAGGCGTGATATATTTTTTTAGGATGGTCAAAGCACATAGTTACTAGAACACTAGCTGCTCTCTTAACTCACTAACTTTACAACCATCATAGATACAGTAATAACAGTAAACTGGTTTATTATGAACACCAAACTGTGGGTTGCAGCCCATGAAAGCTTATGCCTGCAGAAATTAAATTTGGTAGTCTTTAAGATGCTACAGGACTCTCGTTGTTTTTGCAATAATAAAACTGTATCTAACCTATTGCATTGGAATCAAAGTGTACTGTATAAAGAGGAATTCTAATTGCAACTTTGATGTTCTACCACTAGGTGGAAAATCAGACTGCAGTTACCCCTCTCTTAATAAACTGTGAAAACAAGAAGCACTTTGTATTCGTGCAATCCAAATGCTTTTTGGGTTTGAAATAAATGATTACATCAAGTGACTCCATTTCTAAGTTTTAGGGTCCCTCAAAAACACTACAGCTGGATTCTCAACTGCTATAAAGCAACATAGGTCCATGAACTTCAGTAGGCTATGCTGATTTACATCTGCTCAGGATCTGACCATTGTAGATTATAAAGGTGAATGATGGCTTTCTGGGTAAATGGAGACAAAACACTCATCTCCTGTTGTTCTCTTAATATAGGGCCTAACCCTGCATACACTTGCTATCTGATGTAATCCCCGATTCTGCAGAGCACTAAAAGGAAATACTTAGCTTTAAGCACATATGCAGCCCCATTGATTTTAGTTGGAATTATTCACATTCTTCAATTAAGAATGTGCTTTAATTTATGTGCTTAATGTTAAGCATGCACTTAAATGCTTTAGTGATTTGAGCCCGTAGTTCTTATTACTGTAATTAGCGACTGTGTACAGAATGAAGTCTTTACAAAGTGAGATTTTCAGAGCAGGGAACCTGTGTATATTTGTACTGTAAAACAGCACACACATCTACACTATTAGGCACTACCAAATAAAATTTAGTAATAAAAACAACAATGAGACCCATTAGCTATACAAAGACACAAGTTTGCATTGGACAATGAAAAGTACCAGATTGAGAAACCTGTTTTAAATGCATGGAATTTTTAAACTAAGAATGAACTTCTCCCTCAGGACCCACTTATTTAAAAAAATAAAAGGCATGTAGGATTTCTTTTTAATCTAAGTTAAAACAATGTTATTTACAGATCTAATGAATATCCCCTTCATAAAACATCACCTTCAGCTTTGATGTTTGCACTACATTATTTTTCTAGTCTTTAAAATAATTTTAAAAAAATTATTTAGTGGAATTCCTGCTGATAAATGAAATGATTAGCTAGCATTGACTTTGTTTGCATCAGTGACTGACTTATTGAAAGGGATTTTGAATAGCAAGAAGATATACATTAAAGCATATTTGTTTACTAAATATATTTATTCAGCTTCTTTCGTACTGGAGATCAAATAAAAGTAGAATGCTAAAGGACATTAATGGTTGCACATATTTCCTCTTGGGAAATCAGTGTAGCAACCATTGACTCATAAAAACAGAACCAGCTAATGATTTGAAAGCAAATGTACCACTATTAAGCTCAGACAGTTTTCTCCAAAGATTATATTTGGTCCAATTTCCTTTTTCTCTTTTTCTGCATTAATGGTAGCAATACATTCATTTTAAAAATGCATTTTAAAAAGACAGCGAAGTTTACTGAAGACCTTAAAAGTTTATTAAAGGAGAACATCTAAGGGTTATCTAAGAAATCTGAGGTGGTATCAGTAGTACACATGGTCTCAGAAGCACTAAAAAGATGATTATGTAACAGCATGGCTGTATTGTCAAGCAATCAGATGACCAGCGAGGGATTCTCTTACAAGACATCAAAAATTAAAAATGTAGGTTTTAGACTTACATAGGCACCCAAAGGTTTGATGGTTTATTGAAGAGTGGTTTGAATAATCCAGACTTCTTGAATCCAGAAAACCTGAGCAGTCAGGGCTCAGTCCTGCAAGGCATTGAACACTTTAGCTCAATCCAGCAAAATACTTAAGCATTAAGGATCTGACCAGAGGGTTCACCCGTTTGCATGATTGACCCTTACAAATCTGGAATTCTTCCCATTGGCTTCCATAGGCTTTGTGTTAGGCCCAAAACAACTTTAAACAAAGGTCTTTTATGACAGTCTGTTTCACCTCTAGTTAGTGGTGAAGCTACGGGTGGGTAGCAGGTCCATCCAAGCTTCACTTGAGCTATCTGCACAACTGGAACTTTCTTGGCTGGTGGCTTCCTGAACTTCCTGCTTCTGCTCACATGGTCAGAAGCAGGAAGTTTGGGAAGCAACCGGCCAAGAATCACAAAGCCGCCCAGCACTCCAGTTGCCAAATGCAACTGGAGAGCATCAGGTTTCCTCAACTTCCAGCTTTCAGTCATGTGCCCACCTTGTCAGCCAAAGGCCCTGCCAGATGAGCACATCTGGCTACTCCCCTACCTCCAGTTCCATCAAGAAAGAGAAGTGCAAAGTACATAAAAATAACTAATGGAAAAGAAATCTGAAGTAAACTATTTAGAACATCATGAAAGAGTTGGTTCGAGCTCAGGGGAAAGGTTCCTGTTGATTCTTATTTGAAAGACCTGCCATACAGAGGTGTATGTTAATGTCTGTAAAGTGTTTTGAATATGTGCTAGATATTATAGGGCCCAATTTATATTTAGGTGTCAAAATGCTTGTTTTAGGTGCTTAGCTAGTGAGTGTCAATTTAGGGCATCTAAATACTCAGGCTAAAGTCCTGGCTTCATTACAGTCAACAGCAAAACTCAGACTAGTTCAAGTATTTATTTGCTTACAGCCAGACTTAGGTGCTAAATTGTAGACACTAAAGTATAAAAAGTGGGCCCACTGTTGTTGTCTCAATTAGGGGGGTGACAGAGTTTGGAGATTCCTCCTCCCTTTCAGAAAGCATGATTCAGCCGAATGGGTTCTCTGGCCCAGATCCACAAAGGCGCCTAAGTCCCAGTTTTAGGCTCCGCTGCAATCCACAAAACTCCTCCCTAGCCCTCTAAGTGCCAAAAACTCATTTGGAACCCAAATTCTCAGGGTAAAAGTTACGCTTCTGCCTCTGGGCATGTGCTCAGCTGCCCTCCTCTTGATATCCTGATGTGTATCTCATAGCAAAGCCCCAGAGTGATTCACAAACTGGGAGAAGATAGGCCTGTCGGTCTTATGAGCGGGACCCAATCTGGCAGGAGGCCTCTGAACACCTCTACTGGACAGGACTGGGTCCCATTCAAAAGCAAGGGAGGAGTGTGCCAATGCCCACCTTATAACTTTTAGCCTAGTGGTTAAAGCACTCACCTGGGGAATCCCAGGTTCAAGTCCCCCCTTTGCAGGACAGATTGAAGAGACAAACATCAGAATAGCCTGTAACTCAATGGTTAGAGCACTCGCCTAAGAGGTGTGTTTGAATCCTTTTGCCCCATTTGGCAGAGGCGAAAACTGAACTTGGGTCTCCCACATCTTGGGTGAGTGCTATAACCCCTGGGATAACCGGAAGTGCCACCTTATTTGTAGCTTTTTTCTTTCCCCCATCCCTAAATATTAACCCTCATATTTACCTAGAAAACTGAAATTAATAATTTTTGCACTGATTTTCACCCATTTTTATCTTTTATAATAAATGCTGAGAAATTCCCAGGAAATTTTAAACAAAATAAACTAAAAATAAAGGGTCTTACCTTTCTGTAAATTTCAATTATTATTAAAGTTTTTTGTTGGTTTGTGTGTGTACGGTGAAATCAACATTTGCAGATAAAAACTGAATTGGAGCCATTACTGTATTGTGCAAATTAATCTGCTTAGAGAATGTTACTATTTTAGGTAGTTAATTCCTTCCTGATGAATTAAAGACAAAAGGTTTCCAGTCATCGCAACTGTATCTGCTTGATCTCAATATGTATTGTTCTTCCCACAACACATTCAAACCACCATTTGTAAACTGAAGGTTTCCAAACCCTAAATCATACTGGTTGGGAATGGGAGAAATAAGTATAATGCCAAAGCGACGGTGGCTGTACTCACATCTGTACATGAGGCAACAGCAGGTATACCTCTCTAGGATGCTCAGCACTAGCAGTTACCCTACCTTATTCCTAGGAAACATTAGATTCAGCAATTTTAGTGATCTCAGGTTTGTACTGAGGTAAATCAACTTGCAAATTGACATTTCCAGATCTCATCTGGTTCTCTCCACTCAGTCCTGCATTTCAGCTTGTCTCACTGGCATCTTGTCCTCAATTCTTGCTAGAAACTTGGTTGCTGTAACTACAGAGGAGAATACCACACGAGCATTAACATTAATAGGAGCTGCAGTGTCAGATTTGCTGAAATGATCCAGTCCATTTGCGCAGCTCAGGTGGTGCGAAGGGGGCAGATTCTGGCTGTAAATGGACAGAGAAGAATTCTCTGTGTAGAGGGCTAATCTGTGATGGGATATTTGGCAGAGGCAGCTCTAAGGCCAATCACCTCCTTCTGCCACAGATGAGCTCCTCTATGCTGTTCATCCCTACTGGCACGAGGTCCTTCAAGGGCCCTTCCACCAGTGACTTCAACTAGAGCAGCCCATTGGCTGCTCTGACTGATACCACGGTTGAGCCAGTGCAAAATTGGGAAGCTGTAACTGGCTGCCAGAACCCTTCCCTCAATCCCATGCAAGGAACAGAACTTGGATGTAGGTGAGAAGTGAGTCTTTAAAGTGAAACAAGAGTTGATTACACTCCCCTTGGTGGGTAAGAAAGCTTTGCTTCTACAATTACCTGCTGCAAGAAACTAATTAGCACCATAACTTCAGGATACAGGTTGTTTCTTTTTATGTACAATCGCTTCAAATGTTCAGATCCATATATACAGTAATTTTTGCAAATCACGTTACCAAACTGAAAACCTATGTGTCCTGGAATTTAAAAAATGTAACAGTAGCATCATGCTGTCACAATTCCTGGGGCAACTGCACTCCTGACCCCTTCCTGGCATCCTTGAGGGTGCCCCCACTCAGGGCTCAGGCCTCCAGCAGACATCTTTCTTGGGGTGGGTGTGACCCACCTCTTGGTGACCTCTTAGTGCCAACTGGCAGAGGGTTTGAGGTGTAAAATGGTGACAGGGGTTTCCTGGATTTGGTATCTACATACTAGTTCATCAAAGACTGACATGTAAGGTCTCTACTGAAAACTTGTGTCACATTGGTCCTCATAACCATTGTGAAATATATGTATGGATAATACATAAGGAGTTATAGAATCAGAGAATCATAAGACTGGGAGGGACCTTGAGAGGTCTTCTAGTTCAGTCCCCAGAACTGCTCTTAAAAATCTCCATTGATGGATATTTCACAACCTACCTACGCAATTTATTCCAGTGCTTAACTATCCTGACAATTAGGAAGTTTTTCCTAATGTTCAGCCTAACCTGCCCTTGCTGCAATTTAAGCTTATTGCTTCTTGTCCTGTCCTCAGTTGCTAAAGAGAACAATTTTTCCCCCTCCTCCTTGTAACAACCTTTTATGTACTTGAAAGCTGTTATCGTGTCCCCACCCCACCCTTAATCTTCTCTTCTCCAGATTAAACAAACCCATTTTTTTCAATCTTTCCTCATAGATCATGTTTTCTAGACCTTTAATAATTTTTGTTGCTCTTTTCTGGACTTTCTCCAATTTTGCCACATCTTTCCTGAAATGTGGCACCCAGAACTGGACACAATTCTCCAGTTGAGACCTAATCAGCACAGAGTAGAGTGGAAGAATTACTTCTCGTATCTTTGTTACAACACTCCTGTTAATACCTTTCAGAATTTTGTTTGCTTTTCTTGAAACAGCGTGACACTGCTGACTCATATTTAACCTGTGATCCCCAGATCCTTTTCCACTGTACTCCTTCCTAGGCAGTCATTTCCCATTTGGTATGTGTGTAACTGATTGTTTCTTCCTAAGTGGAGTGCTTTGTATTTATCCTTGTTGAATTTCATCCTATTCACTTCAGACCATTTCTCCAGTTTGTCCAGATCATTTTGAATTTTAATTCTATCCTCCAAAGCTCTTGCACCTCCTCTCAGCTTGATATCATCTGCAAATTTTATAAGTGTACTCTCTATGCCATTATCTAAATCATTGATGAAGATATTGAATAGAATATTCAATAGAATAGATATTCAATAGAACTGATCCCTGCCAGACCCCACTCGTTATGCCCTTCCAGCTTGACTGTGAACCAGTGATGAATACTCTTTGGGAATGGTTTTCCAATCATTTATGCACTTACCTTATAGTAGCTCCATGTAGGTTATATTTCCCTAGGTTTTTTTATGAGAAGGTCATGTGAGAACATCAAAAGTCTTATTAAAGTCGAGACATACCACATCTACTGCTTCTCCCCTATCAACAAGACTTGTTACCCTGTCAACAAAACCTATTATGTATATTATTTTTCTTCTTTTCCATTATGCCTTTTTTCCTGGTGAGGGTCACAGTGGCACATGGAAAGTAGGGAAGACCAGATCTCCTTTTCTTCCGCAATAGATTCCAGCTTCTCCTGGGGGATTCCAAAGGAAGATAACTAGGAGGCATTCTTATCAGATGCCCAAACCATCTCAGCTGACTTCTCTCGAGCTGCAGAGGCTCTACTCTGAGGCTTTCCCAAATAGCTGAGCCCCACACCCTGTCTTGGACAATCAGCTCAGCCACCTTGCGGAGAAACCTCATTTCCACTACTTGTGCCCATGATCTCATCCTTTCAGTCATTATCCAAAGTTCATAACCATAGGTAAGGATGGGGACTTAGATTGACCTGTCAACTGAGAACTTGGTCCAAAAACTCAGCTCCTCTTTCACTGCTATGCATCGATATAGTGCCTCCATCACTGCCACTGCTGCACCAATCTCATCAATCTCATGCTCCCACTTACCATCATTCATGAACAGGACCTCCAGATATTTGAACTCTTTCACTAAGGGCAGCTGCTCTCCCCTTCACCTGGAAAGAACAGTCCACTTTTTTCTGGGATAGAACCATGACCTCTGACTTGGAGGTGCTGATTCATAAGAATGTAGAACATAAGAATGGCCATACTGGGTCAGACCAATGACCCTGAACATGGTGCACTTGTTCAGACTCATAGGGTCTTTCACCAGAAGTTCCCAGGAGACCTGCACTGCTTGTTTGGGACTCCTGTGTCTATCTGGCTGGCATCCCATGCATTGGATCCAACTTACCACCAAATAGTGATCGGTTGACAGCTCTGTTCTTCTCTTCAGCCAGGTGTCTTGAATATATGGCCTTAGGTTCAATCAAATAACTATAAAGTCAATCATTGATCTTCAGCCCAAGGTGGTCTGGTGCCAGGTACATTTATGAGCCACCTTATTGTCAGACATGGTGCTCGTTATGGACAATCCATGACTAGCACAGAAATCCATTAACAACTCATCTTTCAGGTCCATATCAGGGGGGCAGTTCCTCCCAATCAGTCCCCTCCAGGTATCTGCATCGTTCCCCATGTGGGCGTTGAAGTCCCCTGGTAGAACAACAGAATTGAGCACCAATCCCACTGTCTCCAAAAAAAGCTGAGTACTCTGAACTGCTGTTAGGCATTTAAGCACACACAGTGGACAGGATTTTCCTCTCTGAGACCCGAAGTCTCAACAAGGCAAGCCTCTCGTCCACCGGGATCAAACTCCAACTGCATAACAGCCAGCTGGGAACTTGTGAGTATCCCTATACCCACCCAGGAGCTCTTACAAGGGGCCACTCTAGAGTTGGAAAGAGACCACCATCGGTCAAGAAGTTTGTTTCCAGAGCCCATGCTACATGTGGAGGTGAAGCTACTATATCGGCCCCACCTCCACCTCTTCCACCTGCTGTATTATGTATCTGTACAGAAAATTATGCTTTTGAGGTCTATGAATGGGGGTTGATCACCAGAAGGTGAGAAACAGGTTTCTTTCAAGCAAGAGATTTTTATCTATTCACCAGGCGACATGTAAATTGAGTACTGTAGTTCACAATTGGCACCCATTTACAGTCTGAGACAAATGCTAGTCAAGTTATTGCAAAATCTCCATGGTATTTTCTAGACATGAAAACCCAAGCAGTTATCCTGTTTTCAAGTGAAGACAATGGATGTTTGGGCTATAACTTTAGGAACAAAGGTAGCACTTTTCATCTTTCTATTGAGGAGGCAAGAGGACAGGTGATTTGTCTCATGAATGGAAGATCAGAGCCAAGCCTGGATGTAATATGCTGGAAGGATTTTGGATGAGCTTTTCATCTATATGACATGACAATAACTAATTAAGTCTAGGGTATAGAATATATGTTATGTTTTATTTTATATACAACCATTTATTTCCATTAACTCTGTTTACTTCTTCTCCAATCTCTGTTTTTGGGTAAATAAACTTGTACTTGTTTTCACTGTAAACATATCTAAGTGTCGTGAATTAAAGGGAACTGTGGTTTAAGCTGTAACTGGCAAGCAGGGGTTGTCCTATTCCTTTGGGAACAGAGGATCTGTAAGTGTCCAGTGGATCAGAGGCTGGACACTCTAGGGAAATGTTTGGAGGACTCGGGGTTGGAGCATGCCCATTGTTAATCTGTAAAGAGAGAGCGGAGGCCTGAAAGGCAGTGCTTATGTTATCAGAGGCTGTTGGTGATGGGAAATTGATCTACAGCAGTAATAGACAAGGCTTCCTCACACTAAATCAGGTGGTAACGAGGTGCCTCACAGCTCTGGGTACCCATGGGAGGTGTCCAAGCAGGAACCTGTGCTCCTGTCCCTCCAGACCAGGGATTCAGGCTGCAATTCCTCTTTCCCTTCCCTGTGATCACCTTTGCAAGTATGAGTTAACTGCCGCACTTGCTGTCTCCCAGGGACAATGACAAAGGGCTTACCAGTGCCCAGCCTGCCTTCATAAAGCAGCGTATTTATGTTACTTCAGCACTTGCTGTGCCCCAGGGACAATGACAAATGGCTTACCAATGACCAGCCTGCCTTCATAAGCAAAGTATTTATGTTATTCCAACACTTGCTGTCTCCCAGGGACAGTGATGAAAGGCTTACTGGTGACCAGCCAGCCTTCATAAAGCAAAGCATGTATTTAGAACTAAAGCATTACAGAAAAAAACATGTACTGAAAACAATAAACAGCTTGTCGGCATGCCTGTCTGCCCTCGTGTCACCCGTCTTCCACATGGAGACCCTGGTAGGATGCAAAGTTCTTCAGACCCTTCCAGCAAGATTTTGTCCTCTTGGTTAAAGTCTCATGTCAATTTTTTGATTGACTGAGGGAGACCCCCTCTCTATCACCTCGTTATACAATTCTCAGTTCTTTGTTTGCTGGGCCTCTTGAACCCGATCAA
This sequence comes from Mesoclemmys tuberculata, assembly GCA_007922155.1. Lineage (NCBI taxonomy): Eukaryota > Metazoa > Chordata > Testudines > Chelidae > Mesoclemmys > Mesoclemmys tuberculata. The sequence continues at coordinate 3,099,536 of ML675690.1, read as the reverse complement.
AATCAGTGTATGAAATTCCCTCCCAGGGGTGGTATTTCTACTGATTTACTTGTCTAGAGAGTTGTAGTAATTTATCCTATAGTAACCACAGAATCATAGAAATGTAGGACTGGAAGGGACCTTAATATGTCATCTAGTCCAGTCCCCTGCAAAGAGGCAGGACTAAGTATTATCTAGAACAGTGGTTCCCAAACTTTTTATATTGCAATCCCCTCACCACCAGCTGGGGCTGGGAGCAGGACCATGGTTGGGGGCTGAGGCTGGGAGTGGGAGCTGAGGCTGGGAATTGGGTTGGGGCTGTATCAGTTGGGGTGGCTGGGGGTCCTTGAGGCCTCAGCTGCCAGAGCTGGGGAGCTGGGCTCCAGCAGGTACCGGTGGGGCTGCCACCAGGCCAGGAGCCGAGGCTGTGACTGGGCCAGGGGCCATGGCTGGAGGACTGAGGCTGGGTGCCAGGGCCCAGAGTCAGGGCCACAACTAGGGGGTGGGATTGAGGCAGACATCCGGGCAGTGGAGGCTGGCCCGGGCCCTGCCATGCCCCCCTAAATGTTCCCCCATGTCCTCTTAGGGCGGATGTGTGCCACAGTTTGGGCACCTCTGATCTAGAACATCCCTGACAGGTGTTTGTGTAGCCTGTTTTTAAAAACCTCCAGTGACTGAAATTCCACAACTTCCCTAGGTAACTTGTTCCAGTGCTTAATTACCCTGACAGACAGTTTTTCATAATTTCTAACCTCAATCTCTCTTGCTGCAATTTAACCCCATTACTTCTTGTCCTGTCTTCAGTGGTTAAGGAAAACAATTTATCACCCTCCTCTTTATAACAAGCTTTTATGTTCTTGAAGACTGTTATCATGCCCCAATTTAGTACTCAATCTTCTTTTCTCTAGACTAATCAAAGCTACTTTTTTCCTAGTCAACCTTGTATGTCATGTTTTCTAGACCTTTAATAATTTTTGTTACTCTCCTCAGGATTTTTTCCAGTTTCTCTACATCTTTCCCAAAGTTTGGTGCCCAGAACTGAACACAATACTCCATTTAAAGCCTTATCAGTGGTGAGTAGAGTGAAAGAATTGCTTGGCATGTCTTGCTTACAACACTTCTGCTAATACATCCCGGAATGATGTTGACTTTTTTTTGCAACCGTTTTACATTATTGACTCACATTTAGTTTGTGGTCTGCTATAACCCCCAGCTCCTTTTCAGCAGGACTCCTTCACAGGCAGTCATTTCCCATTTTGTATTTGTGCAATTGATTATTCTTTCTTTCTAAGTGTAGTACTTTGCATTTGTTTTTATTGAACTTTATCCTATTTATTTCAGACCATTTTTCCAGTTTCTCCTGATCATTTTGAATTCTAATTCCATTCTCCAAAGTGCTTGAAACCCCTCCCATCTTGGTATCATCTGCAAACAGTATGAATGTACTCTCTAGTCTGTGCTATCATCCAAATCATTTATGAAGATATTGAATAGAAGTAGACCCAGGATAGATCCCTCTGGGACCCCCCCCCTCCGTTTGATATCCCCTTTCAGCTTGATTGTGAACCATTAATAACTACTCTCTGAGTACAGTTTTCCAAACAATTGTACACCCATCTTGTAGTAGGTTCATTGAGGCTATATTTCCCTAGTTTGTTTATGAGAAAGTCATGTAAGATTGTATTAAAGTCTTACTAAGTTTGAGATATATCACACCTACTGCTTCCTCCTGTGACGCTGTAGAAAAAGAAAGATTAATATGCTTACACTAAGTTATCACTGATGTATCAACCACTGATGTATCACCACTGTTGCACAATTGTGATAAATCTTATACAACATATAGCTTGTAAGGTATCATTGGAAAAGTTGTGATCTGTTGAAGAATGTCATCCTGTTTATATGTGTATATTATCAATGTATATGAAGTTATGAATCTGTGCTATGTGTTACTATCTCACACATATTGTGTTCCTGAGTGACACGCACAAGAGAGATGTACATTAAGACCAGCCACCCATGGTTGATAAGCCATTAAGGAGAATCAACTCACCCAATGGACCCCTCCAAAGGACACCTTAGAGAATATATGGACAATGGACGCTCCATGACCCAACAAGGGCACATAAGACATTAGATCCCTGACTCCATGTTTGTGCCAGTAACTTTCTATGCACATAGACTAGGGGGTATAAATTGGAGACAGTGACATCATTTCCTTGCCTTTTTCCTGCTCCACGGCTGTGGACTATGACTTCTAATGAAAGGAGACCTTTATACAATAGTTCGAGGACCCCGATATTTGGGATGAACCAGAGAGACTTATTACAAGCCAGATTTACAGACTCTGAAGTGAACTGTAATGTATATAGTTCACTTTAGCCAGTAAATGTTTTCCCTTTTTATATTACACTGATTTTTAGTTTACTAAAGGGTTGATGACCAGTATGGTTTTTGGGTAAGATCTAAAGTGTATTTTGATCTGGGGTAAGTGTCTGGTTCTTTGGAACAGGAAGAACCTAATCTATGTGATTTCTGATTTTAATAATCATTTATCACAAGTTTGATTTGTCTGCATGGTGCATGAGAGGCTAGAGGGCCTGAAGAGGGCTGCCTGTGTCCCCAAAATAACTAGTATCATATTTTGGAAGCACAGATTTGTTACTGGCTTGGTGAAGTCTTATGATAGAATACACTATTGTCTGGGGTATATGGCCTATATTCTGGGAGTCTGACCTGAGATTAGCGCTCTTGGCTGTGTCTCGTACCAGATAGCATGACATCCCCATTGACCACATGGATAGTTACCCTGTCAGAGAAGGATGTTAGGTTGGTTTGACATGATTTGTTCTTGATAAATCCATGCTGACTTCTACTAATCACCTGATTATCTTCTAGGTGCTTACAAGTTGATTGATTATTTGCTCCTTTATCTTTCTGGGTACTGGAGTTGAGCTGACTGGTCTATAATTCCCTGAGTTACTCTTATTCTACTTTTTATAGATAGGTGCTATATTTTCTCTTTTCCTTTCCTCCTGGTTCTCTTCTGTCCTCCATGAGTTCTCAAAGATTTCTAATGGCTCAAAGATCACTTCAGCCAGTTCCTTAAGCATTCGAGCATAGGCAGCGCATAAGTCTTTCATTTGAGGAGGCTACACCCAAGAGTACTGGAAGTGGGGGGGCCACCAACATCCAGACCATGGGCCCGGCCCCCACTCCACACCTCCCCCTCAAAGCTCTGCCAATGCTCCGCCTCTCCCCCAGTGACCTCACCCCCACTCTGCCTTTTCCTGCTCCCTTTCTTCTTCCTCTGAGGCTCTGCCCTCACCCCTCTTCTTCCCCTCCCTGTCACTTACCCTTAAAGCAGGAAAAAAGTGGGAGGGCAGGACCTCTGGGGGGAGGAGAGGAGTGGAGGGCAGGGCCTGGCCACGGTCCAGGCGCTGATGCTCTCCCCCACTTCTAGGGAGCATCTGGTTCTTTTGCTCCCAGAGTGCAAAGGCAGCAGGCCAGTGGCATGCCTCCAAAGGGAGGTGACCTGCATGTAGCATTTGCCCCCTTCATAGCCAGCCTTTTTTATTTTGCAGTGGCTTAACCTCCCCAAGCCTCTTTTATGCGCTGCCCATGTATTCTAGGATGCTGCCTACTAAAAGACATCTAACTTGTCTAACTAATTTTTAATTTGTTGTTTTCTCTATTTTAGCCTCAGATCTTACACTGTTTACACCGATACTCACTGTTAGTCATCCAGTCATTGAAAACTGAAGTAAAACAGGCATTTAATTCTTCAGTCACTGCTGCATTTTGTGTTACTTCACTTGCCAGAGTTTATGCTCCTTTTTATTTTCCCCAATAGGATTTAACTTCCACTTGTTAAAGGATGCCTTTTTTCATCTACCTGTTTATTTTACTTTGTTGTTTAGCTATGGTGGCACTTTTCGTGGTCCTCTTACTATGTTTTTTAATTTGGGGTATACATTCAAATTGAGTCTCTATTATGGTGTCTTTAAAAAGTTTCCATGAAACTTGCAGGAATTTCACTTTTGGCACTCTATCTTTTAATTTCTGTTTAACTAACTTTCTCATTTTTGGGTAGTTCCTCTTTTTGAAATTAAATACTACTGTGATGGGCTGATTAGGGGTCTCCCCCCACAGGGATGTCCTAAATTTTATTATGTTGATGTCACTATGTTCACTATTATAAAAATTACCATCCATTCTGTTCTCAGTCACAGAAGTGCAAACCCCAGGTAACTCCATTGACTTTAAAGGAGTTATTTGGCTTTTTTACCAGTACAAGCAAGAACAGAATTTGGCCCAATAGGAGAGCCACTACAGTATGTGCATGGACTCCCTCTCCCACCCTTCCACATTTTCTGTTACTATTAACCAGGCTTTTGCATATTATTAAAAGTTGTTGAATGACAAATAGCCTTACATCACAGTTAATAATAAGGTTAATAATAAACATGGCAGCAGTGACCATGAGATGGTAGAATTCAGGATCATGACAAAAGGAAGAAAGGAGAACAGCAGGATATGGACCATGGACTTCATAAAAGCAGACTTTGACTCCCTCCGGGAGCTGATAGGTAGGATCCCCTAGGAGGTTAATATGAGGGGGAAAGGAATCCAAGACAGCTGGCTGTATTTTAAACAAGCCTTATTGAGGGTGCAGGAACAAACCATCCCAATGTGCAGAAAGAATAGCAAATATGGGAGGGGCCCAGCTTGACTTAACAGAGAAATCTTTGGTGAGCTGAAACACAAAAAGGAAGTTTACAAGAAGTGGAATCTTGGTCAGATGACTAGAGAGGAGTATAAAAATACTGCTTAAGCATGCAGGAATGAAATCAGGATGGCCAAAGAACAACTGGAATTGCAGCTAGCAAGGGACGTAAATGGAAACAAGAAGGGTTTCTACAGGTATGTCACCAACAAGAGGAAGATTAGGGAAAGGGCGGGCCCTTTACAGAATGGGGGAGGCAACCTAGTGACAGAGGATGTGGAGAAAGCTAAGGTGCTCAATGCCTTTTTTGCCTCTGTCTTCACAGACAAGGTCAGCTCCCAGACTACTGCATTGGGCAGCACAGAACGGGAGGAGGTGAACATCCCTCAGTACTGAAGGAACAGGTTCAGGACTATTTGGAAAGGTTGGACATACACAAGTCCATGGGGCCAGATGCAATGCATCCAAGGGTGCTGAGGGAATTTGTTGATGTGATTTCAGAGCCATTGGCTATTATCTTTGAAAACTCGTGGCAACTGAGAGAGGTCCCAGATGATTGGAAAAAGGTAAATATAGTGCCTATCTTCAAAAAAAGGAAAAAGGATTATCTTGGGAACTACATACCTGTCAGCATCCCCTCAGTACCTGGAAAAATCATGGAGCAGGTCCTCAAGGAATCCATTTTGAGGCACTTGGAAGAAAGAAAGGAGATCAGGAACAGTCAACATGGATTCACCAAGGGCAAGTCATGCCTGACTAACCTGATTGCCTTCTGTGAAGAGGTGACTGCCTCTGTGGATGTGCAGAAAGTAATGGATGTGGTATACCTTGACTTTAGGAAAGCTTTTGGTACAGTCTCCCACAGTATTTTTATCAGCAAGTTAAAGAAGTATAGATTGGATGAATGGACTATAAAATGGATAGAGAGCTATCTAGATCATCGGGCTCAATGGGTAGTGATCAATGGCTTGATGGCTAGCTGGTGGCCGGTCACAAGCAGAGTGCCCTGGGGTTGGTCCTGTGGCTGGTTTTGTTCAACATCTTCATTAATGATCTGAAGGATGGGGTAGATTGCATCCTCATCAAGTTTGCAGATGACACTAAGCTAGGGGGGGTGGTAGATACCCTAGAAGGTAGGGATAGGATTAAGAAGAACCTAGAAAAATTGGATTATTGGGCCAAAAGAAATCTGATGAGGTTCAACAAGGACAAGTGCAGAGTCCTTCACTTAGGATGGAAGACTCCTATGCACAGCTACAGACTGGGGACTGAGGGCTAGGCAGTAGTTCTGGAGAAAAGAACCTGGGGGTTACAGTGGGATAAGAAGCTGGATATGAGTCAGCAGTGTGCCCTGGTTGCCAAGAAGACTAATAGCATATTGGGCTGCATTAGTAGGAGCATTGCCAGAAGATCAAGTGAAGTGATTATTCCCCTCTATTCAGCATTGGTGAGGCCACTTTTGGAGTATTGTGTCCAGTTTTGAGCCCCCCATTACAAAAAGGATGTGAACGAGTTAGAGAGAGGCCAGCAGAGGGCAACAAAAAAGATTAGGGGGATGGATCACATGACTTATTAGGAGATACTGAGGGAACTAGGCTTGTTTAGTCTGCAAAAGAGAAGAATGAGGGGGTCTTTGATAACAGCCTTTAACTAGGCTCCAGGGAGGTGGAGCTAGGCTGTTCTCAATGGTAGTAGATGACAGAACAAGGAGCAATGGTCTCAAGTTGCAGTGGGAGAGGTCTAGGTTGGATATTAGGAAAATGTTTTTCACTAGGAGCGTGGTTAAGTACTAGAATGGGTTACCTAGGGAGGTGGTGGACTGTCCATCTTTAGAGATTTTTAAGCTGCGGCTTGACAAAGCCCTGGCTGGGATGATTTAGCTGAGGTTAGTCCTGGTTTGAGCAGGGGGTTGGACTAGATGATCACCTGTGGTCACTTCTAACTCTAAGGTTCTATGATTCTATGTTTGGTGGGGCAGTTTAGAAACTCTAAACTGACATTTGCTGTTTTTATGTTAGAAAGTTTTCTGATTAAAATGCAATTTAAATAGAGGCACATTTTACCATTATTTTTCAAACTCTTGCTGCATCTCACACTTGGATGGTCTAGTCAAGAAATCACAGATCTGAAGCCAGGTGTGTGAAAGACCTGTTTGCCTATTTTTTGTCTTTTAGCAGATTATGGCTGGTTTGACTGGATGAATCAATTAAGCCAATAGATTTTTGTCATATTCTTTGTTTATAGCACAACATTGTAGTTATACTTGATTAATTCCCCCCCAATATTGGCATTTTGGATCCTAATGTTATTGTATTGTAGTCATTAGTGTGCGATACTCTCAGCTGGTAGACATAATTCATCATTCTTTGCCGGACCAGTTTTCTATAGAGACAGGGAATTTCAGATGCCATTATTGAACTTCTACCAAAGGAACTTCAGCAACTGTGATTATTAGGCCAATATTATAGATTTTGCTGTTTTAAGTTCCCTTTCAATAAATTCATTCTTGACCAGTGAATGAGGGGAAATATGACTCTTCATTCTAGTTCTGTCAGGGGCTTCTCTTTGGAAGACTTATAAGTTTACCCGTTACAATTTCTGCACCATACATATCAAGTTGGTGATACTGAGTCTAGTCTTTTAAGACAGAGTTATCTGACTGTCACATTTTAAAAGTGCCATTTTGATTGAATAAAAAATGTGGGTTTTTTTCTAAAAAAGTAAAATTAGTTCATTTTCACATTTTTTAGCTGGACCATTTCAGCATTTTCTTTAGAAACAAATGTTTTGTATCAATGTTTTTTTTTAAAAAAAATGTCATTTCATTCAACCTTAACAAAAAAAGTTTTTTTGTTTCCACGAGAAACCAAAACAAATTCAGTTCTTATCCAAAGTGAAACACTTATATATAATATATATATACATTCATATATATATATATATACACACATTTACTCAGCTTTAATGAGACAGCCTATTGGTGTTTTCCATTTGTATTGATAAGAAAGATAGCTTGGTCTTCAGAACAATCAAAAATAGAACAGTAAGAAATGATTTACAAAAATATTGTATTGATCCTAAAGCAATTTGTGTATTTATTACCTTCCAAGCTCTTTACGAGTAGTACTGTAGTATGAGAGAAAGAGAATTTCCCCATGAAACTGTTATATACTATTCACAAATGAATGCAGAATAATCTACTGCAAAGAAATTGTTTTGTGGAGTGAATCTAGCTGTTAGCATAAATATTAATGTGGCATTTCTTGAATTCACATGAGGACTACTTATTGGCTAAATACTCAAGCTATTATTTGAAACTGTGAGATCAACTGAGACCACAGTGGAGTCAATGAATGTCAATGACACTGAAGCCCACACTGAATATTGTTGACTTTTTATGTAAACTGCAGCTTGGGAGATGAGTAAATCAGAGCACCCCTACAGATATTCTGCCCTTCTTTGACTCAGATGTGAATGGAAGATAGACACACCACGTTTTTAAATAGTGATCTTTGGACCTATACATGATACATGGCCTAGAATAAAGGAATATTAGGGCTACAGCAGGTACTATCCTTCTCCAGAGCTGCAACGAGCCTCCTTCCTTGCATCCCCATGCTGAGGTTCTCTGTCCTATTTCACAGCCACTGAAAAAGGACAGAGTGAGGCAGTGTAACAGGCTCCCTCTTCCATGCTAAGGTGATAAGGGAGCTCCCACCTAGTCTCTGAGGGATCTGACCTTGGGGCCTAAGCGAGGGCAGAAATCAAGTCCGTGTCTTGAATTCACTCTACCACTCTGTCACGTTCTGGAGTGCAATTCTGACCTGTGAGAGAATTGTTGCGTCACCTCTTGTTTTATAACCCTGAGTGCCCCAAAATGTTTGTGCTACTTGTGGCTCCCTGCCTGCCACATGCACACAGCCAGCGTGCACTTCATGTTCTGTATGTTGCACAGCTCTCATTCCACCACTTGGAACCAAACAGCCTGCCAGCAGTTATCACAGACACACTTTTGTCTTTACTAGACTTGGCTAATGTTAGCAGGTGGCCCCAACATACTCCCAGTCCTGAACCTCCCAAGACCTGTGTGCTCTGATACATCCAGCCCCTTTTGGCAGGGGTTGCATCCTGGGAGCCCAGTCCAGGAGGGCACTTAAGCTCTCTGCAAAACAGGCTTCTGCTATTTGTGGCTCCATAGTCTGTCCATCTCCCTTATTGCCTTAGATCTGTATTTATCTTTTAACCGGCTTTCTCCTCATCCCCTCATATAAGGGCCAACTGCAATGCATCATCTATCCAACCTCTCTGCTGGGCAACCATCCCCACAGTCTTCTGTGACACACTGTACGCCATGTACACCCTTATGGTGTGATTCATGTATCCTCCAGGTTCATTCTTACAGTGTAACTGTGTATTGCCTAACGCAAAGTTTGTCATGTAAGGTGTTTTTGGAATGCTCATGGCATACTGAACATTATTGCTGTGGTAGCATGTTTCCTGCAATGTCATACATAGGTACAGATGTGAAACCTTGCTATATCATATCCCCAAACGTGTGCCCCACGTGGCTTGAATAGATGGGGACAAACACAAAGCTGTGTTTCCACACCCAGCAGAGGCATGCAAACAGGAACAATGGACTGGCCTAAGCACCTGTGAGCACTTTGGCTCAAGTGGAAGAAATCATGCCCATTGCCGGACATGGCCGATCACCTGACTCCAGGGGGTGTTGAGAAAACTTGTTAAAAGCTGAGGCATTTTTGTCTCTGGGCTCTCCCTTGGAATCCATCTTCTAAGCAACACCAAAGATTGAAAATCCACCCATCTGGTTGCTAGAGGCATTGGAGCCAGCCTGGGTGGTAAGCTAACATCACAGATAAACTACTGAAATATTAATTTTAGTTTAGGATGCAAGTTACCTTTTAGTTGATTGGGACCAGCTCCTTGATGCATTACTAATCTCTTGATTTATATTACTTTAACTTATATTCACTTAAAATCTTGCTGTAGTCAATAAACTTATTTGTTTTATCTAAAACAGTGCATATGAACTGAACGTGTGCAGAGACCTCACTTAGAGTGACATAGTTGGTGCATATCCATTTCTTGATGAATTGACAGACAAATGTAAATGAGCTTGCAAGGCACTGAACCCTGTAAGACAGCAGTTCCTGGGGTTGTATCTGGGACTGGGGGTGTTTGCTGGGGGTCAATCTCATGCATGGCTGGCCAGAAGTGCTCCTTCACTAGGTCAGGGACTGATTACTCGCAGGAGGCTGGGTGTGGGCTGACCTAGGAGTGGGTGGCTCACACATCAAAGTGGGGTAAGTCAGGGCCCAGGAATGAGGAATTGGGGTGACACAATCTAGATTGCAGCAGGGGGGAAAATCACAGATTCTTCTGAAAGTCATCCCTCAAAGTAAAGTTTATTCAAGCAGTGGGGAAGGCAAGATGATGTCTGGTGGTAAAGGAGGTTCCATGATCTTTTTTCCGCCACATATACATGCTAAAATGCAAATTGTTCAGTTTCCTGTGATCTCCTCCCCCACTGTCTGCATGGTTCTGTTTACTGCTTATATATAAATTGAGTTAAACACACATTCCTTTGTTTAGAATAGGCCTGTTTAACAACTTTTGCCTAAGCAGGGCTGTCTGCTTTCGGACATGTAAGATCATACAGGGAGAAGTCATAACTTTGCATATAATGCTGCTACATAGGTTTCACCATGAAATTATTGACTAGTGAGTTAGTTGTTTTCAAATGATATCTCACAAGGTATATTTTGTACAAATATTATTACAGTAGCATGTAGGGTATGACTACTGGGTGCTTTGAGTCATAATTCCCAAGCTTCTGTCATATTCTCTCCAGAGCACACAGCTCAGCCAACCCTAACCATTAGGTGTCTTCCCTGTTGATACAGAATAATCAGAATATAAGAAACCTCTCCCTTTTTTGGTATTTGTCTGGCTGTATAGCCACTCCTTATAGCAAAATACCACCAAGTGCTTGTGGTTGGATTTGCTCAACAAGTCCCAACTATAGCCTGATTTTGGGGTGATTTATTTATTTTAATGGGTTATAGGCTCACTAATTGATCTGATCCGAAAATAAGGTTCACGTCCCAAACCAGGCTCCAGGTGTATTATAAGGGACCCCGGGGTGTAGGACAGGAGGTCAGAGATAGTCAAATTCATATAATTTTATAAGTTTTATTAAGATAACAGAAAATATAAAAATGATAGCTAAAATGATGAAAGGATAACAAACTGATATATTCAGAAAATGAACAATAAAATGAGTAATACAACCTTATACTAAATGATATATTTTTATCTATTCTATCTGATATATGTTTCTATAATGTACTTTGGATTAATATACTCACACCCTTCCTTGATGACCTGGTTGAGGTTGACGTCTGGTTCCTCAGCTTGGGTAGAGTGGTGGAGTAGGCACTGCTCAAGAGCTAAGAGCTATAAGACTCAGACTAACACTTACCAAAATAAGACTATAAAATGAAGAACTAAGATCTTAACACTAACTAAAAGAAACTTCAAGCAGGAGTAGCTGACGATCCATCGCCCCAAATAGCCCAATCTGCTCCTTCTTATACCCTAAAGTATGGATATCCTTCCTCCTAAGCCCAAACTTGGATTGACCACCCCAAATTATTGGGGGTATGCTTATTCTATAGGCTAGCAAGTTCGTGCGTATTGCTGATATATCACATCCTTTCCAGATGGTTTCAGTTGGCCTTTTCAACTTCGCTTTTTTTATTTCTAGCCCTTTTCGCGGGTTTTGTGGTATACTTTTAAAGATTCTTTGGAGTGTAAACTGCAGCAAAATCCCCTGTTTTGATGTCTCCTGATCTCTCTAGAGTAAAGGTCATGACTATTTTTGTCTTATTTCAGTAACACTTATCTAGGGTAAAGGTCCCGTGTATATGTATACTAACTGCGTAGCTGTCATACAGGATGAGGCTTGTAAGGTACCTTTGCTAAAGGTACCTTACAAGCTAAACTACTTTAATATAAACTTGACATAACTCTATTATAACCACACCAACAAACTTAAATCTATAAGAAAAGATATACATATGTATGCAAGCAAACAGGCTGTTTCGATGGGCTACACAACAGCCAGAAACTGTCTTCATCTTCCTGTTCCTACTATATCATCTAGTCTGGTTTCCCAGAGTGTTAATGAAGTGCAGCTGTTTCTGGTGTGTGATTCTTAACACTTGTCTCTCTGTACAGTGACTGGGCTGGGAACCTTAATTTGTTACAGTTGAGTGCATGAAAGCTGGCATTGGCACACTATTTTAAAATATGCTTTTGATACAAAGACAAATCATCTCTTACCTTCTGATTGGTGCATTTGATTTTTGGATTATAGTGAGTACCAGTCACCCTGCCTTGTAAATAGTCAAAATTTCTGTGAACTGAAAAATAGGAGCACATACTCTCTTTACCCATATTGAAAAGACAAAAAAAAAACCCCACCCTTGCTATCTTTTTAGTTAGAGGGAATTTATCACTGTGGATAAACTGACTGCCTTATTACTGTTAAGTAATATATTCAAATCTTTAGGGCTTTCCTTTCCATAAAGTTACTGTACATTTTTGTGGGAAAAGGAAATGAAAACCTGACCAAAGATTTTCTGAAATAAGAACCTAACAGTATACTACTAAATTCTTATTTAAGACCCAAAAATCGATGGTATGATTTTTTTCCCCAAAGTACTAACCATCCACTAGGTTCTACTGACCTGAAATCCAGTAATATGTACCTAGGAACCTTATTTTAGGCACTTATTTTTCAAAAACTTGGTCTAGATTAATTGAGCTATCTGAGACATGCCAGAGGATAATAATCCAAGCAAAAATGTTTGGCAGCATGTGAGCTGAAAACACTGGGAAGAATGACAACACATTTTTAAACATACATCAAAATAATCTCCAGAATCAATGCAAATGGAATATGGAAGTTCTGGATGGAAGATGGGATCGTGACTGAATATTATACAAGGTGTTCATTGCAGAAGATGAAGAACATGTCCAACTTCTCTTCTCCCCGGCCCTAGCTGGAGTGTTCTGTTGTACTCCAGAACATTGAAGGCCTGTGTCTCCACCTGCCTGTAACCCTGAGTGCCTTAAATATTCTGTTGCTGTGGCTCACAGCCCGGACATTGACAGCCAGCAGACATGCATGAATTGAGTGTGTGTGTTTTAAGCAGTTCTGGCTCATTAACCCTGTTCCAGCAGCCTGCTCGTTACACCCCAGCCACACTCAGGTATCCACCAGCTTTGATAAACTTGACGATGACTCCCAACATGCCCCAGTCCCAAATTTTTCAAAACCATGTGCTCTTCAATTTCCACCTCTTTCCTGGACTATTCACAGGAATAATAAGGTTGTTTTGCTCCTCTAAAGGGAGAAAATGCACAGCTTCTCTCTTTAACTGGAGTTAACAATCACTTCAATTCAAACATTGCACTGGGTTGGTTTAGATTAAAGGTAAAACAAGTTTATTAAGAAAATAATTTTAAGTGGGTTCAAGTATGGAAGATCAAGTTAGAAATGGTTGAGAGCAAATAAAGTGAAAAATGTTTTTTAGAGACTAAGATTGAACAAAATTACAGGCTTGGTTCAAGTTAAGATTCTTACCACACTTCCTTCCAGCAAGATGTCTGACTATGCCCTTGGTCAGGATCTCCCACAAAGACAAAGTGCTCAGTTTCTTTGTCTTTGCTGTTGAAAAGATAATGTGAGGTTCTTTGCCCCTCTCTTTCATAGTCCAGTGAACCTTTTCAGTAGATTATTTTGAAGGTTACCCCCCCAAAAAAATTCATTCTAGCTGAGAGGGAGGAGCCATGGGATCTGATGGTGAAATAAGTTCCATTGTGGTTTCTTCCCTCTCTGGTGCTTGCTAAAATGCAAATAGATCTGGTTCTGCCTTCACCAATGCAAATTAATGGCCACTTGCCATGTGATGCTAATTGACTCTGATGACAACAGGCTGAGGATTTGGCTTATCCTTTGTTCACCCACTCCCCAGACTTGTCTGGTACACACATTTTAGTTCCATATTTCCTTCATATTTGTATGGTCCCTTGGATGTTTACCGTGCACACACCATGTATGGATATTAATGATCAGTTTATTATTACTTTTCCAATAATACCTTACATGACTTATATTGGATACAGTTTATGACATTAATCAATTGGGGTGCACTGAACTATTCAAACCAGCTGAAACTCACCACCAAATACCAGTGAGCCTCTGGCATTGGGATGCTGTTCGGATTACACAACCCCAAAAACAAAAAAAACCCTCAAAATACACTTGGAGAAAATGCACCCCTAATGTAGCTCCTGCTATCCTGCAACCACTCAGTGATCAGACTGATACTGATCACAATCTGACTGTCACATTTGGAAAGGCTGCTGGATTGGGTCCATTAAATACTCATTTCACTGGAGTAAAACTTGCTCTGGATCGATAGGCTGTATTCTCCTTTCAGCATGCCTGCATAATAACCATTAATGGGAGTCATGCACCTACATCAAGAGAAGAACAAACCTCTTCATGTTTTCTGTATTTGCTTCTTTGGCAAGGCCCAATTCTATGAAACAAGAGAAAATAAGAAAATAAAATATAGAGAATATATATAAAAATATATTAAAAAAAATTAAAAATACAAGAAAAAATAAAATGCCTAAGCCAGTTCTAATTTACCAGCTACTCAGTAATGAGAACTTAGTACAACAATGCATAAATCAGAAAGCCTGTTGTACCAAGATACTACAAAGTGATGTATAGGGCCTGATTTCATACCCTGTCAGTCCAGTTTAACAACTGTTTCCTTTCACTTGCATTATGAAGCCTATAAACTAATGACAACCGATGCTAACTGGAGAATTAGCATAGGCTATAAGATATAATTAGGTTTTAGATTACAACATAATTAAGAAAATATAGTGTATTTTACAGTTTATGACACCCTCCTAAAGTCCTTGTTGTCTAGTTACAGTGCTGATATAATCACACATGAAATTCAGTTTATGAGCCATTACACCCAAGTGCAAGAGGACATAAAACCAAAAATTGATCAATGTAGTTAAATATATATATTACAGCACTTTTTTAAAATGGCAGCTGCAATAGAAAATTCCACTAGGCAAGCTGATTTAATTTAGGCTGTTGTAAAGAAAGGAAACATTTACTAAATTAAACTAAAATAAAAAATCTTGATTTATTTTAATTCACCTCTAAATTTTCCAAATTTAAATCCCTACATAAAAAGATATGAAAGAGAGAGAAGGGATGCTGATTGTCTTTCCGATGAGAATTAAAACTGTTGACCACTTGTGATCATTAAACACCCTCTGTATTTACATCTTCTGTAAACTCACTTCTGCTGCAAAACCCACAACCAGTGAATCAAATTTGGCCACTTCCCATTATGTCCCTTAGACATAGAGGGGATTGTGACCCTACATTCCAACCCAAATAAGTGGCAGCTGATAGTTATGCTGCTTCAGGACCAACGAAGCTACCTGAATGTATCAATCATACTCTGGTTCTGTTTCTCCCTCTGCATCAAAGCTCTCCCCACTCCACCTCCATCTATGTGGGAAGGGGAATAGCAGCCTGCTATTGGTGGCACCCCTCTTCCCACCCAGGCTCTGACAATGTGGTTAGTCTGTGCAAGGGGAGTAAAAGGGGTCCTTAAAATCCCTTGCCCCCCAAGCAGACGTGTAGCAGAGCTCACAACGGAGCTCGTTCTTCTTCCCTTTTCCCGTCTCCTACTTTCACTGTGTCACCACTATAATGTGATGTCATGTGGCATCACCTACATTCATTGTGTCACCACTATACACTGCACTATCAATTACATCGCATGAAAGCAGACAACTAAATACTGAAAAACTTTTAAAGTGCTTGTATACAAATACTAGAAGTCTAACTACTCAGATGGGTGAATTTGAGTATTAAATGAGGATATTGATATAATAGGCATCACAGAAAGTTGATGGAATGATAATAAGCAATGGGACACGATAATGCCAGGGTACAAAATATATAGAAATGATGGTAGGTCGTGATGGGGGTGGGGGGCGGCGGAGGGCATGGAACTGTGTGTGAAAGAAAGCATAAAGTCAAATATGATAAAAATCTTAAATGAATCACACAGTACCATACAGTCTCAATGGAAAGAAATTCCATGCTTGAATAAGAGTACAGCAGTAGGAATATACTACCGACCACCTGACCAAGATGGTGACAGTGATTGTGAAATGGTTAGGGAGATTAGATAGGCTACAAAAATAAAATGCAATAATAATGGGGGATTTCAACCCATATTGATTGGGTATATGTCGCCTCAGGAAGCGATACAGAGATCAATTTTCTAGATACCATTAATGACTTCTTCTTGGAGCAGGTAGTCCCCTTCATATAACATAATAATCTGTGGTCACCCAATGAAATTAAAAGGTAGCTGTTTTAAAACAAACATAAATAAGTATTTCTTCACACAATGCACAGGCGAACTGTGTAACTCATTGCCAGGGTATGCTGTGAAGGCCAACAGTATAACTCAGTTAAAAAATAATTAGACACATTTATGGATGATAGATCCACGAATGACTGTTAGCCAGGATGGTTCAGGGATGCAGCCACATGTTTTGGGTGTCCCTAAAACTCTGAGTGCCAGAAGCTGGGACTGGACAACAGGGGCTGGATCACTCAAAAATTGCCCTGTTTTGTTCATTCCCTTTGAATCATCTGGCACCAGTCATTGTCAGAAGACAGGGTGCTGGAATAGTTCGGATCCAGTATGGCCATTCTTATGTTCTTATGGTCACTAAAAGTTAGGTTCTAGCTTCCCTTACTCATGTTGAGTATCAACTTACTCCAGTAGTAGCTTCTTTAAAATAAATGGAATTATTTGTAGAGCAACATGCTATTCAGTGTGATTAGGGGTAGCAAAATCTGGCCCTTACATTGTAAATGTTAACATTAGGAAGATGTTGTATTGAATGCATGTGACTTAAGTAATTAAGAAATTACATATACCAGATTTCCCACAAATTCATTTAATTTTGGGTTGCTTATCTCAAGTTACAGAGAAGAGTCTTGTAAATGTGTATAATATTAATCAAAAAGAAATAAAATGACAAGAAGAAAGGTTATAGGACACTGTTTACAAAGTTGGAGTGAATGATTTTAACATAAAATGTTAAAACTTATCAGAGAATAATAAACGCAGTTTATCTTAAAGATTTTCACTTGACATTGGCCTTTCAACATATGCATTAAAGGTGGAAGTGAGAGTTGGGTGCTTCACCTCTTTAGGCCCCTTCTAAAATTCCAGTCTATTCTTTTTTCCCAGCTAAGCTCCAAAAGCCTTTTCAGAGAATTAAATAAAATAATTAAATTAAAAAAAACAAAAGGACTTTCAGAATGCTGAGCACCCACAAAAACCCATGGAAGTCCATCGCAGCTGCAGATGGTCAAGCAACTTTGAAAATGTAAGCCATTTATTTGGATGCCTACTTTCAGATGCCAAGGTCGAACATGTTCGGTTAATAATCCTAAATTGTTTAGTGTTTTTCTGCATTGTTACAAAGTTGCTGCATTCCACCCAAGCACTGGCTGCATTTTAGTAGTTAATAAAATGAGCATTTGGGGATCCTTTGGAATGAAATGGGCTATGTGAACCTAATTGGAACTGGCTGTCTTACTCCATTAATTAGATATGACCCCATTTTATGCATCTGTAATACTCAAAAACCAAGACTCACTTTATTTATATTATTGGAATACTATATCCAAAAAGGGCCAGTGCAATCCTTGGATGTTTAACCAGAGGAATACTAAATAGGAGGAGGGAGGTCTCTGTGTATGGCTCTGGTGAGACCAGTACTGGAACACTGTGTCCAGTTCTGGTTATCAAGAAGGACACCAATAAACTGGAGAGGGTGCAGAGGAGAATTACAAGAATAATTAAAGGATTGGAAAACATGCCTTATAAAAAAGATGGGTAAAGAGATCACAGTGTAAGTACCTGTATGGGGAACAAATATTGGGCTCTTCAGTGTGAAAGACAACGTTGGAAGATGAAGTTAGACAAATTCAAATGGGAAACAATGTGTACATTTTTAACAGGGAGAGTCATTAATCATTGGAAAATTTACCAAGAAGTCACAAGATTGGCCCCAGCTGATAGTGATACAGCAGTTTAAGGATAAACCACCTGTGAAAGTGTAAGGAAGAAACTATACAGAGAGGAGACTACAGAGGAGGCAGGACTCTTCTGTAGGCATGTGACCCCACAGGGTGAAGGATCAGGTTCTGGTAGGTGGGAGCCTTGGGACAGGGCTTACACAGGCAGAAAGTCAGGTAAGAGGACCCACAAGGAGCAGCTTAGGCAGGGAAGCCCTGAGCCTAAGCCTACAAGAAGCACAATGATCCCTAGTTGAACCTACCAGAGTCCCTGGGGAGGGGAGGTAGAGAGGGAAAAATCTGCCAAGACAAGAAGTGATAAAGGAATAGTGCTGCAGGAGTAGGCTAGGCTCCTAGGGGGAAGCCCTAAGGTAGGGTGAGTAAAAACACTTCAGTGGAACCTGAGGACAGAAGAGGTATTAATTTAGCAGAGAAAGGAGAAGCCAGAGGCCTGAGAACCAAAGGGAGGGTGTGTTAAACACAGGCTGTGGAGAAGCAAGATAAAGTCATGTAGTGGTAGAAAATGGCCCAGGGAAATAGCGGCATGTTTGAACAAGTAGGCCTCGGTGCTTATAGATACCTGGGACTGGAACCCAGAACAGAGGGTAGGCCTAGGTTCCCTTACCTGCCTCTAAGAAAGGGGTAGGCAATCCCAACAGAAGGAATACTGAACCCAGGGTAGGGCTGGGCATTGACCCCAAAAGATGGGCCAAGGAACATCCCAACAAGATGAGGAATTGAGATACAGAGGGATTATATGACTTTCCGAAGGTCACATGAGAATTGAACCACCTCTCCTGAGCCCCAGTCCAGGGCCTTAATCATAAGGCTACCCTTCTCTCAGCATTTTTTCTTGCCATCTGCATCTTCTAATACAGCTGCATAAACCAAGCAAAACAACTCAGCATGGAAGTGACACAGAGAAAGACCAGCCTGCTGTTACAGAGCTTCGTTTTATACCAAATTAAATGTATATGCTAAAGCAGCTTTGAGTGACTTGAACCATTTATAAAAAATAGTTAGAGGCAAAGAATTTTGCAGTAACAATACACAAGTCTAGCATAATTAAAAGAGATTGCTTTGTTAGGGCATGATCTTGACTATCCTTCTGGAGAATACCTTTTACTCATGTGAACAGTCACCTGAAGTCAATGGGTTTACTTCTGCAAGTAACAATTTCCAGCATCAAGCCTGGTTTCATGCCAGATGCACTGGTTTTGAAAGGCAATTTCTCTTCAAGTGAGTGGAGCTATGCTAAATTTATACCAGCTGAGGAGCTCCATGACTGCTAGAAAACATCGGTTCTAAGTAATAAAACTCATTACAATATTATTTTGCAATAACTATTTTCCAGAATAGTAAACCCAGTCAAAATGTTTCCCTGGTTGCAGCTATGTGCTTCAATTTGCAACCACATGCTGTGATTTTTGCTGTGGCTGGCAAACATCCACACATTTTAATGAACGTAATTTGTATATATTACTCCTCTATTTAAAATCAAAGTCTTAGTCCATGTTAAAAAAAAAAACCATAAGGAGAACATGGGCATCTACTTGTGCATTATGACACAAGGGGAGATTTTGGCTCATGATATGAATCTATTGTGCTTTAAGATAAGGTTTCCCTCAGCAGACACCTGCCAGAACCAGCTGTACAGTAGCTCCTTCTGGATTCATTGGCATAGAAAGTATGCCAGAGCATGTCTGGGGTTTGAGAGAAAACATGGCCAGGACCGGCTATATTCTGGCAATATCCAGCTGATGTAACTGCCCTCTGGATGCAGTCCCATTCAGTGTAATCTTGCACAGCCTTGAGGCTGCTCCAAATTACAGTGTGAGCTGATTTTGCTTCTGAGGATTAGGGAGTGCAGAGGTGGTTTATAGCCATCCCTCCAGTTGTCCAGAACACAGTTCTGACAGAGCTGATGATCCATAGTCTAATTACAATATTATACGTTCTCTCTCCAATAATATACATGACATTCACTTTTTCTGTTCCTGTGGAGACCCTCACGTAGCATCTTGAACCTATGGCAAAATTCCTGAAAGTCACTTATATGACAATTACTCAGTAAACCTGTACTTACACAGCTTATAGTAAAACATAATAAAGTAAGAAGGAGAATTTGCTGATTATGTGTCACTTAGCATGAAAGCCATCTCTGTAGGTAAAGCATGTAGGTTGTTATTTATTGTCTGTATTGCAGTAGCATGTAGGGACCCTGTTCATTGCTGAGGGCCCTTTTGTGCTCGGGGCTGCAGAAACACGGAACAAACTAATCAACCCTTACCCAAAGCACTTACAAACTAAGACTAAGAAAAGAGTCGACAGACAGAGAGGGAGAGCACAAGGTAGCAATGAGACAATACTGTCCTCATGCTAAAGCAGCGGTTACAACACTGCATCTGCCTAACCGTTGTCATGTTTTTTGCAAGCATTGTGGCAGAGAAGCGTTTTCAGGGAGACAATGAGGTGGCTTGCAGGTGTTTATGATGAGCGTTTCCCATGCATGGAGGGTAGCATGGAAGAAAGCATGAAGGACCTTCCTTAAAAATGTAACAAAAGGGTGATGAAGCTGGCATCATTGGCAGAGCAAGGGTAGGAGTCAACATTTGACATAATACATCATCACTTCTTGAAAATGTAGGCTGCAGCAATGCAAGGAAGCATTTTTCAGTGTTTTTTCTTTCCCTTCAAAATATGGGTAAAATATGACATGGCTATAACCACTATAAATCTCCCTGGGTAATAGTATAATGAGGTTTTACTATTCCTTTGTATTAAACTTTGAAAAGCATCCATTCTTTAATAAGTGGTAATGAACTGCCATTATGTAACTTCCTAGTTAGTACGTCACTCACCTGGAAGTAAATAAACTGTGCCGAAGCCTACCCACATTCTGTTTTTCAGTCCACACGTGGCTACACACTCGTAGAGACGTGGCATTCAAAGTGCAGCAGCTCATTAAAATCACATATGTTAATTTTGCTAATTTGAAAAGCCATGAAGGGAGGGGCTGTTCTGTAATTATGCTGCAGCACTCTGCTTCTGCATGCTTGTTCCACTGGAGTGCTGAATGTTTCATTTTATGGAGCCCACGATCCTACCCCATCTTAAGCATAATGCAATGGTTGTGTTGGGAAGAAGTCCAGAACATAAGAACGGCCATACGGGGTCAGACCAATGGTCCATCTAGCTCAGTGTCCTGTCTTCGGACAGTGGCCAATGCCAGGTGCTTCAGAGGGATCGAACAGAGCAGGTAATCATCAAGTGATCCACCCCTGAGAAATAGTGCTCACTTTACCTATACGAGAAGCCTCATTTGGCCTGATCCTGTAGCCCTTACTCACATGAGTTTATCCTTTGTCATTCAAATTGTTCCATTGACACCAAAGCAACTTCTCAGGTGAGTAGGATTTCAGCATGATATAAACAAAAGGCCAAATCATCATTGCCCTGCAGCCTCTTTATACTAGCTAGGCTGGAGCAAAAGGGGCCACAGGGCAGGCACAGATGCGGACCACACTGTGCTCCACCCCCAGGAATACCCGGAGGACAGGTGAGGGAACAGGGGCCAGGGATGCAGCACTGGGCACATGAGGGCTTTTGGAGCAGGCCTGACTGAGCTGCCTCTGGTGTGATTCTAATCCCTTGTTAAACTCCGTAGGGCTTGTCTGCACTGCCTCTGGGACAGGACATATAGCCGAGTGAGCTATGATTGGGCCAGCTTGCTAAAAATAGCAGTGTAGCCACATGGGCTACCTGCCTAAGCACATCCCGAGGACCCTGGTCAGGATTGGACTAGGGCAGCTGTGCAGCAACGTGACTATTTGTAAAAAGCTCATTCAAAGCTCTCTTGGGTGCATCCACATGTGCACATGTCTCCTGATTACTGTGCAGAGAGCGCTTAGGGGCCTTGTTCTCAGCGCTCACCGCCTGTGAACAGAGGAGGCGCAGGCTGCTTACCCTTCATTCCTACAGTGGCCCAAGCCCAAACACAGGTGAGCCAAATGCAGCTCCTAGTAAAACAGCATTACGTGGCAGATTTCAGTTCTTTGGCATCCTAAATATTTATCAATTAACAATTATCTGGGTTAATTACAATGATTATCTTGGGCAGGTTTTGTTTTCTTTCTTGTAAATAGGCTTTCAAATAATTCAGAATAGCTGCCTTAATTCCCCCCCCCTTTTTGTTTTTCAAGAATTGCTGATTATGCTGCAAACAACAGACAAATGGCAATTAAAGAAGGTTCTTTACTCCTGCAGAAGTGATTTTACCTTTATTTAGGATTTTGATAAACGCAACTGGATATCATTGAAGTAGAGATTTTATGCCATTTCCCTCTCTCCCGGATACACTCAGCCCCTGAAATTTTGTAAATTTGATTTGATCCCTTTTAATTAGATTTATAAGACAGCTGTATTGACTGCTGTGTTGAGCTGCTTTTCATTTTGTACTAAGGTCATGCAGCTCAACTTTGAGAATATGTATCAATTTAACTAACACTTTGATCTTTAATGACCCCTGCCAATCCTGTTTTTAAAATGGTAAATCCTGATTTTAGTCAGAGGTGGGAATGAACTAGGAAGCAATGCATTTCCTACTGTAGTCTAATTTAATGTTTTAATAACAAACAAAAAACAAGTAAGAAAAATGTTGCAGATCTATTGGGATGTCCATGGACATTTTGATCTTTTTAGCTGATGCGTAGCTCCAGTTCCTTGCAAAATACGTATTAAAATGCCACTTCTGAATGTTTAAATCATAATTTTTGTCCTTTTATATTTCACATTGACATTTTTTGCAAAGACTGTGTTATTACAAGTGTATCCTAAGTGAATCATGAGTGCAACCCTATTTCATAAGTTCTTACAAAGGAATAGAAATTTGATAATAGAGGGCTCTTCACTCTAGAAGACAAAGGTAGCACAAGATCCAGTGGATGGAAGCTGAAACTGAATAAAGTCAGACTTAAATACAGCATAAATTTTTAACAGCAAGGGTAATTAATCATTGGAACAAGGTGGATTCTCCATCAATGGAAACTTTTAAATCAAGATTAGATGTTTTTCTAAATGATAGCCTCAGATTCAAACAGGACTTTCCTGCATCAATTCCTATAAGAGGCTTGTGTTTTGCAGAAGGTCAGACTACATTACAGTGGTCCCTTCAAGCCTTCTAATCTAGCACTCTTTTTTATAACATATATGTATGGATAAAGAGATGGAGATGCTAAGTCCAGGAGAAAGGAAGAGTTCAGCTCTGGAGCCAGATCCTCAGCTGGTGTAAAGAGCTCTGCTGAAGTCCATTGAGGAAAACATATTTACACCCCCAGAAGATCTCTGGTCCATTGCTCATAGATTGCAAACTTTTGTGGGCATTGGATGTGCTCAATTGGAGCCAGATACTCTAGTTTGGCCAAACTGCAGTCAGCAGAGGACCAAAGAAAGAGGAGCAAAAGGGTATGAAATAGAGTTGGGTTACTTTTTTTAACCAATTTTTTTTTCTAGTGAAAAATGCAAATTTTGGAAAACTGTAAAATTTTGAAAATTTGTGTTGATTTTGCCAAGTTGTTTTGATAAAAAAAAACAAACAAACCCAAAAAAACTCCAAACTGAAAAATTTAATTTCACCATCTTCAGAATGTAAAGTTTTGTTTTTTTCCTTTGAAATGACTTTTTATTTTGAAATTTCCTGTCCTTTATTTAGGGGGAAAAAAAAATCTGAATGTGAAATGCTTGAAATTATAAAAAGAACATTTTGTTTCTGGGTGAATGATTGTTTTGACTTTTTAACTTGCTAAAAATTTCACCAAAAACATTCTTGGTCGATTTTGACCAAAAGCAAATCTTTTCTCTGGAATTTTCAGAATTGGCCAGTGAACTAAAAAATCCATTGTTTGCCCAGCTCTATCTCTAAGCCACCTTTATGCTCCTACAGTCCCAGGATAGATGCAGGGTCATGATAATCTCTGCTGTAGTTTAAAAGGGTTTTCAGGATGCCTTTGGCCTCAACAGGCTTTTCCTCAGCCAACGAATGATAGAGCATGGTGTACTCCAGCCATGACCCCTCCTGTTCTGGTATACCCCAACCTGTCTCTTATACTGAAATAGGTATTTGAAAGAAAGATGAGTGAAGGTATTATTTGTTTATACTCATAGTTTGGTTAAAGTGTTGCTGGCATGGACAAATGACAAGGGAAACAGGTTGGAGAGTGCCCCGGGAGCATTAGTGCTTGCCTTTTTCATGTTGCCTCTCCTTTCAAACCAAAAGGAAAATACTTGTGTACTTATTGATAGAAAGAGCTGAGATACACAGAGAGAGGATAACATCTCTCATTTATGATAATGTTATCAAAACAGTTGTGCCTGGTCACTAACTTACTGCTTATGGGAATGCTGGTTTATACAGAAGCTCTTAGAGTGCTTAGGAAGAAACTATAAAATCCCTTATGATAAGGAAATGGATAAATGCCATTAGTCATGGCACTGTTAAAAGTGCAGAGAAACTACCTGTAGCAAAGGTGCAAAAGCATAAAAATGTGGTACAGAACTACAACCTGCGGACTAGAGTCAGATACTCTTATTTTTGAGGAATAATTTCCAACTTAAAAAAAAATAGACCCATTGAAGCAATGGGCTGTACACTGTTAAGCACATGCCCAAAGGCTTTGCTGAATCAGGGCCAAAGTACTCAGCACATCTCAGACTCCAGCCCTTAAGGAGTGCAGGAGATTCATAGCTGCCTTTTCAGAGACCCAGAGCTCCCCAAGACTCTTCCTGGGGAGACCCCCTCACAGGTTGTATTGTGTTATCATTTATGCCACTGTCTGCAGTGGTTTCTCAGATCTCATCCTAAATAGCATCAGGCTTGCTCAGTGTTTTTATGGCAGGCCTGCAGTGAGAAGTCAAGATGCCACAGAAAGTTCTGTTGGTGATTCTATCACTTCCTGCAGAAAACCCGTGACTAGGGAAAAATGAATAATTTGACAATTTTAGCCAACTTTTCTCCTTTTAAAATATGCCTGAGCAGAATGTGAGTTCCTGGAACAGAGTCATTATTTGAATGCATCCTTCAGAATGTTTAGTCCATGGATTGAATGCAAATATTCACGCTGTCTTATGTTTCTCTGGTCAGGGGATAATTCTTATGGTGTCATTTCTGTTCCCTAGAGGAGGCACCAGGAATAGATCATTTTGAGGTCACAGTGCAAAGATAGAAGCTGATTTTCCAGAAGTTCTTTGCACCATGGCTCTGAGCCATATTTGCTCTTATTCTCCATTCTTAGGGTTTTGCAATTTGACCTGACATGCTCAGTCCAATAGCATCTGTTTCTCTAAATATTTCTACTTTAGTCTTTATTGCAATATCTCGATACCACTTTTCTTTTTTTACCATTAAGCTGCTACAGGAAGATTGCAGGGGACTGAATCTCACTGAACATGTTACTCTCATGGAAAAGGCTGTTCTCCTGCCCCTCATAATGTAGCTGCAAGCACACAAATCCAGATGCTCACCTATTTCTGTTTATATTTGCACCTACAAACCCATCATCCCTTATTCTTAAAGACATTTCTCCCACTGAAGGCTCTGTTGGTGTTAAATCTCTCCTAGACTACAGGATATGTTACTACATAAGACTATAGTGGAATAAGCTCTGACCCATATTGCAATGCTGCCTTTGCATACAACCTAAGTGCAGGAATATCCACATTTTGCAATCTACAAGTGGCTGCAGTGGTTAATTGCCTGGAGCCTGCTAACTACAGATTCATTTCTATATATTTGATATATACTTTTGCATCATTTCCATTGAGTGGTTAATAGAATGAGCTGCTTTTCTTCCATCTGTGTGGATGGCACTTCTGATGTGGAAACATGTCCATTTATAATTGGATCAAGATCGCCGCCACTTTTCCTTAGGGCTTATGGAAAGTTAACGTAGGCCAGGAAGAGATGGGAAGCAGATCAGCTATGATCAATTGTAACCACCCATGAAGGAGCTCTGCCTGAAGAGGAAACACTCTCCTCGTGTGAAGAACGGAAGCTCCACTCAAAAATAAGGTTTTTTTAGCTATCAAACTGAGCTACCCTTGCAAACAGCTGGACTCAGAGCAGAAGGTGCTCAGCACCTTAGCTTGGTTTATAGAACTGAATGAGTTTTCTGGGTAAAGCACAGAAGGCTGTGGTTGAGAGGGGAGAATGATGTGCCTCTTTTTAATCTGCACAGTTTCCTCTCCTCACCCGTGCCGACCCCAGATGCATGGAGTGGGCTGCAGAGGGTCTGTGTTTGTGTGTGAGGTGGGGGTACAATGTCTCAGAAGCTGCTGAGTCTCTTTCTAAGATAAAGTGAGGAAAACCCTGTATGGTGACCACTCTCTGGGTAGACTGAAGGGGTTACAAAAGGAAGGTAATAAGAACACACAGTTAAATAACCTAATTTGGTGATCCCAAGTCACTTTTTTAAGATATAGTCTGTGAGCAAATACAAATTTATATGAGCAATACATGTGATCTGAGGTGCCTTTAAACAAGCAGCTGCAAGATCTGTTTTGGGCCCAGTTCTGCAGTCTTTGCTCAGGTAATATTCTTACTGATTTCATTAGTCCCAATATCTGGAAGATGAACCTCTGGTCCTGTAAGTGGAGTAGGTTTTGGTTTTGTAGACCATTGGTCCACCTTCTATGGGAGAAGAAGGCTGTAGAGTTTGGATGGCCTCTACTTCAGTAGGAGGGCCATTCTTCTTGGGGATAAGCTGGCTACAGTAGTCAGGAGGATGTTAAACCAATAACAAAAGGGAGGGTCAAAAGAAGGAAGAGATGAGCACCTCAGTTAGCGCACAATCAAGATGTTGGAAACAAAATTAATCAAGGAACCAAGGACATAAAGAGAAGTAATTGCCTACAAAATAAGGCTAGGAGCCTGGGTAACAAACAAGAGGAATAGGAATTCCTCATTTATGAGCATAAACTTGATCTGACTGGTATTACTGAAACCTGGTGGGATGATTCCCATGACTGGGATGTTAAAATCAGTCTCAACCTACTGAGTAAGCAAAAGAGGAGGGGGAGGAATACCCGATGTAAAAAATGGCATTACATGTTTCTCAGTCACACTGCTTGGAATAAGATCTTAAAAAAAAAAAGATGATTGGGAATTGTTTAAGAACACTTTACTAGGTGCCCCAAAAACCACAATCAAGAATATTTGTTAAAAAGCTAACCTGATTTAGAGGGGAAGTGAAGGCAGCTATTAATAAATAATAATAATAAATAATGTATCTTATGAAAGGAAGTGGTTAGTAATGAATATAAATCAGAAGCTAGGAATTGTAGAAAATTGATAAAGGAGACAAAGGGACAAGGTGAAATCTATGTCCAGCAGAATTTAGGGCAGTAAGGAAGAGTATTTAAAATATATTAGGAACAAAGAGAATCTTAAGAATGTTACTGTTCCATTACTAGATGGAAATAATAGAATTATTAACAATAATGCTGAAAAGGCAGAAGTATTCAATAAATATTTGTGTCCTGTAATTGGGAAACCAGGGCCAGATTTAGGGGCAGATGGGAGCTGAACTTGGAGTGCTTTTTGTTGTTAATGACAAAAGGGAAAATTTGTTGAAGTTAGAACATTTCAGTTATTCTTAAAATTACAAAGGTTTTATAAGCTTAGAGAAAATGATTTTTTTAAAAATTGCTTACCGGTATATATGGCATGAATAAATACAGATTCACAGAGCCTGGTGTGTAAATTTGTGGTCTTATATGACTGGGATAAATCATGCAAGCAAATTGTACATCAAAGTCATGAAATAGGCTACAAATTCAATACAAAATAAGGAATTCAAAAGTTTAACAAATGAAGGAGGGCACGCCGAAGATGCTGCTCATCTGGGGTGCCATTTGGTCAAGGGCCAGCCCTGTGGGAAACAGTTGATATGATAACACACTTTCAATTCCACCAGTATCTCAGGAGGATGTTAAACAGCAACAACTAAAGACAGACAGTTTTAAATCCCAGGTGTGGATAACTTTCATCCAAGAGTTTTAAAAGAGCTGTCTGAGGAACTTGCTTGCCTGTTAATGCTGATTTTCGATAAGTCTTGAAACACAGGGAAAATTCCAGAATTTTCTGGAAGAAAGCTATTGTTGTACCAATATTTAAAAAGGGTAAGTGGGATGACCCAGCTAATTATGTTCCCTTTCTGGTAGCTAAGAATTGACAAGCTACAGCCTTAGTTTGAGGTAGATTTCTTACCAATCTTTTTCTTTTGAGCCATGACTGACTTTCTCTGTCAGAACCTTCCACAGAAGTACGAGGTTCTAGTTTCCTTTGTCTTCCTAGGAGAAAATATCTTTACCTAATCAGGTTTCTCACCAGTATTCTGTTTCCAGAGACTTTACCCCTTAGTAGGAGGATCCATCTTACTCAGTTTGCAAGAGATCTGACTCCTTCTGTCTGTCCAGTGATGGATGCTAAGATGGCTTCTTCTCTCGCCTTATATCTTCCCAAACTTACTGTATTGTTCCCAGAGTGAGGATGACCTCATACTTTTGTTCCCTTTCCATGCATTTCCCATCCCCCTGCTGATTCATATGTAAATTGGACTTCAATTGTTTTGATTCCACAATATTATTTTCCTTGCAGTCTGGAAGAAAACCTTTTTCTTCCTATGTTTGGTCACATACCTTAAAGCATAATATCACCGAGTATCCATATTTCTCATAAAGGGTTAATCCAATCATGTCACAATGACATTAATCACCAGTGTGTCATTAGCTTTCAAAAAAGACCTTACTTGATCCCCTTTTATAATACAGTAAAATTGTATACAATCAGTTGCTTCGATGACTTATCATTTGAGATTCAGATTCCTGCAAGAGGCTATCTCCCCCACTACCTAGATTGATGACTTTGTTTAATTTTATGGGAGGGTACCTTCATTATGTCTGCCTGACAACCAAGCTGGTCAGACAAATACACATTGCTTTGTCTAAGGCAGACTGGCCTTATGCATTGCTTGCCGTACACATTTTAAGAGCATCATTCTAGCATGTATTTATAACTGTTTTCACACACTCCATACATAAATCATGCAATAATATCAATGATCAGAGAGTTGTTAGAATTTCAGTGATATCTTACATGATGCTGTTTAGATACAGATTAAGACAACCGTGCGTTAGGTGTAGTGAGCATGTCAGGCCTGACAAGAATTGCTGACGCAGAGGACTGAACTACTCATGGGCCTGTGTTACAGAGCCCGATAACATTCTTCCCTTTTAGTGAAATTGGGCCAGTAATACACAACAGGGTGAAAGAATGGCACTTTCTAGGTCCCTGCCTAGGTTTCTTGTTGCACAACCCTAAGCTCAGGGGTTAGAAGGTTGGTTAAAAGAGGAATAGTTCTGACTAAAAAGTTGGGGTGGGAGAGATATTCTTCTGTAGTGCAACTAGACTGGCCTTTCACTGCAACTATCAAAAGTTCCAATGCAAGTGCCTTCCTTCTCACTCACCAGTATGTTTGTCTTCCCCAGCTTCTCTTCCCAGGGTGCCATTTCAGGTTTCCATTCCATGATCAGACCTTCTGTCTCTCTCACCTCCAGACTCCCCTACATCCTGCAAACTCTGACAATGTCTTCTCCACAAATCCTAGATTCTTGTCTCTGATCTCCCCTCAGACTCCTTCCCTTTCTTCAAATTCCTCTTGATGCCCCCTTTCATGCTTGTGTCTTCAGCAATATCTATATACCTGTGTCAGTCCCTGAGGAGGTAGGAAAAGCTGCTACCCTAGACAGTGCTGCTCCCTCATGTCCTGACCAGGTAGGCCTTTTCTGCCTGCAGACACTTAAGACAGCAGAGAAGGAGCCCAGGCTAAAAGGACCTGAAACAACTGTGGGTGGAAGCCACAGCTTCAGCCTCCTGTTTATCCAGCAGGGAGAATAGCAGACGCTGGTGACAGAATGTGAAAATGCAGCTTCCTCCTGCCTACAGAGCCAATCAGCTGAGTCTGCTTAGAGCAGCTGTCAGCCTCACATTGGATATTGCCCTCCCTTTGAGCTCTTAGCCAGAGGAAAGCTGGGAAGAAGGGTGGGATGAAAGGTGTTGTAGTCCTCCCCTCCGAAGTGAAACACTCAGGGTGAGTGGGTGATATTTCCTCCCACAACTATACCCAGGCTGGTAAAAGAGAGGGAGATGAACTATCACTGGCCAGTGGAGCTTGTTAGTTCTCACCAGGGTATAAGAAGGATTACTGTATTTATCTGGGAGAGAAGCAATTGGAGTTGGAATAAAGGAAATCCTGTACAGAAAGTTCTAGGAATAGAAAGTTTGTACACAGGTGCAACTCTTGGAGTGATAGGATCAGTTACATTAAATTGAGTTAGGTTTTGACTATGAATTGGTGCAAGTGAGAGGAACATAAGAATGGCCATAGTGGGTCAGAACAATGGTCCATCTAGTTCAGTATCCTGCTTTTGAAATGGTGGCCAGGAAGCTTGTCCTCTGGGTTGACCTGGTGGCCAGGAGATGGCAGGTGGAGGGGGAGTGGTTTCCTCCGGGTTGATGTCATGGTCAGGAGTTTTTTTCCTTGGTGGCCGAGGGGCGGGGCGGGGGAGAGGGGAATGGCCATCTAGCTCTCAGGTTGACCTGGTGGCAGGAGGGTTTTTTCCCTCAAGGTTGACCTGATGGCCTACTGGTTTCTCCCCTGGGTTGACCTGGTGGCTGGGGGTTTCTCCTCTGTGTTTATCTGGTGGCTGATTGGTTTCTCCTCTGGACTGACCTGGTGGCCAGAGGATTTTTTTCCTCTGGTTTGACCTACTGGCCAGGGGTTGGTCCTCCAGGTTGACCTGGCGACCGAGGGGTTTGTCCACAGGGTTGAACTGGTGCCTGGAGGGGTTTGTCCACAGGGTTGAACTGGTGCCTGGAGGGGTTTTTTCCTCAGGGTTGACCTGGTGGCCTGGCGGTTTCTCCTCTGGGTTGACCTGGTGACTGGGAGGTTTCTCCTCTGGGTTGACCTGGTGGCCAGAGGGATTTTTTCCTCCAGGTTAACCTGGTGGCCAGTGGGGAAGGGTGGGGGTGAGGGTTCTCCTCCAGCTTGACCTGGTGGCTGGAGAAGTTTGTCCTCTGGGTTCACTTGGTGGCCGGAGCGGTTTTTCCTCCAGGTTGACCTGTGGGCCAACTGGTTTCTCTTCGAAGTTGACATGGTGGGCAGCGGGGGTATTTGGGGAGGGGGGGGGGCAGAAGAATTATCCTCCTGGTTGACCTGCTGTTCGGAGGAGTTTTTTCTCAGGGTTGACCTGTTGGCTGGAGAGGTTTTTTCCTCCAGGGTGACCTGGTGGCTTGGGGGTTTCTCCTCCGGGTTCACCTGGTGGCCAGACGTTATTTTTCTCCTGGTTGACAAGGTGGCCGGGGGTTGTTCCCCCAGGTTGACCTAGCAGCCAATTGGTTTCTCCTCTGGGTTGACCTGGTGGCGGGTGGATTTTTTTTCTCCGGTTTGATGAGATGACTGGAGGGTTTTTTCCTCTGGGTTGACTTGGTGGCTAGGTTTTTTTTCTCTGGGTTGACCTGGTGGCATGGGGCTTTCTCCTCTGGGTTGATCTGAAGGCTGATTGGTTTGCCCTCTGGGTTGATGTTGTGGTCAGGGGTTGCTCCCTCAAGTTGACCTGGTGGCCGATTCATTTCTCTTTTGGGTTGACCTGGTGGCCGAAGGGTTTTTTTCCTCTGGGTTGAGCTGGTGGCTGGAGTGGTTTTCTCGTCTAGGTTGACCTGGTGGCTGAAGGGTTTTTTTTTTCCTTCAGGTTTACCAGGAGGCCAGAGGGACTTAGAATTTTTCTTCTTTTGCCTGCATTTGGAACAGGTTTGTGGCAGGACTTAGATTTATCTTCTTGTTCCTCCAGGTTGACCTGGTGCCCAGGGCTTTGCTCCTTTCAGTTTACCTGGTGGTCGGAGATGTTTTTTCCTCCAGATTGACTTGTTGTCCGGGGGTTGCTCCTCTGGGATGACTTGTTGGATGATTGCTTTCTCCCCCCCGGCTGACCTGGTGGCCGATTTGTTTCTCCTCCAGGTTGACTTGGTGGCCGAAGAGTTTTTATCCTCTGGCTTGACCTGGTGGCTCCTCCGGGTTGACCTGCTGGCTGGGGTATTTGTTCTGCAAGTTGACCTGGTGGCCGGGGAGTTTTTCCTCTGAGTTTACGTGGTGGCCTGGGAGGGTTTTCCTCAGTATTCACCTGGTAGCCTGAGGGGTCTTCTCCTCCAGTTGGACCTGGTGGCAGGGCGGTTTGCTCCTTTTGGTTGATCTGGTGGCCAATTGGTTTCTCCTCTGGGTTGACCTGGTGTCTGGGGCAGGTTGGTACTCTGAGTTGACTTTGTATCCAAATGATTTCTTCTCCGGGTGAACCTGGTGGCCAGAGGGACTTAGAATTTTTCTGCTTTTACGTGTATGTGGAACAGGTGTCTGATGGGTCTTAGGTTTTTCTGCCTCTTCTTCTGGGTTGACCTGGTGGCCGGCGCGTTGCTTCTTCGGGTTGACCTTTTGGGCAGAAGGATTTTTTCCTCCAGGTTGACCTGGTGATAGGAAGTTGCTTCTCTGGTTTGACCTGGTGGCTGGGGAAATATTAGATGTTATTAGATTATGGTCACTATTATCGAGTGGTTCAGCTACATTCACATCTTGGACCAGATCCTGACCGCCACTTTGAACTACATGAAGCATTGCTTCTCCCCTTGTGGGTTCCTAGATTAGTTGCTCCAAGGAGCAGTCATTAATGGTGTCTATAAAATTGATTTCTGCATTCCATCTTGAGATGACATGTTCCCAGTCAATAAAGGAATAGTTGAAATGCCCCACTATTATTGGGTTTTCTGCTTGTGTAGCCTCTCTCATCTCCCTGAGCATTTCACAATCACAGTCACCTTCCTGGTCAGGTGGTTTGTAGCATACACTACTGCTGTATTCTGATTATTCAGGCATGACATTTCTACCCATTGAAATTCTATGGGACTATTTGATCAAGAATTTTACTATATTTGACTCTATGCTTTCTTTTCCATATAGTGAACTCCCCTACGGCACAAGCTACTGTCATTCCTATGTATTTTATATCCCAACATTACCCTGTCTCATTGATTATCATCATTCCACCAAGTATCTGTGATACCTATATATTAATATCCTCATTTAATACCAGGCACTCAAGTTCACCCATCCTATATTTAGGGATCTTGCATATGTTACAAGCACTTACATAATTTGTCAGTATTTAGTTTTCTGCCTTCATGTGATGGAATTGACTGGAACTCTTTTGTTTGACTCTTCAATTCTTACCTATACTTTATCAATTTCTATGCACTTTACGAGGAAATAGAGAATCTCCTTTAATAAAGCCTTCCGTAAGGGATGTGTCTGTCCAAACCATGTGCTCCACCACGCTTATCAGCTTTCCTCCAGCACTTAGTTTAAAAACTTTTCTACAACCTTTTAAATTTTACAAGCTAGCAATCTGGTTTCATTCTGGTTTAGGTGGACCCTCTCCTTCCTGTAATAGCTCCTCCTTTCCTAAAAGGTTCCCCAGTTCCTAATAAATATATATCTTTCCTCCGAACACTATCATCCCATCTATCCTTTGAGACCCTGCAGTTCTGCCTGTCTATCTGACCCTGTACCTGGAACTGGAAGCATGTCAGAGAACGCTACCATGGAGGTCCTGGACCTAGCAGCTTAAATTTGGCCTCCAGGACCTCTGACCTACCTTTCCCTATGTCATTGGTACTGGATCCTCCCTTGCACCGCACATAAGTCTGTCTAGATGTCTCAAGAGATCCACAGCCTTTGCACACAGCAGGCAATTCACCATGTGGTTCTCCTGGTCATCACACACTCTCCTAATCGAATCCCCCATTACTATTACCTGCCTCTTCTTAATAGCTGGGGTCCCCTCCCCATATATGTCTCCTCAGTGCAAAAGAGCACTGTGACATCATCTGGAAGGTGGTCCCACTTATGAGATAATTTCCCTTCACTGCAGCTTGATGTTCTCCTTCCCTGTGACTTTAATCCTCCTCAACAGCAGGGAGCCTGCTAGGCTGGGGGTAAGGCCATTCTACCGTGTCTCAGAAAGTATCATCTATATACCTCTCTTTCTCTCCCTGAGCTCCTCCAGTTCAGCCACTCTGGTCTCAAGAGCCCATATTTAGTCTCTGAGGGCCAGGAGCTCCTTGGAACAAATGCAAATGTATGCCACCTCCCAACAAAGCAGGTAATCATACATGCTGCATTCCAGCAATTAACTGGATAGCCTCCATTCTGCTGCTTGGCTTCTGCCTGCATTATTTTTACTCTTGTATGTTTTTGTTTGTTTGTTTGCTTGCTTGGGTTTTTTTTGGAAGGGGAATCTTTATTGGCCTACATTTAGAGAATGTTTGTTAGGTGTATCTGGCTCTCACACACTCTCTAAACTCCCTCACAAAACTCCCCTGCTTGCTAGCTCCTCTGGTTGCTTAAGTGTTGGCTTTTTAAACCTCTCAGCCTCACCCTCTCATGAAGGGATCCTAAAGGGATTAGGGATCAAAAAATGGCAGGCTAGAGCCTCATTAAGAACCTATCAGCATTGCCTAGGAGACTCCCAAACAGACCTCACTACAGACTTCAGACAGAGAGTCAGGCTTGTTTTTGTTTTTGTTTCCTTCGGAGGCAGCTAGTTGTTTATTGACCTCTATCTAATGTTGATTTAGGAGCAATTGAAATAATCACAAGAGCTATTTTGTTCCTGCTGACTGAAAGCTGCCTTGGAACTGTTAAACTAATGGGGCCAAATCCTTAGCTGGTTTGGCATAGCTTCACTGATTTCAGCAGAACTATATCTGCCAATTATCTAGTACTGGAAAGGGAGGCTGTTACCATGGAGCTCCTGGGAAGCTGTGTTTGCCTCTAGAATTAGTTATGAAAGTAGAAGACTAGCAGGCAGAACACTTTGGATTGGAGAAAAGTTAAAGGGAGAATAAATAGTTCCCTAAATGGGCATTTTCCTACTCCTAACAGTTGCTAATTCCTCTAGGAATCAATCCCTATATGAGAACCTAATGTGTAGTTTACTAAAGCAAATTCATTTGTTTGTTAATTGGTTGTAAAATAATGTGTTTCATGCTTTTAATTTAAAAACAAAATGAACCAAAAATCAACAACCCCATGCTCTGTCAGTGATGCAGTGAGTAGCGTGACATTAGTAACAACATGATGAGCAGGCACTGATGAGTCCTATGCAAATCCACTCTGAACGTCCCTTGGCCTCGCTCTGTGACTCAGCTCACGCAAACCACAGAACCACAAAGCACAGAGCTACTCAATAAAGCAGCTGTCTCACAAGATTGCCAAACATTCTTGGTGGCTCGTGGCTCTGTCCCATTCTGCTGCTGGGAGAGGTTATTGCTTTGATAATTTGGGTGAGATGTTCTTGTGCTAAACTGATGAGCATGATCTAAACATTTAGATAAGAGCCATTGGTAGAATTCCTAGTCTCTTACCATTGTACAATTACACAAACTATCAGTGACACATACCAAATGGCCCACCATATTCAGTGTGTTGATTTTCATACGTGGCCCTTTGTTGTAA
This sequence comes from Mesoclemmys tuberculata, assembly GCA_007922155.1. Taxonomy (NCBI): domain Eukaryota; kingdom Metazoa; phylum Chordata; order Testudines; family Chelidae; genus Mesoclemmys; species Mesoclemmys tuberculata. The sequence continues at coordinate 3,063,979 of ML675690.1, read as the reverse complement.
ACTGTCCAGTTTTCCTGGTGATGAGACTGACACTTATGTTGTTTCTTATGCATGAAACCCCTACTTTCACTGTGGCTCCTAATGAGGTAAATTTTATCCCAGTTTTATAAATTGAAAGCAGAAGAGAAGTGAAACAGGAAGTCCAGGAGTACCACACAGATTGCATCCTAGTCCTGTGTCTTAACAATATAACCCTTCCTACATTTAGGGGAGATAAATGTTTGGCTAAGATCATCTATAATGTTTAATATGTGGTATAGCTTCTATTGGGTGGGGAAGCATATCTTGTGCTTGCATGGGGATTGGTTCAATGATCCAGTACTTCATCTCAATGGCTAACTGATCTGATCCTTATTTCTTGGAAGACTTTGTTTCTGTCTTTGTCTCTACGATTCACCCACTCTGCTCACTTTACAAAGAACTGGGAGAAAGAAAATAACTGCAGATTCATCACAAATCTGCCACTGACCTGGTCTCAGCGTCTCTACTGAAGTTGAGGTGACATGATGGTTGGAGCTGTCTTAAGATTCTTGTAATAAGTGTCTGATAATATGGTGACATGCAGGAGAAGAAGAAAAATCTAATAGGAACAAAATCTGCCCTTAAAAATATTTTAATTTTGATTTTCAGCTGAGAATAATTATGGTAGTATTGGCAAAAGCCTGTCTAAATTAAAGCAAGTACTTGTTGGTAAACACTTTAAAAATGTAGGATGTCTAACATTCTCTTCTTTATCTATTCTTGATGCTTTCAACTTTGTGTTGCTCCCGCTCAACTGCACCAAAGGACAAGGCATTATATGACAATACATTAGGAGCAACGAGGGGGAAGGAATACAAGTCAAAATAAAGACAGAACTTCTTAAAGAATATTTAGATGAGTTAGATGTATTCAAGAAGGCAGAGTCTGATGAAATTCATCCTAGGGGACTTAGGAACTAGCTGAAGCACCCTCAGAACCATTAGCAACAATCTTGGAGACCTCATGGAGAACAGGTCAAGCCCAGAGGATTGGAGAAGGGCTAATCTAGTACCTATTTTTAAAAGAGGGAACAAAGAAGATCCAGGGAATTATAGACTAGTCAGCCTAAGTTCAAAACCTGGAAAGATACTGGAACAAATTATTAAACAATCAATTTCTAAGCACCTGGGATAATAGAGTTTAAGGCCATAAGGGACCACCAGATCATCTAGTCTGAACTTTCTACGTATCACAGGCAACCAACATCACCTAGCACTCTCCTCCTGCAAGGTCATGGCCAATCTGATGTGGGGAAAAATTATTTTCCAACTCCCACAAATGGTGATCAGCTGGACTCTGAACATGTGAGTAAGAACCAGCCAGCCAAGCACCTGAGAAAGAAAATGGTTGGTGCTATCTCATAGCCCTGGCCCTCCCCATCCAATGTCCCATCTCCAGCCATGGCCATCCCTCATGCTTCTGAGGAAGGAGATAAAAGAACCCTCACAGAATACACTGGGGAGGAAATCTGTTCCTGACCCCTGCTGGTGGCTGTCTGAAATTCTGAAGCATGAACTTTGGGGAACATAAAAAACTGCTATTGGGAGGCTGTTCCGGAATGTCACTCCTCTGATGGTTAGAAACCTTCTTCTAATTTCTAACCTGACTTTGTTTATATTCTGGTTAGTTTATATCCATTTATTCTTGTACTGACATTGTCCTTTAGCTTAAATAGATATTAGGGAAGTTGAAAAGCTATTTAAGCTTTAACTATGGGATGCTGTTCTGAGAATAAAGACTGCAGAGGAGAAATGCGGTCCACTATTAAGGAAGAAGAAGAGTATGTTCAGATACAGACTGGCTAACCTAATGGGGGCAGGAGAGAAAAGGTCACTGTTAGTCCAAATCATGGAGACCTGGGTGAAAGTTGCAGGGTGGGAGATGATACTATCTCCTCACTGGGCCGGATTGCACCTCAGAATGTGATCCAGGCGTCTCTTTTCCTTACAACTGGGGTATTTCCAGACTGAACAGGTCGCTGCTTCACTGGGTTATTCCCCGCAAAAAACAGCCTGGCCAAGCACCCCAGCTAGCTTTCTTTTTAGAGACTAATATCAGTGTAACAGCCCACAGTCAAGTGATCATACGGCTCTTTCCATGCAAGCTTATTTATTCTTGAGGTGCAATCATTGCAAAGAAAACATACAGTAGAACTTCAGAGTTACAAACACCAGAGTTACAATCTGATGAGTCAACCACACACCTCATTTGGAACCAGACGTACAAAATCAGGCAGCTGCAGAGCGAGAAAAAAAGAGCAAATTCAGTACAGTACTATGTTAAACATAAACTACAAAAAAATAAAGGGAAAGCAGCATTTTTCTTCTGCATAGCAGCGTTTCAAAGCTGTATTAACTTAATGTTTAGTTGTAAACTTTTAAAAGAACCACCATAACATTTTGTTCAGAGTTACGAACATTTCAGAGTTATGAACAACCTCCATTCCCGAGGTGTTCGTAACTCTGAGCTTCTACTGTATTCAAACCAAGAAAAGAACCTACACTTATGCTAATAAGCTTACCAGAGATCACTCCACCTCCAACATGGGCTTTGGCTGGTAATTAGTCCTTCCAACCCCACAAAGGGATCACAAGTTCCTAACAGCCTCAGCTCAGAATTAACACACTCATGAAAAGTCTGCTCTAGTACATCTTTTATACAGCTGTGGGCAGTGATGATATCCCAAATTTCCAATAACCAGTTCTATAAAGGCAGGTGATATTTAAGAACCTATTCTGAATAGGTTCTTAAACATCATGTACTCAACACCCGACACTCTGCACCCCAACAACCCAGCACCCAGAACTTCAGGGCACCCTCCGCCGTGAAATTGACCCTCCCTGGTCAATTTCGGCGGCAGGGCAAATCGCAGGAGAGACTCCCCGCACTGAAATTGACCCTCCCTGGTCAATTTCAGCGGCAGGGAGAATGGCAGGAGAGACTCCCCGCACTGAAATTGGCGGAGCTGGGGCATACTCTCCGCGGTGAAATTTACAAGGCAAAGTCAATTTCGGCGGCGGAGAGGGAGACTTGGCATCGCAGCTGAGAATCTCCGCTGTTAAACTCGCTCTGCGCTGCCAAATTCGAAACCCCTCCAGCGCCCCGCAGAGCGCAATGGGAGGATGATAACAACCGGTTCGCTGCCTTTTTTTTATTTTAAGAACCGGTTCGCGCGAAACCCGCCAGTGCCCCGCAGAGCGCGACAGGGGAGGACGCTAACAACCGGTTCGCTAAATTTTTTTAATTTTAAGAACCGGTTCGCGCGAACCGGTGCGAACCGGTTGGATATCATCACTGGCTGTGGGGTCTTTGATCTGAAGGGAGTCAGTAGACAGTTGTTTTTTCTCCCCAGGACATAGCTGCAAAAGGCCTCTGAAGTACCTCCTAGAAAACCCACTTCACGCTTATTGTCCCAAACAGTTCTTCGAAGTTCTTAACATTTCCCCAAGGTTTACATTAGTCATTCTCCTAGAAAAGTTACATAAAGTCCTACAATAACACATAAACAATTGCATTTTTAATACAATGGATCCCAAAGGTATTAAATTTACTTAATAAAAGTTATCCAAGATACTGCAGGAAATTGCCCTCTGTCACGTTAGCACAGGAAATTGGGTTTCTTGACAAGAAATTAAAAGCGACAGTGTCTTCAACATACATGAAGAGAAGCCCAAACATAACAGGGGAAGAAGTGGGAAGATGCATCTTTTCAATAACAGTGATATCATTGAACAAAATTACAATTTTGGTAGGACACAGCCTTGTTATTATATAAATTCACATGCAATTAGTTTCTGTCCTCAGTCATATCACATACTACATAATTCCTCCCTGTTTTAAAGGTGTCTGTGCTTTCTGTGTTTTTTTTCTTTTTAAGGTATCAGCAATACATTGTTCTTGCTGATAACTTGACAAATAGAATCCTTGCTATCTGGCCTTTCATGTTCTGCAAGAGTCAGATTTTTACTGAATACTGCATTCTTTCAACTGAGAGCTGACGGAGCATTTTCTCTCTGATTTTCTATGCTTTATCTAATGCCTACGGCATCGAGAAATGGTATTTGCTCTTTTTCTCTAAAGTGAAGGTATTTTGTCTTCAGTTGCAGTTGTTCAACAAGACAAACATATTTTCTAAAGACTTTATCCAAGGACATTGTGTCAGTACAGCAACATACAGATGTGTACAAATCCCTTAGCACTCTGTTACTGTCACTGTGCTGATGATGGTAGCTAAGGTCGGACCACGTTCTGCATTTTTTTTCTTGTCAGGGAACCAAGTGACTGGTAAGAATAGCCAGATTATTTGGGTTATTTAAAACTGCACTGCAAAAAGCAATAAAATTATGTAGTTGATACAAATCCTGCATTGGTAAGGGAAGTACAGGATGACTAATTAGGTATTTTCCATATCTAGATTCTGTGACAAGCAATAAAATGCTGTTCAATCTCTTCTCTATTGAAAAGGTACAGCATTGTGTGCTTCCATGATTTACAGGAGCACATAACGCAGCATTTCTGCTACTATTTGTTTACAGTTTGTGCACAGTTACATGCATCTATATAACAAAGTAGAAGAATGAAGGTGACGGACATTAAGCTTCACAATTCTTTTTCCTCTCTATTTTGGATTAGTCTGAAATAACAACTTGTTAGAAAGTTTGTGTAGAACCAACTGTTCCATCAAGAGGATTAGGAGAACTGAATTTAATCCTTATTACATGTTTTGCAGACAATACGTGGAGTAGATTATTTTAGTGTGAAGAATGCTCAATAACACATTGAGGGACATTGTACTGGCAAAGTATTAATTAAACGGAATGAGCTATAGACTTCAAACACTGTGCAAAGAGGATATATGACATCGTGAGCAGACGGCCCCTGCCCTAAAGAGCTACCACTATCCTTTTGGCTATGTACGTCTCCTCCTTGTTTTTGACTGTGGCCAGTTTCTGAACCATAACTGCTTAGTTTTCAAAGCAGCCTCTTGTGAGGAACTTTGCCATAGGTTCTTGGCTGTGCTGTGGCCATGCCTGGGGAACTCTAGTAGCTTAGGTAGGTTCAGCCTTTCTCTTGGAGAAGTGCTGATTGGAACTTTTTGTGTCAGGATATGCAACAGAACCAGATGGCTGAATTTAAGCACTATAATAAACTACATCACCTATAAAATGGCAGCAGTTGATTCAGTGGCAGTGGTGTAAATAGAGAATTTATCTTTACATCAGTGCAGTTACTCCAGATTTTCACTGGTGTTTCACTGGTGTTGTTATGACTGGACTCTGGCCCATCATCCTCTGAGGGTGGTTCACATTTCTCCTGAAATGAGTGTTGTTTTCTACGGGTAGCAGGCCAAATTTGGAACTCTGAATTGAAATCCTTCCAAAGAAAAGGTTTTGGACTAGTGTGAACGGAGTGGTTTGAATTCAAATTCCAAAACAAATCCACCCTTTAGTTTAGGTGCTGGGTCAGATCCAAAACTGAAAGGAGGCCAATTTCAATATCAGATAAAATATTGTAGGAACAGCTGCTCTCATAAGAATTTTACTATTCAAGATGACTAAAAGTGTGTAAGTTTATCTAACAATGCTGGATTGCAAAAGGTGGGGCTACATAACATCATAGCTCTGGCAACAGATGTTCTATTCACTCAACACCAGATTTTTAATGTAGTTAGGTGCCTAACTCCCATCTGGCCCTCAGATCAGTCTGCTGTGCCTTGTGTGAAAGCTCAGAGTAAAAAGTAGAGGGACTCTTAGAGGCAAAAACTGGTATTGCTTGTACTACAGTTCGCACAGTTAGACTAATCCTTCAATAGTATACTACTTGTTTACTGCTGGAGTGTGAATAGCCCCTTTTACTTTAATCTGCAAATTTTCAGTACAGTCAATTCAAAATCCTAACTCCGTTTGTCTTAGCTATGTAAACAGTAGCCTCAAACAAAGCCTAAAGCTAATCTGATTCTGAATGACACTTCCTCAGTCTGTTTCCAACAGAAGTGGGCCAGAGGAAGCTCTCCCCTCATCTCTTGTGAAACCACTTTAATATGTCCCATGTTTCTTTTGCCACTCCAGGAAAGAGAATTTTAGGATTTTGGTTTTTAATGAAAAATGTAAGATCTTGTGTGTAGGTTTAAAAAATACAAAATGCCTGTACAAAATTGCTATATCTTTTAAAAGGTCCAACTTTAGTATTTGTATCAGCATAGCACCAAGAGGCGCCAAATGAGACTAAGGCCCCATTGTGCTAGACATTGTACATGAGCATAGTAAGAGACAGCTTTCTATACTGGTTGAAATATTGTGGAATCATTTGATTGACATAAAGGCAAATTTTTGCAAAAAAAAAAAAAATTGTCCCTTTTTTCAGCCAGCTCTGATGATGATCCTCATTTGACAAACAGGAGAATGAGGAACTAAGAGTTTTCCTGTTCAAGCCAAATGTCAGGTGTTTTGCCATTGACGTCAGTGGGAGCAGGATCACAGCTTAAACAACATCCTTGGGGTCACAGGGGAAGCCTGTTACAGAGCCAGGAATTGAACTCAGATCTTCTTGAATTCCCAGCTAATGCCTTGGCCATAAGATTATCATTCCTCTCAGTTCAGATGTAAAGCACTAAACTTTATTTAAGGTTCCCCAGCAAGACTAAGCTTTTCAGCAGAAAATGAAGACAATAATTATCATTTTTGTCTTCTTTACAGTTACTTGGTGTGCCATTGATATTTCCTTAACAGAATATCCTTCTTAGTTCAGATATAATAATGGAAACCCTATCTGTTTCCATCAATTTTCCAGCCTGATATTTTCTGCTCTATTGTCTACAAATGAATTTCTGGTTATCAATGTTTTACTCATTCATCTCTCTCTTTTCTTCTGTGTGATTTTTTTTTTAGATGTTTTTCCCCCTGCAACTACTGTATGCTTACTGATAGTTTATCATGTAACAAAACGGCAACACTGGTAATAAACGGAACCTTCTCTTGTCCCAGTTATCCTGCACATATTTTTGGCAGAGAACTAAGATCTATAACTTACGCCAGTCAGAAAAAAAATGAAATTCTTACTGTGGAAATAATGATCTATTGTACAGCAAGAAATGATAAAATGACAATCTTAAGAATTGTCACATTTTTATTATTTTCCTCTTTCATTCTTTATGATGTGATTGGAAGAATAGTTTTCTATTTCATGCTTTGTCCAATTTTCAGCTTCTCACTAGAATGTCTTAACCTGTGAGTAATTGTGATGCTGGCAGACTGGGTGCCAACTCATGCCAAGGCCCCCAGCCACATTGAACACTGACAAATGCATCGCTGGAACCAGTTTGGTTTGCCTGTGTGCCAGTATTGTTCAGATAGATATTAGAGTTGTAAGAATGTGTTTGGTGTTTAGCCCTTATGTGTAGCTTGTTTATTAGTCTCATTTATTTGTACCCCACGGCAATTGTTTGCATTGTAAACCGCTGTAACTGTAACTCATCATATAGGAAAGAAGCCTTCCCTACTGCAAATGCTGGCTTCCTACAGAAGATGTTAGGTCCTGCCCAATGAGAAGGCCTTTGAGACATGAACTATTGTGAGACATCAAAAGAACAAAGACTTTGTTAATTGTATTCCTCACCTCCCTCCCTCCCTCCCCCCAGGAAGAGTAGACTTGGGCATGAACTCATCCTAGCAACTTGGACTTTAGGGAGAAGAGGATAGAAATCCCTGAGAAAGAGAAACTTGGTTCTTTTTGCTTCTTGGACTCTAAAGGGGCAAGAATCACTAAGTATAATCAAAAGGCTCCCAGATGTTTTGCCTGGGTTAGCCTGAAAGGATAGATGGAATTTGCTTATTACAGAAGTTTCTGTTATCTTTTGGAACCTAAGAATGTAACTTGTTTGATTGTGTATGTTACCAGCTTTAACATTATAAATAACCTTCATTTCTTTTCTTAATTAATAAATCTCTAGTTAGTTACAGGATTGGATAAAAGTGTGGTCTTTGGTGAGATATCTGGGGTTGCACATGACCTGGGGTAAGTGACTGGTCCTTTGGGACTGGGAGTAACCTGAATATTGTTGTGATTGTCAGTGTAAGGGACCATCTATCACAGAGACAAACTTGCCTGGTTGTTATAGTGCATCAGGAGTTCACACCTGTAACATGGTTGGTGAAATCTAATTATATAACACACAACCAGTTTGGGGTCTGTGCCTTGTTCCTGGACAGTCTGCCCTGAGGTTGGCACTCACACCGTGTGCCACTCCAGACAGCATGACATTGATATGGTACTGTACTTATACAGGTTTGATTTTTTCCTTGAACATGTGATAAAAATGAAGAGGACAGGTTACTGATTGAGAGCAATCTGGAAAGCTTGGTTAACATACAATACAAGCAAACTATATGCACTTTAGTATGGCTACATGTAAATATATTCATTTAGGAACAAATAATGTAAGCCATACTTGTAGGACAGGGGAACTCTATCCTAGGAAGCAGTGACTGAAAAAGATTTGGGGGACATGGTAGATAATTAGCTGAACATAAGCTCCTAATGTAATGCTGTGGCCAAAAGGTTAATGTAATCTTTGGGTGTATAAACAAGGCAATCTTGAGTAGGAGTAGAGAGGTTATTTCACCTCTGTGTTTGGTACTGATGTGACCACTGCTGAAATACCATGTCCTGTTCTGGTGCCCACAGTTCAAGGAGGATGCTGATAAACTGAAGAGAGTTCAGAGAAGAGCATGAAATGATTAAAGGACTAGAAAACATGCCTTATAGTGATAGACTTAAAGAGCTCTACTTATTTAGCTTAACAAAAAGAAGATTGAGGGGTGACTTGATTACAGTCTATAAGTACCTTCTTGAGGAATAAATATTTAATAATGGGTTCTTCAATCTAGCAAAGAAATGTATATCACGATCCAATGGGTTGAAGTTGAAGCAAGACCAGTTCAGACTGAAATTAATTGTATATTTTTAGCAGTGAGGGTAATTAACCACTGGAACAATTTACCACAAGTTGTGGTGGATTCTCCATCAGTGGAAATTTTAAAATAAAGACTGAATGTTTTTCTAAAATATCTGCTCTAGAAATGATTTTTAGGAAGTTCTGTTGCCTGTGTTATATAGGAGGTCAGACTAGATGATCTCAATGATCCCTTCTGGCCTTGGAATCTATGAACCTGTGAATTCACTTTTTTGTACTGAGCCCATCGTGAAGTGTTTGAGGGCCTTTGAAACATTCTGGAATCCAGTGATGAAAGTATTAGCTCATAAACCTACTCTACATTGTTTAGTAAAGATTTAGGCCTCCGGTTCATAGTGAAATTTATTCACATAGGCAAAAAGACATAAAATCCTAAAGAACTATGATAAGGGCTTACGTGGAAAACATAGGGCTTGTTTCCCATGTTTACATGGAAAACATAGGGCTTGTTGCAGGATCTTTCTTGGTTGCTGTGGCAGATATCTTTGAAGCAATTTCTTTTACTGGTATAAAAGAAATGTGTAACTTTAATTATGCAATATGATTAGCTACCCAGTCAATAAATGCTCTTAATTGGCTCACCTTGGCTTTCTCTGGTCAAGATAATATTCTTCACAAAGTTTTGGAAGAGAATGAGGGAAGTGAAGAATGGCATCTTACATAATTAAGGCATTCTTATCAAAGGAGGAACTGTCTCAAGGTATAACAAGGAATGTCATCTTGCATATCCATTTTCCCCCTGTATTAACAACATGTTTCTTTTTATGATTTTCTCACACGCCTAGAAGATTAATTAATTACAGTGTTCTTGAAAGGTTATGGATAATGGCAATTATAATTCCTCCATTTAATACTATTCCTACTGTATCTGCATGGCAGTAAGATAATGAAAGAATCTTAATTAAACAGTAGAGACCTGTTTGGAAGTCTTTAGTGTTCAAAACGGAGTAAACAGCCTGAGGTGAAGATAGAAGGCACTTAATGTTCTGTCTGGCCATTGCTTAAGTAAAGAATGATAATTCTTCAGAATTTCTGCTATATAAAAATCACCAGTATTTAATCCTACTTTAGAAGAAGGAATAATAATAATTTTATGTAGTGCTTTAGGCCACACCCTCTCCTCAACATTTCCTCCTGGCTAGCTTAGGCAGCTCCCTAGTCAACATATTGGCTTTTGTGAATCCCATTCTGAACATTTTATAGGGAGACTAGATGTCTAATTCAGGCCTAAATGTTGCCCTGTCCAATTTCCTTTGGGGATCTAGCTATAAGGGACTTAGGTGCCTAAGTCCCTTTTACTTTTAATGAGAGTTAGGCTGCTATGTGTCTAAGTCATTTTTGAAAAGGGGTCTAAAGGGGGATCCACAAAGGTGCGTAGGCACCTACCTCAGAGGAGATGGAAGTAGTGGTTGCATTATCTAGACTATTTATGTATACTCTGTGTTTTGTTTCAGTATTTTTCAACTTCCTAATAAATTATTACTTTTAAAAAGTGCTGCATTTTAACATTAAAAGCATGCAAAACTAGAATGTCACAAAAATTATTCATATAAACAATTTTTAAATGAGCTTAATTGACCTTTAATTATCGTAAGCCCTTCAAGCAACAGTATGGATTTTGTTAGAGCAGTGAGCCCTCAATGGTTGCTAAGAAACAAGCATATATCTATAATCTGTTATTTTCTGGCAGTGATATCTTGTCAAAGATGAGGAAGAATTTCATTTGGAACAAATCTGAGGCACCCTTCATTATCAGGGTCGGAATTAAATCCTTATAATTGATTTGTTGCAGGGTGTATGGGAGGGGAGGACGTCTACTAATGTAAAGGTAAAGGATCATAGAAAGGAAATGTTAAAAGGGACACCACCAGGAAATCTGGAGGAAAATTTTCAGAAGTGCCTGAGAGACTTAGGAGCATAGGGTGAGCTCCACAAATGGACATAGCCATTGGGATGCTGACTGCCACGGTACCTAACTTTTAGGCACTTACAAAATCACAGGTACAGCACTACAAACCACAAAGCTGAGTTAGATGCCCTAGGCACCAGTGAATGGGGAAAGATAGGTGCCTAAGAAGGTGATCCACAAAAGCCAGCATGATGGGCGGGGAGCTGCCTAAGCTAGCCAAAGGGAGATGCTGAGGAGAGGGGTTTGTGCTAAGTCCTGCCCCTCTTTCAGAAATAGGCAGCTAAGTCTGGACTACACGGCGGCACCTTGCTCTGCCTAGCAATTGATGAATGGGTACCCACTGCTCAGAGCCAAGGGGTTTAGGTGCCTAAGGCATTTCCTGTGGGAAAAAGGATTGAACAGGGCTCTCCCATCTCAGAATGGTGCTTTACCCACAGAGCTGTGGGACAGTCTGGGGATCCTCAAACTCTCCTGCTGAAGCTGTTCCACTCTGGGTAACTTATGACATCACCATTGGGCTAGAGAGGGAATGACTGTGTAGTCCAGTGATTAGGGCAGCACCTGGGAGACGGGAGACCCTAGGTCCTGTCCCCTGGTCCTATATATCTTTCATTACTTATCCACAGTGAAACAACCAGAGCGGCTCACTCCTGTCTGGCCTGCAGCAGGGAAGGGAACATGTGTGCACAAACCACAGAACTTTGTTCAAGGTGTTGTTTCTGTGGCATGGTCTTTACAGGTACCTGCTACACCCTTAATCCATAGAAATGCACCAAACTCCTTTTGGACACACCTAAATCCACAAAATTAGGTCTCAGGCCAGTAATCTGAACTCTATCGGAGGACTCCTGAACGTATGCGAAGCCTCACTGAGACTCTCCAGCCTACATATCCTTATATCCACATGAAGTCCTTAGGTATATGCATGAGCACTAATTGCAGAATTGAGGCCTTACAGTGTTTTCAGAATAGGCTTATAAAATATTGATGTATCCTACTGCAGTTGTAACCAGGTGTTGCTGTTACATAGTTTTCCAAGTTCTTTTTTTTCTGGTTTGCACACACGTCCCCTTGCCTGCTGCACATAAAACACTAGTGAGTAGCTTTGGCTGTTCCACTGCCTGTTGCCATTCTGGATTGTGGGAGTCTCAAGGAAATTCAACTGGATCTGCCTAGTGTGTGAATGAGAGCTGAACCCTGAGAAACAGGATGTTGTTTAGCTTTGATTATAGAAGGTTTGTGGAGCTGTGTGAGCAGCAGGGGAGTTTGCTTTCTGCCTTGGGCTCTGATTCATGTCTATTCTTGAAGCAGAGTTTCTCTTTGTGAACTGAGCAGTGGTGCTGAGCTGAAAAGCATGAATGTCTGTTTGTGACCACCTCTGTTCCAGGACTGGTGTATATGTGTGGAAATCAAATAAATTACACTTAGGGCAGAGCATTGCCACACCTAACTTTTAGGTGCCTAGAAAATCACTGGGACTCACAACCCTGAGTTTGTCAGTTAGGGTCTTTCTACAATGCATGGGGAGAGACAAGTGCCTCAGAATGCGATTAATCAAAAACAGTGTGTTAGGCAGTGCTTCACCTGAGCTAGCCAATGGGAGATGTCAAGGCCAGGGGTTTGTGCTAAGCTCCACCCCCTCTGACAAAGATAAGCACCTAAATCCAGGCAGTAGGGAGGCACTTTCCTCTGCTTGGGATTCTCAGGTGCAAATACTCTGTTGGTGTAAGATGCCTATACTGTTTCAACAAGAAATAGGGGGTGGAGCTCCCTCAGACCTTCTAGCCCAATAGTTAGGGTACTCACTGTGATGTGGGAGACCCCTGTTTCAGGTCTGTCCATCCCTCCACTGAACTAGAGAAGGAATATAAACAAAGATATGTCACCTCTCAGCTGACTGCCCTAGCCTGATGTTCTGATGTGGGATTCTCTGTCATTCCTGTTGGAGGTTTTTCCATGTGGCTAAATAATAAAGGAATCATTGGGTCAGAGAGAGAGAGCACCAATGAGGAAGACTACATAGCCTGGTGGTTAGAGCACTCACAAGGGAGACCCAGGGTCCAGTCCACTCTCCAATGACTTTTTAAAAATGATTTATCCACAGTGGAACAACTTCAACAGGACAGACTGAGGGAGCCCCGCCTCACAATATTCCATAGCTCAGTGGCTAAAGCATTCTCCCAAGCGGTGGTAGAGCCTTCTTCTTGAACTGGGCCTCTTCCTCATTCTAGGAGAGTGCCCTAACCATTGGGTTAAAAGTTACGTGGGTTCCTCCTCCTCCTGATGTAAACTCACCTATATGGCCCAATCCAGTAGGCGAGGACTGAGCATGCTTATCAGATCAAGCCCTAAGGCGAATCTGGCAGCTGAACACCTATCCTCATGCAGTTCGTACATCACACAGGGGTTTAGGCATCTGGATGCCTGGCATAGGACTGCAGAGCTCACGCTCAGAGGAGGAAACACAGGCAAGTCCACCCTCCTTCCCAGGCTTCAGAGCTCCAGCTCAAGCCACAACTTCAGAGACTTGTCTATACAGCTATTTTTAGAGGATTAGTGTGAGCCCTGCTAACCCAGATCTGGCTCCCACTTGCTCCAGAATGTTGCGTTGACATACCTGCAGCTGTCTGTTAATTTTTAGCTGATCTAAGTGTGAAAGTTTCAGTGCTTAAAGTTCACAGTTCATATATGTTGCTCAAGAGTGGTATTTTTATTCCTGAAATTGGAAACTAGTTCCAAACAAATATATTTTTATGGCTACCTTTTATTAACAATTTTAGTCAGTATCCAATTAAAGTTAGAAGAGTGTATCTGAGATCCCTGCATCAAATGATACGTATTTAGTTATTTAATGATGTTTGTATGCATTGCTGACACTAGAGGTGAGGGAAAACCTGTTAAATATTATAATAACAGGGATTTCTTTTTTCTGTATCACTTTGAAGTTCTGAACCTGTCTTCCTAAAATACTAATTAAAATGATCTTTGTGTTGATTCACTCCTTTAAATTTCTGGTTACTTTTGTGTTAAAGTGGTAGTGACTTCTATAATGGAGATTATCTGACTGTTTCTATTCTAAATGCTTATCTTCTGTCAGTTGTACTTTTCAAAATCTTTCACCATTTGGGCTGAAAGTTTCTTATCTGGAAACTTGGTCAGTGGCCACTTTGGCAGAGACCTTTTGTGTGTATTAAAATATACAGATATTGTTTCCAAACTTTGAGGAAAACAATTCTTCCTCTTAATTTAAAATGTTGTGAGTGGGGAAAGTTTTACACGCACACTCACACGCACACACACTACATATACATATATATGACTTCCTAAAATGTCAATATCCTCATAATGGATGAGTTGGGAGTAGAGAGCGGAAAATCGACATGGAATAGTCCTGGCTGGTGATTATATACCTTTTGAACATTCCTGTGAAAATTGGTTTTAATTTGATTGACTTATCCTTTGGAAATCACATGGTACACTCACAAAGCACACCTCATCAAGCCCTCGTTTTCTGTCACTTTTACTCAAAGGCAGTCCCCAAGAGCCGGACTTCTGCTTTTTCTAGTCAAATTATCCCCAAAAGTCTCTTTCTTTGCAAATTTCTGTTGTCTGAAATACAAAGTCAAGAGAAGAAGGTATGACCATGTTAGGAGTATCTATTGTCATCTGCAGAGGACCTAAACATCTCTTTGTCAGGCCGCTTTCTTCCACCATTGCAGTTTATACTGCTTCTCAGTCACTGTGGCTGGGATATTCAGAGAAGCCCAAAAGATGTGTGTTTTTCACCAGTAATAGCTAGGGGACAGGCTTATGAATATTACAAAAATCACCGGACAGAATTGTCATAGTTCAGGGCAACTGCGCTTGTATTCCCCATCCAGGGTCCACCAAGATCCTCCACTCTAGGCTGCTGGCTTCTTAACCATCATCTCTTTTGGGCAGAGACCTCTCATTTCTCTCCATCCTAACTGGAGTTTTCTAGATTGCACAGTTCCCTGCCTATACTGTTATTCCCAGCAAACCAGACTGCATAAAAGGTCATCCTCTGCATTTTGCTTTCTGACCAGGTAAAACACTGGCCCTTATTCTGGGTTTGGAGAAGGATGGGGACAAAGGTATTTTTAAACCAATTTTCTGTCTCCTGGATTCTGGGGCTGGTGTGGTCTCCTGTATTGCTCTATCTTTTACTGGCTTCCCAGTGCCTCCTAGGTGGCCAGAAAAGAACTGCTAGAACATAGGGTGCTGAAACCTTTCCCCAAAATGTCTTTTTTCTGTCCCAATATCCCGCCCTGTAATCTACTCCCGTTTCAAACCTAGGTAGATCAAAGCACATTAATGGATTGTTAAATGTCTGTTGCAGGGTCCACATGGACAGTTAGTGTGTGGCAGGCTAGTGGAGGGTAGATTCACACCCCAGTTTGTTGCAAACTAAATGTTTGTGACGACAAGCCCAGGGAAAATATCTTCCTGAACCAGAAGTAAAACAGCAGAGATTCTGGTAAGCAAGGAAAAGTTGGAGTGTATGTAGAACAATTGTGATTATTAAGCATTTATTTCGATTAAAATGGTGAGTGTATTTAATAAGCCAATCTATATACATAAGGTTGTATATTTAGCTGTATAACTAGCACTTATGATGAGTCAGTAATGAATCAATGCCAGCATGCTACTGAGGGGAGATGTACTATTGGAAGAAATCTTACATTCTGGCTCCGTAAAATCCATCTGCAGTTTCAGTCAGAGATACCACCTCCAGATCTGAATGCCCCAAAATTTTGGATTAAAAACCAGACTTTGTTTCAATCCTTTATCTCTAAAATGACCAAAACAAACCAGCAGATCTGAACTTTGCAGCTTGGCCTGTGTCCAATTTCAATTAGATATGAAATGTTTGTGTAGTGTTGCTGTACACTCTTAAACAGCTTCACCTTCATTATTGTAGGAGTTTAACTTAAGTAAAGACTGCAAAATTGGCCCCACAGTTTCTGAAGCATTTTGAAATCATTTGAGGTTAAGGATATAGCAGATTACTTACTATCATTATTGGCTATGAGGAAACAATAATGTGAATGTCAATGGTTGGCTGGGTTGCAGTGAAAGCAGATGGATGGACTTTTCATGGTTAGTGTAATATAGACTGTAACGCTGGGCCAGCGAAGGTTAAAAAATCAGCAAGCTGGGTGACCTGTAAGCAAGGATTAAGGACATAGCAAAACAGTATTGTGTTGGTAAACAGCGCCATTCTTTGTAGATAGTTATCAAAGCCATAGTAAGTAAACTGGAATTTTTAACCTGTTCACCTATGCTATTAGAGAATCAAAGAGTAGATGCTAAATGTGTCTATGTTTACCTGCATCTTATTAGAGATCTAACAATGTGATCTAGTTAGCTTGTAGGTGCTAAATGCTGTTTCAATCTTATACTGCTTCATTATTGTATTCTACTGACTAGGAGATCAAAAGGGGATATTTTCATTTATATGGGATTGTGGTATAGTAATATTATTGTCCTCATTTCTCTTGGGAATTTATAATTCCACATAGTAAAGCACCTGTGAACTTTCTTGTTAATTTGACTGGCTATTGCTAAAGATATTGTCTGAAAAAGGACCCACTGAACAGAGGTCACAAACTATCAGCTCGCTTTCATCAAAGCCCATGTGATGGAGTTACCTTTCAGCACCCAGCCTGCTTCAACTATAAAGGAAGCCTCAGGCCTGATCCTTTTAGCTCTGGTCTGCTTAAATTTTAACAGGCCCATAGGACCAAGGTCTCCAGGTAGTTACTGGAGACTCTCATGGAAAAACTCTAACAAACTTTTCAGTTGTACTGCCTATTGGACTGTGAACCCATTGAATTGATTCCAGAGAGACTTTTACAAGCCATAACTGCTACGATCTTGATCTATGAACACTGAAAGTCTTTTGTACGTGTGGTCTTTTAACTGTTTATAGCTTTCTTTCTTTCTTTCTTTCTTTCTTTCTTTCTTTCTTTCTTTCTTTCTTTCTTTCTTTCTTTCTTTCTTTCTTAAAGATTTAGTTATTAAGATTGGCTTGATTGAAACTTGATTTATGATGAATAGGGTTTTAATAACCTCTCACTATTTTAGACTTGTTTGTCTAGATGGGAGCCAAGAGTTGGCATGTCTAAAGGAGATTGTGTTTGGCTTCTTGTTAGCCAGTGTGATATTAAAGATACTTTTTTGTTACTGGCTTGGTGAATCTAATTATAGAATAAACCAACAGTTTTGAGGATTGTTTGCCCTATATCTTGCAGTCTGCCCTGAGTGTGGCATTTTCAGTGTGATCCATCCAGGCATCAGGGTCACATAGACAACATGGATTTTATCTCTGGTAATGAGAAGCATGGTTAATTTTACAGAAATATTGAAATTACAACTAGCTTCAAACTTGACCTTTTACCTTAATCTTCCTCAAATGTCATGGAAGAATCAAAGCTGTGAAATATTCCAGCAAGCTGCCTCATAGCTGATAAACTGGACAAAGAGGTGGATGCCTGGGCTTCTTAACCAGATGAATAAGAACACCGAGGGCTCTAAAGAAAGTAGACTATGGAAACTGATTTTAAAGATTCTTCATCATTTTTCTTATGATAGGTACATATTTGGCTCCGTAAGTCAGTAATTACTAACTCTGCACTCATCAGACTGCCTAATTTTTTTACTACAAGCATAACTTATACATATCCTATTATTAGTATTATCGAATAAAAGCTCCTGGAGTGAAAACAAGCCTTTAACAAAGACAATGATACTGTTGTGAACCTGTAAGTTAAGGTTCACTTTTATTATTTGTATTAAAGTATTGACCAGAGGCCTCAGTTGAGGCTGAGGTCTGATTTTTCTAGGTGCTGCAGACACATAAAATAGAAAACCAAGTCTGTCCCAAAAATCTTACAGTCTAAGACACTGATCTTGCATGTGCTTAATCTTAGATTTGTGAGTAATTCCATTAATTTTAACAGCAGTTTATGGTCCCTGGTTGTTTGTAACCCATTTTCCATTATAAAAACCAAATTGAGCTTTAGGATCAATACTGCAGAAGAATCTTTTCTAACAGAAAGCAAGCTGAAAGCAGATTTGGGCTGCTGAAAGGTCACTTAGGCTTCTGGGGATATAAAAGTAGGGAGAAAGGGAGTACAAAGTCCAGGGTACTATGGAAATGGGGAAGGTTAGGAAAAATATTAAGTAGAGGAGAGAAAAAGTGTTGAACTTATTCCGACCATATTTGTGTGTCATAGGAACTAGTTTGCATAGTAGAAGAATATGCTCTAGTGGCCTCCCCAACCTCCAGCTTCAGAAAATGGAATTTTTTAAAAAAAGTTCCTTTCTGCACAGCACTTGTACAACTACATTAAGACTACTGTATTCCCTTCAAGTGACTCCGGCTCCCCTGCTCCTGCAATAGGTTTTGTCCCAGAAAAGGCATATTTGAGCCCATTTCATAGTTGGATAAAGTCCTAGTCATGAGTTACTTGCAACCTAAGGCCTGGATCCTGCAAAGATTTAAGTGCATATTTAACCTCATAGGTAAGCTGGACGTGCACAATACAAAGTAATATATGAATTAGATTTCTAATATTGGTTTTAATCTTACTAAGGTATTCACAACTCAAGTAAAAGCAATTTCAATATATGGAGCCTAATTTGTCTTTGAATTACACTACTGTAAAGAAGGAGAAACTCAACTGATCTTTTTTGCAACTGTATTCCTTAAAGGTACTACAAACGAAGTACTACTAGTTCTATTTTTACTTTTCCAATAGGGCCTTTCAAAGTTTAACAGAGGCCTTACATATTACTTTGCATTCTCTCTCTAGCTGTCAAATTCAGATAACTTTTCTTTCAGTGTTGGTATTTTTATTATGTAAGTCTATTTGGCACCGCACCAATGTGCAAAATGGAAATAACATCCTGCTTGAAATTATTTGAATCTGTCAAGTCAAAAGAATAAAGTCTCTTTAAATAAAGTGTATGGTAATGTAGGTTATAGACTGGTAATGGACTTGCCACTATCAGGACATTGTTGATTGAGAAAGTGCTAGAAGCAAAAAAGAATGTAGAGTGTTTGTGTGTGTTTTTTTTAATGTGCATGAGATATATACCTTATCTGAAAAGATTAAACATTATATGTCTTAGTTTAAATACAGTTGGCTGGATTCTGGAATCAGTTACATCAGTTTAAATACTATGTAATACCATGGGATGAAATGGAGCTACTGTGGATTAGTGCTGGTAAATATGTGCCCATCACTGAACTGTCAACGGCAAATAAATGCAAGAAATGGACATGAATGTTTCTTTGAGTGGAAATTATAGAGTAACAAACAATAGCTCTACCAAGCATTATAACCTGATTTAGCTTCCATTGACATCAATCATAGGACTCCTATCGACTTTAGGGGAAACGGGACTGGGCCCTACATTACTATAGTAAAGAATAATATTGTACAAATATTGTTGGGTAAATTCAATCACAGATGGCAGGGTGGGTCCTAAAATATTGTGTTTGTCAGTGATGGATCTAAATAGTTAATTATATGATAGACCAGAAGCTCTAGTGGATCATGTTAAGGTCTATCATGATTTTAATCTTAATGTTAATTGGCTAAGTACTGTTCTGACATCATCTCCATCCCCGGCTTTATTGCTGTCTTGGAAAAAGAGGAAGAAAATTTCCAGGAATCTTAGTATCTGAATAGACTTGCACGACTAGTTCTAGTATCCTGTAGATCAGTTTGTTGATATAAATGCCTGAGAAACATCTTTGAGGCAGGGCAGCTTCCTACCCCAGCCAAGAAGGGGTTAAAGAACTCCACTGGACTCAATCAACCACAACGCACTGCACCTGTAAGACTCATCAGTCCTGGAGAAGGACTGATCTTGGCTCAGGCTGGGTGGCATTCAAGAGCAAACAGCTCTAGTGCATAGAGCTTTCTGGCCCCAGGAAATAGGGGCTGCATGATAGGGATACTATTTGAGACCACCAGTTACCTGAATCCTCTGAGTAATCAGAGGGATCAGCTTTTCCTTAAGAGAAAGCACTTGCCTTCGTGTGTTTTTTGCCAACCACATAGCAGATGGTGGTGCTGCGTCTCCCTTGGTTATTTCCTGATACCGCCTTGCAGAGAGTAAAGATACTGAGAGCTTTGGATTTGAAGAACCCTGGGTAACAAAGCTTAAATCTAGAGAAGTATGTCCAAGACACCCCTCACTCCCAAAATGTCAAAGAGGTATAATCTATCTCAATCTCCTATGTTTTTTTTCTTCTGCATGTCTTCAATCAGTTTAACATCTTACTACTTGCCATAAAGCAGAGACTAGAAGCCCCAACTAATTTGATAGGCACAGTATATGCACATTGTAAGAGACAGTCCTTGCGCCTAGGACCTTACAATTTAAATAGACAAGACAAAGTTGGAAGGGAAAATAGAATCATTGAGAGACATAATGCTTTGCTTACAATCATGCAGCAGGTTAGTGGGTAGATCTGGGGATAGAATCCAAGTTTTTTGACTCTCAGTTCAGTACCTGAGCCAGTAGATCACACCAGTCACTTTATCTTTTTCTTGTATCAAGGGTTCAGCATCCCAAATACACCCCTTTGCCCATTTATGAATGCCAGATAGTTCAAGGAAACTGGGAATTTTAAGCATTTTCTTCTACTCTTTTTAAAGTTTGTATTATTGTATTACCTAGGGGTCTCAGTCATGTTTGGCAGATCTCAAGAATAAATTTTCTCAAAGATAGGGGCTATGCAGCAAAATACTGTTGTTTGTCAATTTAATTAGGAATTCTGCCCTCTGTCCCTCTGCCCACACACTTAATATAAAGTTTATTACAAAACAAATCAGTCGCTTGCAGATATTGTTATGAGTTCATCTGCTGAAGCTAATTCCTGTGCATTTATAACTGCTAAATAATGCTTATACATTACATACATATTTTCACATGTTGGATCCCCAAGATAGATGTATGTCTTTTACATGAATATAAGCATATTGCACAGGGGTAGAGTGAGGCATTCAATCACTGGCCTATGCAGGGAACTTTGTGGAGCTGCATTTCTTTCATTTTGGATTGAAAATTTCCTTTATTTTTCATTTTGGCAAATCAAAAGAAAAAGAAAATGTCATTAAAATCAAATTGTTTTCATGAAACATTTTAATTTTTTTGACAAAACTACATTTTTCAATCACCACAAATTCTGTCACAATTGTTTTTTATGGCTCTGAGTGCATTAATGAGCCTGTATGTTTGTTAGAGCTACATATGTGCACCTCACAATATTAAAAATTAAGAACTTGCCCCTAGAAAGTAGAGTTGATTTCTTCTTCTTTGAATCCATTTTAATACAGTGATATGTGCTAGTGAATTATTCTGCTGCACAGGATGACTTAGCACATGTATGCTTGTGGAGTAGTGGGTAATACAAGTGTGTTGCAGTGTTCTCCTAAATGTGAGATTTTGGCTAAGCCTTATAGACAGTTGAACCCTGATCATTTGTAGTTGGGAGCTCCATATCCTTAATAGCCTGAAGAAATGTGTCCCAGAATTGAAGATGAGGGACTTGGAATCTGACTGGCAGCCAGTACAGTGCGTAGAGCATTGATGTAAAATGTTCATGTTGTTTTGGTTCTGCTAAGGAAGTGGGTTGCAGTGTGTTGCACTAGCTGTAGCTTCTGGCTTCTGGGGAGTCCCTTGGGTCAACCCAGAGAAGAGTGAATTGCAGTCAGCATTGGAGAAAAGTGGTCAAAGCCATTTGGCCAGCTGAAGTTGGTAGATGGCGTGAGGCACTGGCAGAGTCTGCCACCTCATGCTTTTAGCCCTCTGCATCTTATACCCTGATTAAAAGGTTATGAGTGAGATTCTGTTATTTTTCATTGACGTAAATCCTGAGTAACTCCACTGTCTTCAGTGGAGATGATTCATATTTACATACACTGATATTACTGAGGTCAGATTCTGACTGGGAGAGTCACTAGATTATTCTGATATATTTTATCTGGTCCTAACAATCCACCAAGAAATGTGGTAGGTTAAATTTTAATGTTGTCCATAATCTCTTTCTTTAATGTTGGCACTATGAGGCAAATCCTGATTCTGTGGATTTGGCTCTTAAAGCTTCAAAAATGTTCTTTCCAGTTAAAATTCTTTATCTGGGCTTTGGATTTCCATACACTGGTTTTTTTATCTTGTCTTAGTCAACGTGATTAAAAAAAAATCTGCATGTCTTGAGAGGCTAAAGTAATGACTTTTCCACCATGAGGGCAGTTTTTGAATTCTAATTTCAGCTACATTTAAAAATTAATTGTGGAAAATAAACTCCTTAGGCTAGCTGAGTGGAGAGGCAATCTTGTCACTCAGTATTAGGAAAAAATCTTCTCTGACTTAAGCCTCAAATTTATTTTAATACACCATGCAAAGTATTTTGGAATGATTGTTATAAACTAAGAAGCTGTAAAGTGGCTCTGCAGAACTGCTATTGGAAATGTAATTAGAACAGATTAGTACTTTGCATTCTGAACAAACAGCGAGTGAATGTTCACTGCAACCTTATTTAACACATAAATATATTTCAAAGGAGAGTGGAATAATTTTACATATATTTAAGAAGTAAAATTACAAGTGGTGAATTTCAAAATCTATGTTGTATATATCCATATTTGAAACAATAGCTATCTTATAAATAGTGTGTGCTATCAGAGAGGAAAGAATAAATCTGTTACTGTTTAATTGTCATTGTACTTCATCATGTAGCTATTCCTGGTGATTTGCATTTTTTTTCAGACTGCACAGCAGTAAAAAAAATTATGATAGGTATTTGCTTAGATTATTAATAGCATTCCCTCAGCAGGGATTCCACAGTGTCTTTTAGCTTTCATTATGTGGCCAAGGGAGAAGTAAAATTACATCTGGAAACTATATTACTTCAAATTTAAACTAAGAGATTTAGGAAATGGAAGCGACTCCACTGTAAGAGAGTGAAACAAAAAGTAATAAAGAGAAAAATAGAACTGATTAGAATGAAGCATCTTCTGCCTCTCAAATCAGCTTTTATTTTAAACAAAC
This sequence comes from Mesoclemmys tuberculata, assembly GCA_007922155.1. Classification (NCBI taxonomy): domain Eukaryota; kingdom Metazoa; phylum Chordata; order Testudines; family Chelidae; genus Mesoclemmys; species Mesoclemmys tuberculata. Next base: position 3,040,988 of record ML675690.1, on the reverse strand, counting down.
ACAACAGAAATTATAGCTAATTCTATCACTAAGAACTCAGGAAAAAGTGCAGAAGATACCAGAACATCTGCTGAATTTTGTCAAGCTAAGGCCATGTCTACACTACAAACTTTGATCAATGCAAGGTAAGTCTGCATATAGCTGCTAGAGAGATTTTACTCTCCCTTCAACACAGGGACATTCAAAAGTGCAATTCCAATAAACTTGTGTGGATAGCAACACCTGATTTGAGCAGGGGGTTGGACAAGATGACCTTCTGAGGTCCCTTCCAACTCTAGTCTTCTATGATATATATCAACAGGAGAACAGACCCCTCTGTTGGACCCTAGTAGAATTTTAAAACAGGATCACGATACATAGAGAGGTGACAAATAGATGTTAAGTGATCATGGCTCCTGACCTCAGTTACTAAATGAGAGGCGCTTATGTGTGTGTGTCTTTTCTGGTGATGGTGGTTCTGACTATGTACAAGTCTTGGGAGAACCGTAAGAGAAGTATCGGCGTGGAAATGATTGAAAACCACTGTCTTTGAAAGTAGAGATGGTAAAGGGAAACTCGAAATTTCCCTTAATTGTTTTATTTCTTGAAGATGTTCCATATTAGACTAGACTCTCTTCCTCCCTCTGAATTGCAGCATATTCTTGTGCAAACTGTCATTGGGCTATTTCAAGTAGTTGGCAAGTTGCACAAATTGCATGGGCACCCATTGCATTTGCAAATCTTGATGTTCATGTACACAGATTTGTGTGCACAAATAAGGCAACTGCACACACAAGATGCATGCAGTTATCTGATTTGTGCATGCAAATTTGTGCAGACTAATATAGAGTTTTGTAGGTGTATGTTTTATGTGGCTTGTCCGTTGTACAAGTCATTGCAATAACAACTTTAGAAATAGGAATAAAACTTATTTTTCAAAATCCAGACACAGCTTGTCATCTGCATAACTGGCAGTTACATGGCTCAGCCAATGTATGGAAAAATAATGTACAATGTGATAGATTGGTTCAAAGGACCTTAAATATGTGATTACATTTTTTTGAAGTTAATGGTTCTTAAGCACATGTTTAAGTGCTTTGCTGAACTGATGCCAAATACTTGGTCTCTGTTTTTTAAGGTAGCCTATAATATGAATTAGAAATTAATCCATTTTAAAAATCTGAATGAATTACTCTGGACACTAAAAATAATGCTAATGAATGGTATTATATGCTAAAGACACAAACTTGTGGTTTTCAAACTTTGGTTCTTATTTATATCAGTTTGGTCACATCCTGTGATTTATTAATTTTGCAGCAAAAGATCTTTGAGAACATAAAATGCATTTTTAAGGTCCCTATGACAAGAACTTCCAATTCTATTTATTGGAAACACAGTTCAGCTGAACTGGCATGAAGGCAGAAGTAACCTGTACCAAGAAAATAGTATTCAATGCAGCTTACTTATTTATGGAATAAGGGAGTCAGTTGTGACCCCTTACAGATTGCATTCCTAAACCTTTTTGTCTGGAACCCTCTTTTTCTCTTTTCATTTTTAGTTATTTTATGTTAATTAGTTTTTCCCTCAAACCAATTTAAGGCAAAAATACTGTAGTAGAACATGAAAATTTGTATCCAGGCTCTTTCAGCTGTTAGAGGAATGTAGATGGAGCTGGTTTTAATAATTACTTTTCAGTGATGTGCAATAAATGACTCACAGCCCTTGTTTTCTGAATTCAGTGGAAGTCTTGGAGGGAAGAAATGATTAACTAAATTAGATGTGTAAAGGACAGGATCTGTCACACGGTAAATATTTATGTTTGTCACTTAAGGTTCTACTTTATAAAAAGTAATGGTTGAGCCCTTTATCAGGCTTCTTGTTTTTTAATCTGTCTTCACCTCTTTCTTCCAAATGTGGATGCTTATCTGCAAGCATCTTAACAAATACTGCAAACCCTGGTTGGATTTATTGTCTGCTACTGGTCCCTCATTGCTCTATATGATTAATTTACTTACTCGGTCACTTACCAGACCAATTTCCAAGGATAAATTGATTTTCAATATTTTTGTTCTCAGTCAAAGCTGCAAGAGAGAACTTTTCGTAGAGAAGTTTCCATATATATACACACATTTATACTCCTTCCACAGTATAATTCATGAATTTTAAACATACTGTGATAAAGAGTGTTTTGCTCATCACTCAGTGTAACTTGCCTTATGTTAATCTTAGTACCTTTACTGTGTGCTTAGGCTGAGGCTGAAGTCTCAGTGCTACACACTGTACAAACGCACAGTGAAAGACAGTTCCTGCCCTGAATACTATGTAGTTTAAATAGACAGGACAAAGGAAAACAGAGGCACAGAAAGGTGAATTGACTACTCAGTGGAAGAGCTTGGAATGGAATCTAGTTCTCCTGATTCCTAGTCCAGGGCCTCTCCTGCGATTGAACCACAAGGGTACTCAGTGACGAAAACCATCTCCTTAAATGGAGAGGCTGCTTGTTAGCATAAGCAGTGTTCTGTGGAAGCCTCTCAACCATGGGAGCAGATGGGGAATGAAGTGAAACAAGACTGGACCAAGAAGGGGTAGGATGAATGAGACTTTCCCTCCTTTAACCTATAGTTACCTGGTAAGTGTTGGCTGTTTTAAATAAACTACTGTTTTTATTTGTTTACCTGACGTTGGGTCCATTGCTGAAATATTTGGTATTGATGGCCAGACGAGGATTGTCATTCTGTCTAGGTTTTTGAGGGTTGTTCTGATATTGGCAGGAAAATCCCTCATCCTCTCAGCACTGTACATTCCTGGGTCCCCAGGCCACTTCTGGGTCCTCTGAAAAGTCACTGCATGATGATATTTTAACATGATAGGATGTTATCAGCATGTGACAAGGGTAAAGAATCACAGAAAGTTGGAGTCCTCTACACTGAACAAGGAACTCTATTTAGAATAAAGAAAATGGTTTTATCTGTAAAATTACACTTTCCTTGCTGTGTCACTCTAGAGTTTCTGTAACCCCTTCTAGGACAGGGTAGGTCATTGTCCCAATTTAGAGGCTGGTTCACATAACAGGATAAATCTGCTATGGCTGCCAACTGAAGTCAATAGAGGTTCATGCTTTTAAGCCTTGATTAAACAAAGTACTTAAGCATGTGCTTAACTCTACACATGCGCTTCAATGCCATTGAAGTCAGTGGGAAATCACATATTGAAGTGCTCTGCTGGTTCACAGACTTACTGCTGAAGTTCCATGTTCCAACCCTGTTACTGTCCCAGGTAAGGTGCCTTGAACCCCATCCCCAGCTCTCTAGTTTCTGTCTTTTTGCTGAAGAGTTAAAGAACCATCCCACACATCTTCCCAGGTATTTTAATGTCATTTCATCAGTTGCAGCATGGTGTAATGAGACCTTGTTGTACTATCAACTTGTTGCATCATGTGGTCTATCTACATTGCTGTCAGAATTTTGGCTAGTGAAGATATGGAAGGCGTTCATCACATTCCTCAATGTTTGTATCCTGCCTAAGGCTGTTTGCTTAGCTATTGACACACACAATACATTAGTAGATCTAGGCTTGACAAAGGCATATCTATCTATATTTATATGCTGTTTTTGTGCCGTAAGATGTAATTAGCATCCTGGTCCAGTGTTGCTTGTGGTAATTCAATTTCACTGCATGTTCATTAATGCAATTGCTTCACTGGGAGTTATTCTACACAGTCTATTTGATGCTGATAAGGGATTCCTTTTAGACTTGTTTTGCTTTTACCAATGTGACTTTCTCATCTTCTCAGTTTTCCTGTGTCTTTAAATCCCCAAAAGCCAAAGATGCATCAGTTGTAATTGGTATTTTATTGTTATAACAGAGATGCAAACTGCCATGGAAAAATTTGGGGCTTCTATTCTGAGAGTGATTATCGAACTTGCTGGCTAATAAATATTACAGCTACTCTAAGTAGCATTCAGTAAATATTCATGCTGTTCTAGTACTCCATTATTCAGATTTCTCAGTTTATAGTCTCATCCTGGAAGCTCTAAGAAGAATTTGCTCTCAAACTTCGGGTCTTTGAGTACACTATGAACTACAGTGCCTTTTGTGAGAATGTGATGTATTGTGGAGATCTTGAGGTTCGCTTGGATTGAGGTGGATAAATAAGGAAACTGTCAGCTGAAAATTGATTAAAAGTTGAATATAATCTTAACTAGTTTTATATAATAAAGCTGTGACTGGCAGAGAACAGAGTAAACATTTCAGGGGTTGGAGCAGGACATTCCTGGTGTAGGACTCTGTGTATGTAGATCAGAAGGAGATAGTACATTGGTATTAAGAGCATGCTGTAAGACCCACCATTTAGCTAATCCTTCCAATAATGAGGGCTGAACAAGCAGCCAACATTGGCTCAAGGGATACTGGCAAACAGTTGTCTCTGTTATAAGTCCCATGTCATTGTTAGAGCTCCTTGATTGGATGACTGTAGCTGGGAGGTGTGGCCGCCCACGGAGATAGACACCGAAGGAGAGCCAAACCCCCCTGGGGGTTGGAACCCAGGAAGGCAACAGCTGACTAGAAACAGGTATGTGGGGCTAGGCCTATAAAACCCAGGCCTGTCCACTTAGTCAGAGCCCAGCAGCTGAGGGAGGACACTTCTCTCTTGGTGCTCAAGTGTACGGCCGCACCCATACCCGGAGGAGAAGCTGCTGGGTCTATACACTGCGTGGGGCCCTGAGGACCTTGAGGAGCTGCCTGAACTATCAACCCCCGGTGAGGCAGAAGGGACACACAGATCCTGGGACCAAGAGGACACTGACACTGACAGAGCCCTCGGTTGGGACGCGGTGGAGATGGGTGGGCCTGCATCCTCATCCCCTCTACCCCGACCTGGGTGAATGCCCATTGAGGGTCAGAGCCTGTCTCTTACTGCCTGCCCCACCCTGCCAAAGGGCCGGGCATAGACCACTACTCGCCCTGCCAAGGGCTCGAGACTGTGTCCCTCCTTCCTGGCTGGCTCTGCTAGAGAGGTAACCCAGAGACTATAACCTTGGCCTACTGAGGGCCGAAGGCTGATTCCCACTGCCGGCCAATCCCTGGCTGAGGGCCAGGCCATAGAGTGTTTGCCCACCCTGTGAGGGCAAGAGACAATGACCCCCTACTGAGGGCTGGAGGCAGCCCCTTTAAGTGAGACTCCCTGCAGGGGTAGGTGCTGGGAGGTATGGCCTCCCTCAGAGTTTGATACCAAGGGTGGGCCACCGGCGTTGTCCCCTACAGGGGATCCTCTACAATGACTAAAACTTTTTAAACAAGAGAATGATGAATAGCAAAAAATGCACCTTCTGGTATGAACTTTTGGAAGTTTAATTATTCATGCTGACATTTGTGAAAATTTCAGGAGCCGAGAACATTTCCCCCAACTATGTCGCAGGTGTTCAATATTGAATATACACATGAATCTGTTGCTTTTTTTTCAGTTTTATTCAATATTTTTTACAGAATATAGGCATTAGGTCCTCAAATGCATGCTAATATTGTACATAAAGGTATTTCTGTGCTCAGTCAATGAAAGTCTATCTGTAACACAGGTTTGTATTCCCTGTGTTAAGCAGAATACTTTTTATAAGTTTAAAAGGGGTCGGTATTAGTTTTTAATTACATATTGCCATGCAAGTGCTATTTTAACAGAACTGGAGAAAGCAAATTTATATGTGGAGTATAAAGTGAAATTTAATGCAAGAATTCTATTTAATTAAGCATTTTTATGCTTTAATAGTTGAATTACTTCCTCAAATTTCATTTCCATAAGCAAGTCATGTTTAGAATGTCAATACATTACTTCGTCAAATACATTCAGTCTAATGCTCCTCTTTCCAGGATTGTCATAACTCTTAAACTAAATGACAGTATTTTCCCATGAGGGAAGGGGAGATTTTTTGAATCTGTTTCCTGATAACTTAACCAGTAAAACGAATGTGTAAGATCAGGCACTTAGTATACAAGAACATTATCAATCAGATTATCTACAAATAGTGGCAGAAAACATTAAGAATGGAGCGAGGATATGGGGAAATGTGTGGCTTTTTTTTTCTTTTTAATCACAGCACACTATATTAAAAAAGTCAATTGTCCAATAATGTGCTGTTCAAAAAGTGTGCGAAAGAAACATTTTCTGCAAGCTAATGTTAAAAGGAACACTGTCAAATTGATTGAATCAAAAAGTGGCTTTTAAAAAGAAATTTTAAATGGCTTATCAAGAGAGGGGCTTGTTAATTCATGCTTTAAAAAATTAATGGAAACATATTTATTATAATATCATCTCCAGGTAGGGTAGGACACTGGAATGGGAGCCAGGAGTCTTGGGATTAGTATTTAGTTCTGTCAGTAAGTGATCTTGGACAAGTTACTTCACCTGTCTGTGCCTCCTTTTTCCTATCTGTAAAGTGAGGGTAATGACACTTTCTATTGGAATGTGCTGTAAGATGGACAGATGAGAAGGGTTATAAGAGCAAACTGCAGTATTATTTATCATCTTTGTATTAGATCAGGGTAAATGACACTTATCTGGAGCTGCGCATAGGTGCAGAATGAAAATTATAGCAAGTACAGAATGCAGTAGTCCATTTGTGAAGCAGGAAGCACTGCAGAGAACACATTGCATCCTGCATGGGCTCCCCACTGACTTCCATTTCAAGACCCTGGTCTTAAATCTTTTAGGACCTTGACATGTAGGAACTCATCTGTCTTGGGCCTGGTCTGCACTGTCATTGATGGGAGATACACAAGCTGCATAAGAGATATGCAAGCTACATAAAGTAGCTTGTGTATCTCCCACTGATGCACTTACATTGCCGTTCTTCTTCATGGCCGTACCACGGCATCTTCATGGCAAGCTCTGTTTTAAGCTGTGATCAAGGCTCATGCAATTGAACTATTCTTTATACAAATGACCGTCCTGCGAACAGAAAGCAATTTCTGTGCCTACCAATAGGGAGGCTAGAGTGACCAGATGTCTTGCTTTAATAGGGACAGTCCTAATATTGGGGGCTTTTTCTTAGACAGGCACCTATTACCCCCACCCCCAGTCCTGATTTTTCATACTTCCTATCTGGTGACCCTAAGAGAGGCTGTTCCTGACACTGCTCTCTACTTACTCACCTGCATGTTAGCAGAACATTATTCAAGAAGCTTATTTCTGCCGCATTTTGGGATTGTTGAAAGGAAGATCTTAAGGGCAATATTTAGCCAGACAATAAGAGGTCTAATCTGGAAATATGTCAACAGTTTTGAGTACTAGGAGACACTGATATGAAAATATAGATTTTGTTTCATATCTGAAGAATAGGAGTGCCCCCTGTGAAATGAGCTATGTTCAATGGAGATTGCAGAAAGCATTGTTGTGAAGGCCATAAAATATAGCTATCATATGAATCAGTCGGATAGGCCTGTAATGGGGGAAAAAGGTCATAGTATTGCTGGCCAAGCCATCTAACTCACCAATCCATTCATGCATTTTATTTTCCACTTCTTCTTCCATGTGATTGCTTCCTCACTGACTTTAAGCTGGATGCAATGCCTCTGTTCTCTCCTCTTCCTTGTGCTTTTTTTTTTAAAATGCACTTCTTCCAACAGAACTGCAAAATCTAATCATCTCTTTATGAAACAATTTAGAACCCCTTGGGAAAATTCTCTAACTTCCATCCCCTATTTTTTTAAAGGCAAAAATCATGGCAATAAAAACAGGTGTCCTACTTCCCCACTCATTCATGCTGGCGTCTTGCAACCTTCTTTCCCCCCCATTGCATTTCTATGTTTTCTACATAGATCATAAGCTCTCTGAGAAGAGTCCATATCTGACTAATTGTATGTGATGTACCTAGCATTTTAGTACTGTACAAATAGTCACAATATAAGTAGTAAATAGTCAAATACTTTTATCTGTTGGTAAAGGGATGTTGTAAACCAGTGTGTATTGAGAACTGTAATAACTTATGAACAAAGGAACAGGTACCTATAGCTGAGGAAATGCCTAAGGGCAACTTTCATTTCCAGGGGTTATCAGATGCAAGGTCATTCACTAAATGTCATTGCCCTGCGGGACTAGCTCTCTCTGACTGAGAGTGAGACAGACAGAGAGATATATCGCTCTGACTATGGGAACAAAGGTAAATTGCACCATTACTGTGATACCAAGGCTATAGAATGGCACACGGATCCCATATTAAGCATTTACATATTTATGTTGCTTTATCTTAATCTGATAAACACTAGGTGAAACTCTCATTGACTTCAGTGTGGCCAGGATTTCACCCAGGATGTGTGTTCAATCAAAGCCAAGTTGGGTTTCTTCCTGCTGTTGAGAGGAATTGACTCTCAAAAATAACAGAAACTCTGACCTCGGAAAGGCAGAGAAAGCGGAACGTGACAATCCGAGTCACATGAAAATGACTGTGGTCTTCCATCACATCCTCACTGCAGGAGGGCCAATGGGTACCAGAATGGATGCATGAAAGCCAAATGACCTCCAGGAAGTGAAGCACCTTCATGTTACTCTGATCCTGAAAAAACAGCGAACAATTGTCTAAGGAGCTCCACAAATAGTCTGTCAAAATTTTGTGAATGGAGGAGATTATTGGGGGGATGCCTCATTTTTGTCTGGATCGCTGTGGTTCATTGAAGCCTTTGAAGTGTTGCTAGACATGACCCACATGTTCCCTCAAAACCAGTACTTCACACAAATGCTTCTGCTGGGTGAGTATTTACAAGGGTTTGCTATATTCTGTGGAAGTTCTGTTTACCACAGTGAGATTTCATATACCATTTCATTTACTTGTATCTCTACTCCACTTTTTCTCTTTGACATGTGGGCATTAGTATTCTATCTGTTAAGCACATCTCAAGTAAGCTCGTGTAATGACACAAAACATCCTTCATGCTACCGCTTTAGAACTTGACTTCCTGCTTATAGATCTGTAAATAGAACAAATTTCTTTCTCTTCTCAACGTTGCATCATCAGATTATAGAAGGCACTGTACACTACAAGATGTAGAGGGCATGGAAAGCCAGTTTGCAAAGCTAATATTTATCAAGATATGCAGCATTTACCTCCCTGGTCTTTGGTAGTAATGCCCATTTTCTATTGACATGGATTCATACATATAACATGCCATTTGTAGAGCCTATTATGTTAATGAGTTGCAAGGTCATCTTCAGCAAGAATGGCTTGAAAATAACTTGTCCTGAAAAGGCCCCTTTGATACTGTTGCTTCCATTAGTGATGTTTTCTGTGCTTTTCAGACGATGTGATTGATGATTCAGAAGGTAAGGCAAACCAGGGAGCTGTCAGAGGGAGAGATACATACACTAGCGATAATTCAGTGCTGTATTTCCCCTTCAGCAGCTCTTTATAGGAAAAAAGAAAATAGATTATCTTTGAAAAAATCCTAGGTCTCGCAGTACAACTGAAAGTCGTAAGGAAGCGATAATGAAGTTTGGTGTTCTAAACACTCTGAGTTCTGTAGAAGCTGGAAGGAATTGAAGAATAAGCACTTGGAAGTGGGGAGGAAGATAGGTCACAGAGAAAAAACAGCTGTATTTTGTTCTGAGACAGTTTTGTCTATTGCTTACAGCAAGAGGAGATTGGGAGATGGAATTCTTCGGTTGTGTTCCTGGCTCTTCCTCTGAGTTGCTTTGTGGACTTGGGTGAGTCACTTAAACTCTCCATGCCTTAGTTCTTCCGTCTGTATAATTGGCATAATACATAAATGATAAAGTATTTTAGTCACCATATTGAACCTTGATTATACCCCCTGTAGCTTTATTATGGAGTCCTTCATCCTCCCCATCTCATTTAAATTATATTTGTCATCTGGACAAATGGTACAGGGTAAATTCTATGATTCAGATAAATTCTATGATCTATGGTCCAGAAAAAAGTGCATGGTAAATTATCCAGTAGTGCATTAAATTACTGCCTGTTCAATGATTTTGATGTCTGTTGCTTGCTTCTGCTTATTTTAACTCCACACGTGGCACTACTCCACACAACTCATCAGGCACTGTATAAAACTCTCTAGATGTATGGTTTTACAGGGTGCTGCTATGATTTTTTTCATTAATCAGTGTATCAGACATAAGCATATATGAATTGGCCCATCTTTTCTTCACCTTCAGGTTTTTTTTATTCCATTCATGAACATATGCAGGCAAAATTACCATACCCTTGATGACTTATAGACTATATTCTGCTTCCTTTCACATAGATGTTCTGAGAATGAGAGGAAGTGGCATGTTTTCCCTCCACCCTGGGACACCTGTTCAGAAGACAGACTGAATGCTGATATAGTTCTGCATTGAGCCACTAAGCAGGAGAACTGGCTAATGTTGCTGTTGATAACACTTCTTTGATCCAAAGAGATGGATCCAGACCACCACCACTGCTGGTACTTCAAAGCAGCTGCTGATGGTAATTGCACATTTCCCCTAATTTGTTTTGATTTTCTTTTGGCTCAGCTGTACAGGGGACCGTTAATGTGGTACCCCCAGGGTAATGCCCTGAGGTGCCATGTTCAGGATGATTGGCTCACAGACACTCAGTTTGGTGGCTTCATCTCAAGGTCTCATGATACAGTTCCAGATTAGAAGATCCAGAGTTAGGGATATGCTTTCAATCCTTTGTTAAGGCTTCCATCAAGCCATTGGGAATTGTCACCTGACAATTAAATTTTAAATTAAAAAAAAACACGACAATGATTGTGTGTTCAGTTATGACTGGTCTATGAATGGGCTATAAGAGGAATAGAAACCTGGCTAGGTCATTGGGCTCAATGAGTAGTGATCAACGGCTCCATGTCTAGTTGGCAGCTGGTAACAAGCTGAGTTCCCCAGCGGTCTGTCCTGGGGCCAGTTTTGTTCAACATCTTCATTAATGATCTTTAGAATGGAGTGGATTACACCCTCAGCAAGTTTGCAGATGACACTAAGATGGGGGGAGTGGTAGATACCCTGGAAGGTAGGGATAGGATACAGAATGACCTAGACGAATTAGAGGATTGGGCCAAAAAAAATCTGAGGAGATTCAAGGACAAGTGCAGAGTCCTGCACTTACGACAGAAGAACCCTATGCACTGCTACAGACTGGGGACTGACTGGCTAGGCAGCAGTTCTGCAGAAGAGGACCTGGGGATTACAGTGGACAAGAAGCTGGGTATGTGTCAACAGTGTGCCCTTATTGCCAAGAAGGCTAATGGCATATTGGGCTGCATTATTAGGAGCACTGCCAGAAGATTGAGGGAAGTGATTATTCCCCTCTATTCAGCACTGGTGAGGCCACAACTGGAGTATTGTGTTCAGTTTTGGCCTCCTCCAACCACTACAGGAAGGATGTGGGCAACTTGGAGAGAGTCCAGCAGAGGGCAACAAAAATGATTAGGAGACTGAAGCACAAGACATATGAGGAGAGGCTGAGGGAACTAGCCTTGTTTAGTCTGCAGAAGAGAAGAATGAGGGGGGATTTGACAGCAGCCTTTAACTACCTGAAAGGGGGTTCCATGGAAGATGGAGCTAGGCTGTTCTAAGTGGTAATAGGTGACTGAACTAGGAGCAATGATCTGAAGTTACAGTGGGGGAAGTCTAAGTTGGATATGAGGAAAAAACTTTTCACTAGGAGCGTGGTGAAGCAATGGAATGGGTTACCTACAGAGGTAGTTGAATCTTCATTCTTAGAGGTTTTCAGCTGCAGCTTGACAAAGCCCTGGCTTGGATAGTTTAGGTGGGGTTGATCCTGCTTTGGGAAGGGAGTTTGACTAGATGACATTCTGAGGTCACTTCCAACCCTAATCTTCTATGATCTATGAAATGGGTCAAGATCATATGACCCTATGAAAAGGTCAACATGTTGTTTTATTGGGAGTCTCACAATACTTCCTCCCCACCCTTAAATTTTTCTTACGAATTAAATGATTATGGGAGAAACTCAACTTTCATTTGAAAAAAGAAGTGTCTCACCTCCTAGGTACAAAGAAACTCCTGAAAAACTGAACTCAAACCAGAAAGCAAATCAAAAGAATCCAAAATTCATTGTCTTAAAATTATGTGAATATTTTAAAAAATATTATATTTTGAACGTTTGAGGTTATTAATACAGCAAGAAACAGTTACAATATAGGACTAGCATACAAGGAAACACTTATCAGTCTGTCCTCCTAGATTAGCACTTAGCCCAAATATTTAAATAGGAGTAGTGATTTGATATCCAGCATTTCTTGATTCATGACACTTTCCTCCCTAGGTACCAGCTTTCTGACTGCCTATCTCTGCAATGATCTTGTGGCTCTTAATTTTCTCCCCTCACTGCATAGATACGAGATAACATTTTTGGCTCTCAGATTTTGGTAATGTTGTTCCCCAATTCCCAGGCTGCTAGGTTATGTTAAGCAGAGATCTCCCTGGCACCACCTTTGCCAAAGGTGGTGGTTTACTAAATTGGAAAGTTGGATGAAGGTCCTGAGATGAACATAATTTCTGTGTTCCTTTATAAGAGACTCAGGACTGGTAAAGAATATCTTTTTTATGCTTCCTCTGGCTTCTCCCACGATGTATTCATTAATCCCACAGAACGTGCCAGTGGATCAGCTAACAGATTTTCCTGTTTGACTGCCCCAGATGGCATTGATTAGGAACTGGTGAAGATTGGAAAGCAGATATGACTGGAATTTAAACAGCACTATGCTTTTAGAAAACGATATAGAGGCCACTTTTTAATTAATATTTTCAAAATACAGTATCCAGGGATATGTCTGTGCTGCACTAAAACAGCCGTGCCAACTGACATGGGCTAACAAGACTCGAGCTGTGGGGCTAAAAAATTGCAGTGTAGCTGGCCAGGCTTGGACTGCAGCCCAGCTCTAGGATCCAGGAGGGGGGAGGAGGTGCTGATCCCAGACCCTGGGCTGCGTCTGAGCCCAGATATCTACATTGCATTTGTACAACCTTGCAGCCTAAGCTCCACGAGCCTGAGTAAGTTGATGTGAGCCAGCCACAGGTGTTTTATTGCAGTGTAGACACATCCAAGAACATTTGGAAGAACATACAGATCCTTTTCCTTTGTTGATTTTGCCCTGACTTCCAGCTATGAGAATCCACAATATATTGTATAATAGGTGGAATTTACATCAGATTGAAAGTATTTAAAAATGACCTACTTCACTTACACTCAGGGAGGGGGGAATATATAGAAAACTTGATTAAAGGTAAATGGCAATGAAATATGACTATATTCCCAGGCTTTACCCTAGATAAAGTTTTGCCTTCAGATATTTCATATAGGTCTGGACTATTAACACTCACATTGTTACTGTGCTACTCTGCTATTAATTTTATTTCTAAGCCTAGCTATCATGCATCTGCTCCCAGTGTGAAGAAGAGAGCAGTAAAGCAATGGAGCTGGAATTTCATCACTACGGAACTGATCCTGTGGATCTTAAAATCACAGACTCATAGAAGGTTGGGATTGGAAGGGACTTCAGGAGGTCATCTAGTCCAACCCCCTGCTCAAAGTAGGACCAACCCCAACTAAATCACGCCAGCCAGGGACGTCCATAAATCTCTAAATATCATGGTGCATCTGCAGCTAAATGACACAGGTCCTGATTCTGCAGTTGCGTGTGTGCGTCTAGAGCCTTGCATCTGCTCTGAGCCCCACCAAAGTCACTGCAGCTCCATGTGGGGGGAAAGATCTGGTAATGCAGATCCAGCAGCAGAACTGATAACTAGATGGAAATGTGCTGACTTGAGACTTTCTGTAGATATAAATTTTAATCTTTTAGAAATAACGAAGCATTTTTGTCTTAATGGCTTATGATTTTTAATGAGAATGCAAAAGAGAGGGATGGAGCTAAGTGTTTCTCAGTGGTATATAAGAGGCTTCAAATCATTTCTGGAATACCAGATAGATCATTGTAAAACCCTTTGAGCTGATATAATTCATGGTATGATTGCGAATTTCACTAAAGTATGGGATGCGTGCTGGGGTTAAATATGGCAGGCCCAATGGACACTGCTGGCTGCTTCAGGGACCTGAAGGCTTATTGAGTAAATATGTATCTTGGTGCAGTATTTTGTAAAACACATGTTAAAAGGACATTGTCAAGAACTAACTAGTTTGTTTTATGCTTGTTTCACTACTATTAATATTATCTTAGAATCTTGAAAATAACACTTATTTCTCTACTTTAGTTGCCTCATTTACCAATAAAAGTGTTGTTGCCTTTCATGTGTTTCTAACTGAATCTAACACATCCTTGTTTTTCCCTTAGTTATTGTGTGCCTGAGTCACTGATATTTTGTATAGTCAAAATCCTGCTGGCCTTACACAGGGCTAAATTCACAAGTAATGTAAATGGCAGTGTACGTCCCAGACCCATGAGGGGAATCAGGGTAACTATCTTTTTGATGGGATGGAAAGCAGAAAAATAAGCTAGCAGGAAGAGAAAAAAGATGTCAGATAAAGCTGCTCCCACAACTGGTGCTATTTTGCACATTTGTAACATAATTTATGATGGTTGTTTTTCCACGACAATTCCATTCTCCTTCCTACTTAGCGTGAACGTTACATCCATGTCTACCAACTGAGTCCTGAATAACTTGTACACCTTTCTCATCTCAATGGGAGTTTTGCTTGGTTTTATTCAACGTCTGTTGAAGAGCCATCAGAAAGAACATGAATCTTAATGCAGACAAAACTATTGACTTTACTGCTGTTATGTACAAGATACCATGGATGGACGTGGCGCTTTAGAGATCCAATAAAGCAGGTCCCTTTCTAAAAGAAATTACAATCTAGGCATTGTCTAGACTAAGGTTTACCCCAATTATAGCCTCTAGCGTAGCTGTGTCAGTGCAGCTCTTAATGTAGACAGGGGCTAAGTCCCTTTTTACAATGGTGGAGTTTGAAATCTGATAGACTCCATTGACACTAATAGCTGATTTGCCTGTCTACTATGCTCTGCATTTAATTGCCACAAATCCCCAGTCTAGGCAAGGCTGAAGGTTCTAATCCTGCAAAGAAATCTGCAAGCATGGACCCTGACTTACTGCAGCTTGGAGGCCCATGATATTCAATGGGATACTGTGCAAGGATAAGAGAGACACTATCAAGACCAGAGGCTTAAATTAAGCCAACAAGAAGAGAAGATAAAGGAGAGGAATAGAGAAATATGAGAGTGAAGACAATCAGGACACCTGGGTCATTTGGAAGTTTGTGTAATTTAGTGCTTACATTTTTTTAATGATCTTTGTCTTATTACAGGGCTTTGCAAGGACTACCAGATTGATAACCTAGTCTCCATCCTCCTTTTGGCCATGAACTTGTCACTTCTCATTCAGGTGCTGATCTAGCAAGCAGTTTAGCATGTGCTTAAAGTTAAGCAAAGGAATAGCCCAAAGGTTATAAAATGTGGTTGGAAGTTTGGATGCAGTGGGTGTGTGTTTCAGGGGGGAAGTAGGTTATTGGAGCCAGTTTGCATTGTCCCCACATATAAATTGTACTTCTACAGCAATAACTTAGACTCTGTTATTCATATGACAGAACCTAAAAAGACTCATGGTCTGATGCTGCATTCACAAAAGCACTACTTACTCAGGTGAGCAGTCCCATAGAAACAATCTCCTGGGAAGGCCTCAATAAAGGTTTGCAGGATCCATCCATAAATCAGCAGATGAATATGTTAGCCTCCGACACAATGCTCTGTAAATTATCCTATTCTGAGGGCTGGTCTACACACAATTTTTGCACCAATTTAACTGTGTAGTTTTAGAAACCAAGATAGATCTTGTCTACTAGGGAAATTATATTGGTATAAGGCAAGGCATGGATTTATACTCTAATTATACAAGTGGATTCTTTTATTCTATCTAAGTTTTTTTATTTTTGGAAGAAGTTTTAGCTATTCTGGAATTAGTGTCAGCACAGAGTGTTATACCAATATAACTATGGCAGTATAATTTTATCTATACAAGCCCATAGTTAAATCAGTGCAACCCCTATTGTGGACATAGTTATATCATTATTAAGTTGTTTACAGAGTTGTAGCTAGTTTTATTTACTATACTAAACCATTATAATATTGGTGCAAAGACTACGTGTAGACAAGCCTTGAATTTTAGGAATAAGCAAAACTCCTTGTTTAAGAAAGAGTTATCTATCAGTGTGCATAGTGGGTGAATTAAAATCCTATGCTTGATGAGTGATTTAACAAAACTGAATATACTTCAGCAGCATCCCCCATTGCCCCATTTCCTAATCTCTTACATATTTAAAATTGTAGGTGTCTTCAGTTCATGATGATTTTCACCGGCACTACTGAAAGTTCAATTAACTGGAAAAACAGTTATGTCCTCGGCCATATTCTCTGCAGATGTAAATGGGAACACCTCTACTGAAGTGAATGTAAGTATATTTATTTACACCAGGAGAGAATTTGGACCATTAACACAAGACTTAGTAAGGTGCTACAAGGCAGTTATTGTATTGCTTAGTTAAAAGTGAATTTAAAGGCAAATATTTTCTTTGCCTAAATGGAGTCTTGAATTCCTGTATTTGAATATTGATTACAGTGGCTATTTTTCTGTTTTCCTGGCACATCTCTGAGAAGTACTGTTTGGCTTTGCAGTGCAACTCATTGAACTGCACTGATTAATTTTGTGTGTCATTCCTTGCTTCCATTTGGCCGTTATAAAAGTAGAATGCAATAGCCTAAGCCTGAACAGTTTTTAGGTGTGCTGCAAAAACAAAGTCATTTTGAGTATTTAATGTAATAAAATATCCTGAATATGTTCTTGACATGACGCTATTTGACTTGAAGCACTATTTTTTCACACCATTAAGATTTAACCTACTGGAATAACAGTGTTGTGAGCTGGTTGTTATGGATTGAGTTAAAACTCCGTTGAGACTGAGAGTTGTGAACTCACCCTTCAGTTCACATAACTGGAAGCAAAAGCCGCCAACTAAGAGAAAAGGTGTGTGTGAACTGCCCAGGAGCTTTTGCCTGAAGCTGAAGCTTTGGGCAGAAGTGTGTGTGTGTCTGTAGAGTTCACACAGGAACTGAGAACCGACAAGAACAGAGAGAGAAGGAAGAGGTAAGAAAGCCAAGTAGGAGCCTGTAAGCACAGTGTGACCCTGGAAAAAGCTAGAGAGAGAGTTTTTGGGTCTGGTGTTGTCTAAAAGGGTTCAGGGGCTGTAAGCTAAGGAACTCATTCTTTTTGGTCTTGGTTCCGTCAGTGTTCAGAGACAAAGGACTTTGTAAATAAATAAGTTTGCATCAAAGAAAATACCAAACTCCATTAATTTCTACTTCCAACTGGAACATGCCCAAGACACTGAACTTTGACTAGCTGCTCAGGTTGTAAAGGGGAAACAATAATAGTTAGTGACTGCATAGTGAGTCATATATTCAAAACACTGCACAAACATTAACTAATATAGTTACGCAACATCTAAATAAATGACTGTCAAAGCAACGAAGAAAAGGACAAATGCAAAGCAATGTATGCAGTTCTGGGGTGGGTTATGCAGTAAGCAGAGAGATGCATAGCAGGGTAAAATTCAATTAAGTTTTCCATTGCATTTAATGTTTGTATTGTTCTGTTTCAGCCACCTGTGATGCGATGTTTAAAGCGTTAATTAGGATGTAGCATATGCTGGTTCTTTGCCAATTCTGCCTTATAAGTTTTCTCTCGACTGTACATAAAAATATAATGATGCTAACTTTATGCTTCCAGACCTTTTATTAAACATCTGCAGGTCTACTGAGGACTGACTGTTTCTACAATTGTTTCCTGAATCGTCATAATATTTTCATTCAAATTGCTGACAAGATAGAAGTTAGTGTCTTTTGCCTTTAGATAATTTTACTATTTCTTTGTTAACTTGCATGTTAGCTATACTGTTAATATGATGCTGTTGACCTTGTATATGTGCTTGAAAAATTCATGTGAAAACATCAAATCTTTCACAATCTGTTGTCAACTTCCTCTCCTAAATAGCTGTTTCATGTTGCCATGGGTTGTTAAACAGTAGTTATGTTTTGCCCTAGAGTCAGCTGCACCATTGGTTTTAAATCTGTCTATGCAGCTCTGATACACCCATCACAATGGTCAGTGCTTAAATTTTGTAGAAGAAAAATAGGGGACCCTGAATGTCAAGTGGCTTGCTAAGGGGGCTGTAAAACTGATCTAATCTGGAGGTAATAAAAGCATGGTCACTGTGGCTACATCCTCAACTGAGAAGAATGAGCACAACCTTTTGACTATTCCAAAACAGAAGAGAGTGTTGGTATTCCCATACAACTATGTAATACCTGCCACTTATATAACATTTTTCATTTCAAAGAATCTGAAAGTGTTGAATGAACTAAAAGGAATACACAATTTGTGTGTGCAGATCACTTGATCCACTTCTGAAATCCACTCTGAAATCCAATTTCACTTTGCCGTGAAATCCACAACCTCTTATCAATGAAGAGCAACACTATGCAGCAGTCCAAGACACAAAGTGAAACTGAATAGCATATCCAACAGAAACTGCCATGTACTAAGAAAACGCTCCAAGAACTGCCATGTAATAAGCACTCAGAAAAAACAGGATTTCACTTTTCATTTTGAGTATAGTATCTCCCAGCAGCAGAGTGCCCCCAGCAATTACTTGTTTTTGGAAAACTAAAATGTGATTCATACAATCAAATGATCATTACAATTGCTAATCAGTAAACATGAATTCCACTTCATGCTAGTCATTGGCTGATTCATGTTGTTGTTTTTGATCTATTTTTGTTTTCAGTTAGAGAATAGAATTGAAGAATTCTTTTGAATGTGCTACTGGCAAAAATATATGCACTGATGAGGGAATGATAAATAAAGACTAAGGGTAAATTTAGTCTTTTACTAAGAGAACAGAAAATACAGATTGTCTAAGAGAAATTCCTATAAATTCCAGTGATTTGCATCTCATTTCAATGAAGGCACATTGTATCTCTTTTTGTGAATCTGACCTTTACATTTTCTTTTGCATCTTTTTCAAGAAACAGCTGCTCTTTGGTTATATTGCACTGCTGACACAGTAATGTGCATTTAGAAAGGAACATTGGTACCATAGAACAATGTGCCGCCTTTGAAACATACAGGAATTAAACTGAATTTTGTTCATTAAAAGCCAGCAGGTGTCATAGTTTCCCCAGGAAGAGTCTTTTCTCTCTTTTGTCCTTTTTTGAAACTGTAAAGGCCCCTAAGGAATTCTGAATTTTTCATATAGAAATAATGCTATGTTCTTTAATTTATATTCTATCAACATAATGTAATCATCCATGTATGCTGTTTTTCTTGCTACTCTCTCTTTTGGGTTGGCGGTTTTAAAAATATTTTATAAATCTAAATATCTCTTTCGGCCTACTGTCATGTTGTGGGGTGCAATCCAGATCAGTGAAGGGTTGTGTCATTGTCTGCCCTGCTTCCTTGGTTGCCTTATAATGCTTTGCTGTTTTAGCTCCCCATGTGGGCTGCTCACAACCAGCCTACCATCATTCAGGACACACCCTGAGTATCTGTGTGCTGCATTGCCCTGGTTACTACTTGAAGAATGACCCCAACGCACTCCCACTTAGGAATTTTCCCAAAACCACTTGCTGTGCAACATCCATCCCTCTCTTGGAGAAATAATATGATTCATTTTTTCTTCTAAAGACAGAAAACACATTACAGTTTATTAGCTTAACTGGGATGGGTACACCCTTCCTTTTAAACATAGCACTGACTTGTTTTATGGTAAAAATGAACTAATTAACTAAATGTACATAGGATTAAGTGAGTGCAAGTATTAGGAATGAAGATAGAAACCATTACAAGTAAAACAAACAAAATATTTTTCTAAAGGTCTTAAGCTTAATCTAGAAAGATACAGGCTTTGTTCAAAATGGTTCTCTCACTAGTCATTTTTCTTCCCAGCCATGGCTGACTTTCCCTGGGTCAGGACCTTGCACAAAAGTATAAGGTGATGGCTTCCCTTGTCTTCTTAGGTGAAAGATCTTTGCTAAGTAGATTTCTCAACTATATTCAGTTCCAGAGACTTCAATCCACCCCTTGGTTGGAAGACCCCTCTTTCTCAACTTTCAAGAGCTCTTTTCCCTTGTGTCTGCCTAGTGATGGGTGCCTAACATGGCTTCTGTCTTTATATCTTCTAAAGTGCCATGAACTTATTTTGAGAGGCAGAATCATCTTGTGCTGTTCTTCCCTGGGTTTTCTATTGTTTCTGATTCTACCGTGCTTAATTTATACTGAAGACAGGTAGAGAGCTCTGACATTCCCTCCTGTATGACCATAATGTACAGCCCAATATCAATGAGTATCCATAATTCCTTATATAGTATTAAAACATACATTTTACAATATTAATCATGAGCGTATTTCAGGCATTCATAAAAGATCTTATATGATGCCTTGAGTGCAGGGGATTGGAGTAGAAGTCCTGTTGAGGTCCCTTCCAGTCTTACGATTCTATGATACACTTCTATAAATTTAATGCATTAATATTGTATACACTCAATTGATTCAGCTTATCTTTTGAGGTTCAGACTCACCCCTACCACCCTCATATTTATAGCTCAGATAAAGTTTCTCTTCCCTGATAGGGTGTAGCCATACTGTCTCTTCCCCCACTTGTTAACTTTGTTTATTTAGCATGCCCAATGTGCCTTCATTGTCTTTGCCTTACAACCAAGCTGCTCTAGGCTTGCTGGTCCCCAAACACCTTGTGAGCTTTGATGGTTTTGTTTCCTTTCCTGCACATGTAAATTGTAACTCCATTGTCTCTGGTCAACCCTGCTTCATTGTATTCAAGACCTGAGCCGACCTGTTTACCAACATCCTCTGGCATACCTGGTTGAAACACACTTTAGTTATAATTCTAACATGTATTCATAACTCTTAATACTCACTGCATACATACATCATGCAAGAATATTAATGTTCTGTGAGTTGTTAGTTGTCAAATGATATCTCAGAAGGCATATTTTGTACAAAGATTATTACAATAGTGTATAGGATGTGAGGACAGGGGTGCATAGTATCACACCTACCGGTTGCAGGACACGGTGCTGTGACATTGGCAGGATTCCATGGGCTTTGTGGTAGTGTATTACCATAAAGACACTTATTCTGAATGTGTCTCCTGTTGTCTCCTCAGTCAAGGGGATCAAGACTACATTTTGTTGTATCTTTCATGTGATAAACAGATTTTTATTATTTATTATTTGTATTACTGTCCTGTCTAGGAGCCCCAGTCAGGGATCAGGACCCCCATTGTTGCTTGTTGCTGTACAAACACAGAACAAAAATATGGTCCCTCACCTGAAGTATAAGACAAAAGATAGCTACAGACTGGTACGGGAATACCATGAAACAGTATTTGTCAGCATGATGGGCAGTGGTTTCTGCAAACAAAGAACCTAAGCACTGTCAAGTTTCTTGTAGGGGTCATGGCAAAGGAGTTTTAAGGAGTCTGAAGATGGATAATGGGGTAGCTGTATGGATGTTTACAAGGAGCGCCTCCCAAGCAAATGGGATGATGTGCTGATAAGGCCAAGTAAGTGAGTATATAATAAGAATTCAGATGATTACACTGTAGATGCTACTCATATCATGACTATTCTTCTGGTTGTGGCCTAATTCTGAACACAATTCGTTTTTTGTTTGCTTTGTTGTTGAGAAATATTTTTCCTTCTGAAGCTCTGTGATGTAGTTAACCGAAGACCAAATTACGTCTACTCTCTCTATCTTGGTACTTATATGGCCCCCATCAGTGTAGTATACGAGCACCTGACAGATTCCGACAGTTTACTTGCAACATCCCTGTGAGGGAGAGAACAGTTATTCCCATTTCACAGGTAGCGAACTGTGGTGGGATGGCAGAGGTGTATCAAGCATCAAACTGTAGACCTGCTGTAGCTTGAGCTAAAGAGCCACTCTCAGGTAGACAGCTGTAACAACTCCATCTCCTTTGTGGATCAAGCACAGAGGGGGATGTGTAGTACAATGAAAAATCAAAGGACATTGAGAGACTAACTTCTTTAGAAGCCTTAGCCTAGGTGACTTGTCCAAAGTCACAAAGGAAGACAGTGACACAGCCAGAAATAGAATCCAGACTTGTTGAGTTCCAATATTTGTTCTTAACCAAAACTGAACATCTCCATCTGTCACCATCACTGACTTTGATATACTTTTTTGTCCGATGTCTCATGCAGAGAAAATTCTCACCAACGTGAGCTTGTTTGTTTGTTTTAAAGGAAGCTTTTACTATTAGTTAAAAAAAAATAGGTTGATTAGTCTTTGGTAACAAGCATGAAGTTTCACTGGTGGGAAAGACACTGATGGTAAATAAGCAAAGAAGTAAACCCCTGTATAACTGGATCTAAATGGTACCACAAAAAAATGTTCATACTGCTCTGGAAGGGGGTATTTTTATGCACAGAATAGGAAGGAACCTAGCAGCTTGAGCTTGAGGGGGATAAAGGAGATGCCATGTCAAATACTGATGGAGACACAAATAGGTTGGAATAGGCATAAGAAAGGTTCCAGCCAGTCATATTCCAAGACCCAGGGAATCAAATGCTTAGTTAAGTTAGAACTTGGTTTTCTCAGAGAGCAGCACATGACAGAGTATAATTTCCTCTCATTCACACTTCAGGAAACCATTTTAAAAAGAGAATTATTCTCACCTTAAAAGCTTCTGGTACTGGTTTCATACAGGAATCAAAATTTAAATGTTTAAGTTGGAAAAAAGAAATATTTTTAAAATCAGAAATTAGGAAAAATGTATAGTGATATTAATTGGGGAAACAGTTCTGACCACAGTCAGAAGATAGATATGTGTAGTACCTGGACCTGACAAACCAAGCAGTGTATTAAATATAGCTCCTTGCTGACATTTTAAATTACCACTGAATCACTTCTAGCTGAGAAATGATTGCACTACTGGCATAGCTGGGTGAAATGTTCATTATAAAAGTTTTCTTTTTCTTGACAAAATCAGCCTGTTTTCCAGTTCACAAAATTTTCTGAAGCCAGTTTTTGCTTAGGGGTAGGGGCATTTCTGAGACTCATTTTTGAACTTCATGAACAACATTGACTTACCCAACTTGTGCCTGCAGACATCTTACATTCAGGGTTGGTCAAAATGGCACCCTGGCCAAACTTGTACGTTGGCGCCCCTGGACCCTGCTGTTTCCCAACCATTCCCCCATCACCTCTGGTCCTCCCTGGGATCCACATTCATCCCCCCTGGCCCCTGCTGCTTCACTGAGCTCCCTTCCACAGCCTTGCATCCCATGCCCACTCTGCTCCTTGCATTTTGACCATGGCACCCCCCTGACCATGGTGTCCAGGGCGGTGGCCCACATCACACACCAGTAAGGTTGGCCTGGTTAAATTAATTGTATGTTCACCTTTCACTTTTTTGTAAATATACCTGACTCCTTTTCACAGAAGATAAAATCAAAGTTCAGAACGGTGAAGGAGTTTAGCTAGGGCTGGGAGAGCACTGTGGTCTCTTGGATTAGATATGGGGCTAGCATTCAAATACATATTCTAATTTTGATTTTGACACTTGCTGCGTAACGTTCACCAAGCCATTTAACTTAGCCACTCTTCCCATGTGTAAAGGTGATAAAAGTGAGTTACTACAAATCCCAGGCAATCAGCATTTGTAAAGTGGTATAAGAACATAAGCTCGGCCATACTGGGTCAGACCAATGGTCCATCTAGCCATTGCCTACTATATTGTCTTCCGACAGTGGCCTATGCCAGTGTTTCTCAACCTTTTAAGAAGCAAGTACCCCCTAACTTCTGAAAATTTTAATAAGTACCCCAACACTCAATTTTCCATGGGATTTTATATTTACAGACTAATGTTAGCCATATGTTGGAAGAGGGGCTGAGTATATAAGGCAGTGATATGACAGCTGTCAGATCTAGTGTGCGTAGTGTTGCCAATGGTCTCACACAAATACGTTGAGGCAAATGGGAGAAGCTCTGTGAGAGCCATGTTCCTCAGCTGTAGATATTCCCATTTCATTTTCTGACAAAATGCAGGGATATCATCCAGTCCCATGCTCTGCATCCTTTGCAACGAACTGTTCGGGCATAGCTCAAAAAGTTTTTCCTTCATGCTTTCTGGAATCTCTATTTGTTCACTAGCGCTGTCATTAAATGGATTTAAAATCCAGATTCTGTGAATCATCATTCTTTTCAACATTAGGGAAATAATGTTCAAAGCTTGACTCCAAATTTACCAAGTGTTCTTTAATATTTTCTTTCATACTTTCATTCAGAGTGATTTCATTTTCTTCACAGAACTCTGAGAGCTGTGGAAATGAAATGTTGTATAACTGAAGCTGAAGCTTCAAATGATAGATTTTATAAAAAATGTCACAAAGATAGGCTAATCTGCAAATCCATAATTCATCTTCAAAATGCTGTAAGAATTCAGATTTCATATCTCTGAGAAAGACAGTAACTTCATATCTCAACTCGAACAGGTGATTCAACAACCTTCCACATGACAACCATTGAATTTCAGTGTGAAGAAGTACAGTAATATGTTCAGATCCCATGTCATGGCACAGTGATCAGAAAAGTCATGAATTCGGAGTCTGCACTTTTATGAAATTTACCATTTTCACAGCCATTCCTAGCATGCTGTTTAAATCTTCATTCAGTCACTTTGCAGCCAATGCCTGTCTATGGATAATGCAATGGTTCCCTTTGGGTGAAGGATTTATAGCTTTTAAGTGAGTAACAAGACCACTTTGTAGACCTACCATTGCTAGTGCTCCATTTGTGCACATAGACATACACCACTCCCATGACAATCCATTTTTTACAATGTGCTCATTTAAGATCTTAAAAATGTACTCTCCATGATATAATTTAAATTGGACAGCTGGCCTGATAAAATGCAAGGCCTGGCAAAATATAGAGATTGAACAAATTGCATAGGGAACTTACAACACAGCAACGACTGAGCTAAACCAGTTGAGCAAGATGGAATCGCAGAAATATGCTCAACCGCAAGATGTGCTCACTTGCAGCTCATCTGCTGGAGGTGAGCACCCACAGAACAACAGATGCGCTTAGGCAGACATCTGCAGGACAGCCAAAACCCATGTGAAACCGTTTGACCAAAGAGTCGGAAAAGTAAATAAATACTCAGGGCAGACAGGGTTTCAGTGGACTGCAGCCCCGCTCAAGAGGGCGGTGTCTACTCTTGAGTCTATCGAGAGGACACCAACCCTAAGAAGCTTGTGAGCTCCAGATCCCAGAGACCACCTGTCAAGGATGAAAGTTTTGAATCAAGGATCCAGACCAGAGGCTGAGGCAGAGTCTGGCTGTGAGTACAGCATCCGGATAGTTCAGGAGTCTGTGGACTCAGGGAATCAGGGGGATTTAATTGAGATCTGCGAAGTATGTCTCCCCTAGGCAACTGCTAGAGTGCTTATAAGGAATAAAGGTTAATAGGAAATTAAGGGAAATAGTTAGGTTTGTTTAGGTTTAAGGATCAAGCATAAGTTGTGTATAAGTTAAAGGACTTGTCCCAGCGCCCATCTGTTGAGGATAAGGATAATCAATAGAGAAGCCCCTATAAATAGTACTGATCAGTGTAAGTGTTAATTGTCAAATTGTTTGATTGTAAGAAGTATTGTTAATTGTCTTGTTTGTTTGTGTTATTGTCAATAAAGCTATTCATTGATTCAACCTGGAGCGTTCTTTCCCATCGGTCTCAGAATCCTTGTAAAAGAACCCGGGTGTCTTGCTACTTGCTAATTCGGCCTTTTCCCTACTAAATTTTAAAAGCAGCAAGCTCTCCTGTTTTTTTTTTTGTGTGTGTCCAATTATTTGCAGCCATATATTTGTTCCTGTATTTCTTGCTCATTTTCATCATCAGGGTATCTGAGAAACATCATCAATTGTGCATGGTTGGATACATCCGTAGATTCTTCAGTCTGTAAAGCGAACTGTTTTTTCTGGATAATTTTTTCTGAAATTTGTTTATTATGTCTTCTGCCATGTCATCAGTTCTTCTTGTCATGTGTCATTTAAATGTGGGATGCTTTTAATTTTATCTACTTCTGTTTTTACCAAACATGATTTCAGCAATTCTGATAGCAGCAGGAATGACAAGTTCTCAGCAATGGAATGTGGTTTCTTTGTTTTTGCCACCATGTGTGCAATTACAAATGAAGCTTGTAGAGCTTGTTTAGGGATCACAGAGTACAATTTCATAGCAGCACTTGATTTGTTCAAACTTTCATAGTTTCATGTGAAAAAAATCTATTGATTGTCCTTCAGATCAGGGTGTTTTGTTTGAAGGTGCCTTTCCAAAAGGGAAAGCTTCATACAGTGATTAGCAACGTCTCACTGCGGATCACACAAAGTGGTGGTGGAGGTAGATCTCTGTTTGTTGTAAACCCGAAAGCCAGATAACTGGGATTGTAGCTATGTGCTTTATGAACCAGTGAAGACTTTGTACTTTCACTACTGACGCTTTTTTTTTTTAAACATGATTCTCTGGATCCAACACTTGTTGCACATTTGGATGGGAACTACTTTCTTCTAAACCTGAAGTCTTTCTTTTTCTGAGAAAACAATCAATTTTCACACCTGCACAATCAGTACAATTAAAACAGTAATACAAGCCCAGTTACATTCAAACACTAAAAGCAGAAACTACAGCAGAGTGGCATGTGTTTAACTCTGAGAAACACAACCTTTTTTCCTTTTACCGCTGGACAGCTGTATTTCTCATAAAGCAGGAGAGTTCTGAGTTCTGCAGTGAAATTGACAAGTAAGCCTGCAGGTAGAGCCTGGCTCGAGGACACGGCAAGCCACTGGGCTTTCTGCCTGGCTTTCTGGGCACCAGGCTTTGAATCAGGGAGGGGGGCTTCCACGTGGGAAAGGCCTGCCCAGCTCTGGCCAGGCTGCCAGCCTGAGAGTTGGGCAACTGCCACCCACTCCGAGCTGCGGGGGAGGAGGAGGTTTCCACGTGGTCTGGGACCTGGGGATGTGGGGAGATGGTAGGCGGCTGCTGCCTGTCTTCAAGCCAGGGCACGGGAGGCTGTCTCTCAGCTGAGAGCCGGGCACAGGTGGCTGCCACTCAGCTGCAAACCCAGCTCACAGGGCACAGGAGGTTACCACTCAGCTTCCCAAACAGCCAGTGGCTGCTGCCTGCCTACCAGATAGGAGGCACCTGTACCACAGATTGAGAATCTATGGCCTACACCAACATACTTCAGAGGAATTGAATAGAACAGGCAGCCATCAAGTAATCCATCCCCTTTCATCCACTCCCAGCTTCTGGCAACAGAGATTAGGGACACTTAGAGCATGGTGTTGAATCCCTGCTCATCTTGGCTAATAGCCATTGATGGACCTATCCTCCAGGAACTTATCTGGTTCTTTTCTGCATCCTGTTATAGACATGGCCTTCACAACATCCCCTGGCAATGAGACCCACAGGTTGCCTGCGTCGTGTGAAGAAGTGCTTCCTTTTGATTGTTTTAAACGTGCTACCTGTTAATTTCAATGGGTGACCCCCTAGCTCTTGTGTTATGTGAAGGAGTAAATAACATTTCCTTATTCACTTTCTCCACACCAGTCATGAATTTATACAAAGGTGAAATTCATTCCAGTGAACAGGATCAGCAGGAGCACCGCTGAGGCTGATTCACATTTAATTCAATTATTTGAGGATTTAAACAGGACTTTAGCATTGTGGATAGGCCTTCTACTGTGAATGTCATCCTACATGTGGAGATAAATGCAATACCTGCCCCTACTGGTTCCTAGCCCCATTTTTAACATTCTACACTGGACAGTTTTTTGGGGGAACTCTGTCCTCTTCTTTAAAAATTCACACTACTCCTTCTGGTTGAAATATTCATACACAATTTTTATGTCTCTTCCCTTCTCGTACCTTGCAGAAAAACATTTTGATCTCACAAAACTTCAGAAAAAATCTAAATGTTAAGGGTTAAAAATCCCCCACACTATGAACTAGCAAAAAATTGTCATTAATGTTTGCAATTTCACCCCCTTACTATAGTCTTAATTGTACAATGCTAGAGACCCTCAAACATCAACTTTGTAAGTAAACTGAGTATTATGCTCTCATCTCTCCCTTATTGTATATGTCAAAGAAGACTGTTGGGTCTTGGGATGCCTTTCAGTTCTATAGCCTTCTTGTGTAGTGTTACACTGAATGAGTAGCTTAATTTTTCCTCTTGCTCCATCAAAACTATTGTTCATGGTATGCATCATTAATTTCCAATTTTAGAAGTATTTACCAGGAGATGGTGTCCAGGGAATCCTATCTGAAAACCCACACAATAGGAAAGAAGTTAAAAAAAAAAAAAGAGAAACATTCAAAGCTTTATATATCATTTGCATATAGTACCAAAGATACAATGATAGAGCTTTCATAGACTGCTGGAAAAATAGGCAAATATATTCTGATTTTACATTAACAGGATTTAACTTTTTAAATTTTACCTCTGTAGCCCAGCGTTCTGTCCGGGCTGGTTGTTGTGGCCCTTCCTCAGGCCCAGGCTCTGAGGAAGGCCACTGCACCTTCCAAAAGGGGGAATGTTAGTGTCTCCGCACCCAGCTTAGCCCAGGTCCTCAGGCTGTGAGGACAGCCTAGTAGCCTCTTTACCTAGCCCTTGGCAGGGCGTGCAAGCCAGCAGTCTGTTGCCCCGCCCTTGGCAGGGTGGACACGGAAGCAGTGGGTTCACTGTCTGTAGCAGCAGAGGAGTACACGTTTTCCCAGGGTGCCTATGGAAGGGGGACACAGGCCCATCTGACTCCACTGCGTCCCAGTCCAGGGCCCTAGCTCCCAGCTCCCACCACAACATGCTGAAGGGGTCGTGCCCCGAACTCAGCCATGGCTATGGCTGTTCCTGAACTACTTCCTCCCCGTATCCCCAGATACCTGCTTCCTCAAGGTCCTCGGGGTCCTCGGCTCGCGGCAGGTTCACCAGTCCCTCCTTGTCGATGGGCAGCAAGGAGGGGAGCTCCTTGGCAGAGGGCAGCTCACCGGGTTCCAGAAGTTCCTTTGCCAAGGGCAACTCCTTGAGGTCGCATGGCTCCAGGGGTTCGGCGTCGGGCAACAACTCCAGGTCAGGGCCGGCCTCCGGGGGCATCTCCCATGCTGGGGTATCAGGAGGCTCAGTCCAGTCAGGCGGGCCTAGAGGCCCTCCCCAGTCCTTGGGGCTTGGTGACCTGGTCCAGTCACTGTGACCTGGAGGCCCTACTCAGTCCCGGGGTCATTCCCGATGCCTCTGCTTGGGGAGGCACTCGCTCGGGGCAGCTGCCTGGCTGGGGTCAGGCCGACACTGCAGCCTGTGGGATGGTTCGTCTGCTTGTAGCAGTGACCACACCCTTACTGAGCCACGGGGCCTGCCTCTCTCGCTGGGCGGATTGGCCAGTCAGTCAGACCTATTGTTGTACGGCCTGCCAGCCCTTTCACAGTCCGCACTGGTCGTTGTGGCCCTTCCTCGGACCCAAGCTCTGAGGAGGGCCCCTGCACCTTCCTACAACCTCCTACAGCCTTCCTGCAAAAATATTACTGAAAAATATTAACATGCACACCTTGGTGTATTGCGTGCTTGCTCTTGTTTGAAATACTGTGATCCAGGGCTAAGTCATTTGTTCCTCAGCTTCCCCACCAACACAATGGGCAGACTTGCTGCCAATGTACGCTCACACGGTTTTTTTTCTGTCCTTTAAGCTTATACTAAGGGTAAAATTTTCAAAAAAGGGTGTTGCTAATTATGCTCCTAGGTCCATATTTATGCACCTGAATAACTGGTCGGATTTCTTAAAGAGTTGGTCATGAATCAGCTCCCATTGAGTATAAATAGTAATGTATAGCAGTGGGTATAGATAACAGCTTTGGACCATTATCAGATGAACCAAAAGGGTTAAATTAAACATCCTCTCCATTCACAGAAATATTAGTGGCATATCTCATTAAGCAGGAATTGATGCTAAATGAAAATCGATAACGGTAAATGTTCGAAAGTGGCATCTAATTACTAGTTTTCTACACTTTACCAGCAAGTAAAACAAAAGGCTAAGTAGTGCAAAAGCAACTCAGTGCTTCTGCTTCACAGCCTTTGGGAAGAATCAGATTCTATTCCTGCCCTCTATCACAATGTTCCTAAGTTCCAAACTTTTCACAGGTGGTCATTAACAGTGTGCTTCTAATTTTCTGAATGCTTGATGTGAGATCCTGCAGTCTGAGTTTCAGAAGGTCTGAGCACTCACAACTGCAACTGAAACCAATGGGAGCTACGCTCTGAACATGTAAAGTATTATAGAATCATAGAATCATAGAATATTAGAGTTGGAAGGAACCTCAGGAGGTCATCTAGTCCAACCCCCTGCTCAAAGCAGGACTATCCTCAGCTAAATCATCCCGACGAGGGTTTTGTCAAGCCTCATCTTAAAAACCTCTAAAGATGGAGATGCCACCACCTCCTTAGGTAATCCATTCTGATGCTTCACCACTCTCCTAGTGAAAAACTTTTCCTAATGTCCAACCTAGTCCTCCCCCATTGCAACTTGAGACCATTGCTCCTTGTTTTGTCATCTGCCACCACTGAAAACAGCCTAGCTCCATCCTCCCTGGAACCCCCTTTCAGGTAGGTAAAGGCTGCTATCAAATCCCCCCTCATTCTTCTCTTCTGCAGACTAAACAGGCCTAGTTCTTTCAGCCTCTTCTCATAAGTCTTGTGCTCCAGCCCCCTAATCATTTTTGATGCCCTCCGCTGGACTCTCTCCAACTTGTCCACATCTTGACCACATCATTACGCATTATGTAATGCTATGCAGCTCAAATTGGTCACACAAAATTAGTGGAAGCTTTTGACCTTAATTTTTCTTCCTCAGACCCATTTGTAATAGAGGGATAATAATAGCATCTCACCTAATAGGAGCATTATAAAAATACATCCATTATTGTTTGTGATCAATATTACAACAATGACCACCATGGAAAAGCCCATCAAAAATGAATACTTCTGTCTTCAGAAAAGGGTTTGCACAGTGTGCCGTAAATAAGGCCTGGAACCACACATGAAACAATGAGGAGAGAAAAAAATATTGAATAGCTGTTCATTGAATGAGTACCATCCATCCTTTGCATTGAATGTGGCGATGGTTCTGTGGGGAAAAATATCATGTGGTCATTATAAACAATCATAATGCATACACGCAAAGGGTGGGAGGAGGCATATTAAGGTTGCATAAGTAACTTGAATTCTGGCATTTCCTATCTTGCTTAACTTTGCAACATTAGCAATCTTTTAAAGTCGATTTGTGTGTGTGTGTGATTTTATACACTGTGTATCTTTGAAGTATTAGCAGAAAGTCATAGAATTACTATGGTAAATTTATGGAAAGTGTATCTAAAGATGACAATATGTAATGAGTATTAAGTAGGCTGATAACTAGTAATGCATAAGGGGACTACTATACCTGGCTGATTGGTATACATTACACCACCTGGACTGGCCAGCTGGTGTTGAGCAATCATCTGAATCTTTCAGGGATTCCATGGAACTCAGTTCATTTTCAACAGCAATTTGTTTACAGGAAATGAAATCAGTGTGGTGCAGCAGATATTGGTAGCAAACAATGGACTCTGTCTGGTAAAAACTACATCCTTTAAGAATATAGTGTATTATTCATTATCAGGATGATACAGCAAAGCACTTAAGCATGAGGATCTATATATAAGATAGGATTATATGAAAAATAAAATGAAATAACATGTTTTATTGCTCTCATTGAGACCTAAAAATCAAATAATGTCTGAAAACTGAATCTATACTACTGTCACTTAATGTATTTAATATTATATATGAAATCCCAGTTTGTATAATAATATATATATTCTATTCAGGTTGCCATACAGTTCTCCTCATCATATTCACTGACAACTAATATATATAAATATAAGGAGACTGTAGTGAGGGTGTCTTTCATTCCCTGTGAGTTGCAGAGGGAGGCCACACTCACTCTCTACCCTGCTCCGGTGGGTAGTGGCCCACACCGGGGCAGGGAAATCGTCTTTGGGCCCCATGAGGGCTGCACACAGTTCCAAGCCCCCAGTGGGGTAGCAAATAGTTCAGAGTCCCAAGTGGCGCAGCAAATAGTTCAGATTACCCCTGGGGCAGTGTGGGAAAGTATCATGTAAAATGTTTCTGGAATGCTCATGGCATACTGAACCTTTTTGTTATAGTAATATGTTTGTCGCAATGTCATATACATGATTATATGGCTTTGTCATGTAATGTTCCCAAAGGTGTGTTTTATAGCTTGAAGCAGATTCAGGCAAAACCCTCCAAGAGCAGAGGGACAGTTTGCACTTCACTAAGGCATGCATAAAACAAACAGTTCTTCCAGGAACAATGGACTAGCCTAAGCCTCGTTAAGGGGATGCTCACTGACTCAAATATGAAGAAGCCATACAAGGACACTGTTTGTCACCTGACCCCAAAGGGAGGGATGATGCTCCAGAGGGGAGAAAGAACATTTTAAAAAAAGAAGAAACATTTTGCAATCACTCTCGCTCTCTTCTACCTCATCTACAAACACCACCAAGCAATTGAAGTGCTGATCACAAGGTGAGGGCCTGGCTGGAGGCAGCCAGCCAGCCTGTGGTAAGAATCATCTGACTTTGTAAGGTTGCTGAAAGTGTTACGCTTAGTAGAATGTGATTTGCCTTTTATTTTCTCCTGCTTATAGCTGACCTGTTTTCCTCCGATTTATAATCATTTAAAATCTTTCCATACTTCTTAAATTTGTTTGTTTTATCCAAAGCGGTACATTTGGTTTAAGGTGTGTTAGAGACTCCATTTGAAGTGACAATGCTGGTGCATGTCAATTTCTTTGATAAATCGATGAACATATGAGCTTGCAGTGTTCAGTGGGCACCACCAAACATTGTAAAACAGCAGTTCCTAGGGTTGCATGTGGGGCTGGGGATAGTTGCTGGGTCATACCAATGCATAATCCCAAGAGTGGCTGGTTAGAGGCACTCGCTGAGTTGGGAGCAGCTTACATACCATAGGCTGTGCGTGAGATACACAGGAGTGGGGGTTCTCACAGCAAAGCAGGGTAAGATGAGCTCCAAGAGTGAGGGATTGGGGTGATACAGAGATTCACCAGTCCAGATTGCAGAGGGGAATGTCACAGGAGCAAAGTAGTTTCCTAATGATCAAGGCATTCATGTATTATTAAATTGTTAAACAGTAATGTACTCAGCAGTGTATGAGGCACTGTGATGGTCTGCACTCGGGGGTTGGTTGATAGGGCAGGGTTGTCTAGTGGTCAGGACTTTAGCCCGTGACTTGCACAGGGATTGTTGGTAGACGAGCTTGGGCCCTTCCATGCTGACGGGCTCCAACCCAGGGCTCTTTGAGGGCTATCAGTGATCTGATAGGCAGGGGATGCATAAGGCTGCCCTCCCCAAGGCACTTCCTGTCACATCCCAAAGACATTGTCCAAATTTGTTGTTTAGGCTGAGGCGCCATGAGGGGTGTCTGCTTCCCACAAGACAACTTCTGGCGGCAGTGTGTAGCAGGGTATCTCTCTTTCTTTCTGGGATGGCAGTGCCTCCTTCTGTGGTACGGCCCAACCTCTGGGGCCAGATCAGTCCTAGGGCTTTCCCTGATTGGGGTAGTCCAAACAAAATAAGGAAAAATAAACAAAACTCAGAGGACATCTGAGAGGGAGAGGGGAATGCTTCTCTCTCATGCTGTCTCTGTCTTATGTCCTTGCTTCCCTCAGGGGACCTTTGGACAGTTGTCATGGGGAGAGATTCTGCCTTTCCCTCAGTTCATCTCTGCTGGAGCTACAGGTTCCTTTTTTTCCCTGGTCTGCCCCAAGTGAGCTGCTCCCCTGCCTTTTAACTGCTCCTCCAGTTGGAACATTTCCCATAGGTGTAGCGGACTGGGACTGTCTGAGCCCAGAGCATTTCCTTAACCCCTTGTTGCCCATTGTGGAGTTTGCACACCCCGTCACAGGCACCGAAATAGACACTGATACAGGACAGACAGAAGACATTGAGTAGCACAGAGGAGGTCTAATTCTTTTTTTTTAATTTATTTTTTTAAAAAGGTATTGTAAATCTCTTGGTCCCATGTACATGGCAACAGCCCAGGTTAATCCAGAAGTCAATAGGTGTAAGTATGTATTTGTGCCTGTGTGGTGGTAATAGGCTATATTATGTAAGCTCTTGTTCTGTGTTTTGTATGCACTGAGCACAGTGGGTGTTCATGCTCTGAGGTGCTAAACCAAAGAAAGCTAAATAATGACATAGCCTTGTTTTCAGAGATGCTGAGCATTCACTGACTTCAACTGGAATTGAGGTTACAGAGCACCTAGGAAAATCAGGTCAATAATGTTCAAGTGCCTGGAACTGAAAATAAGTAACTACTTGTTTTTATATCAGTGGCATTACGAAGAACAGCATTTGGCCCACATTTTGGTGCTTAAAGCTCTCTGACACATGCACATTTCCAATGTGTTTATACATCCACTCTTTTCAGGTATTAGTTTGGAAAGCACTTGTTTTTCATTTTTGAAGCTTAACTTCTGGATCAACGTCATATCTGCTGTCCATTGCCAATTCTTCCACTTCAGATACGAGGGGAGTAATGAATTAATATTACTGTAATTAGGTTGATAGCCAGCACCTCAATGTTTCTCAGTAAGGATTTCAATTAATCATAATAAACTTGCTACTGTATGACGTTAATTTCAAATAACCGTACAAAAAGAATATTCATCCCTGGTTAGCAAACACTCTATATAAATGGCAATTCCTGTTGAGTTGTAATTGACTTAAGTAGGTAGGGAATATTACTTGGGCACTTACAGCCCAAGCAATTCATGAAAGATTCACAAGCTTTTTAGATGAAGTTGCTCTTGATCTTTTTCTAAGGCAATTGTGTTGTCTTTTCAATATAGAATCACAGTCTGACTGATTCCTTTAGGCTTGAGAGTCAACTGTATTCTGCTACTACCTCCAACATGTTTAAAGAGACACAGGGGGTCAGATTCTGTGTAGCACCTCATGAGGTGCAACCCAGGATCAAAGGCTCAGCCTAGGTGGAGATGATGGCACAGATAGCATCAAGCCTTTGTGCTGCCAGGATTCTGGCCCACTGCAGTGTCTGAAACAGGCCCAAGATAAGACATAGAAGCTTTGTGGGGGCTTCTCTTACTGGTGGCAACCTCCCTTGGCCTGCCACAGCGCAGAATCACTGCATCACCCCACATGAGGTTTTTAAGGTGCAGCTTGACAAAACGCTGGGATTATTTAGCTGAGGTTAGTCCTGCTTTGAGCAGGGGGTTGGACAAGATGACCTCCTGAGGGCCCTTCCAGCTCTCATATCCTATGATTCCATGCCTCTTAAAGGCCTCTCCATCCCTTTGTGGACTCCAAACCCCAGAGAAATGCTAGCTATGGGCAGTTCTTGCTCTTGCACTCTGGGGTGAAGGGGGATGTAAGGCTGCCATGGTAGTCTGTGGTGAAGTGGGGCACAAGGAACAGAACTCTTTGTGCAATTACTGAGGCCAGTCTCAGTCTGACTGATAACGTTCAAGAGGAAACACTAGAGGTTTCTTTTAACTCTGCTTCAGAAAATGGGCTTGTATAGGGCCGAGAGGGCCTCAAACGTGAGGCTGCAGAGCTGCCAGGTACAGTAACCAGTGACTGCCCCACGACCCATGACCTACTGTGGACTCAGACCATGGGAAATCCCACCACAAAGGCTCCAACAGGCAGTGTTGTCATGACATGTGATTGGCTCCCCATCCGGTATAAACCCCAGAGGTGATCCAGGAAGTATCCAGGCACCAGAGTAAATCCCCTGTAGCTGCTGTGACTATTCCTGCTCTTGAACTCCTGGTTTCAACCTTGGCTTGATTTGGACCTTTGCCTCCTAACCCAGATCCTGAAAATGGACTCAGGCTCTGATCCTTGGTACTGACCCCCGCTGGGACCTTGACTACAAACTTCTCTGCTACATTCAGTCTCAGGTTTGACACTGCTCTGACCCTGGGTCCTGACTGGCCCTGTCACGATCCTGGCAGGCAGATCCTCAGCTGGTCTAAACAGAGCTAGGGTGATTGACATTGGCTAAATTTTTGGCCCTGTGCATTTGTTACTTGCCATTGTATACCCTTTTAAAATACCATAAGGTAAATATGTGATGGGGTCCTCCCTTGACAGGAAGGAGTATTGAGGTCTGAAACCTTCCCACAGCAGTGCTGTTATGTGACTGATCAGCAGAAGGTGATCACACAGAGTGTGTGCGTGCCTGTGCCTATGGTCTCTTCTTCCTCACCCTAACTACACCATACAAAACTGTGCATCCTTGGGGTGCTGGTGATGGGGGGGGGGAAGATATGTGTGTTAATGGTCTCTGACATACTGGTCAATATCTTAACAGACACAGAATGAGAGCCCTGCTGGTGATTTGCTGAGAATTGTAATGTGGCTCAATAACTACAGAATGTCTTCCTAGCATACCTTTTTGCAGCATTACTTGTTATGCCAGTGGCCCGAACACAATCAGAACCTCTGGTTTCCCTGATGTGTTCTTGGCAGCATTAATGTGCAGAAGTTTAGTACTAGATTTCAGTCCTACCTGTCACAGAGTCACTTTTCAATGAAACAAGGTTTCTCGCCATGTTATAGTAGCCCTTAACGACTGATCTTGTTAATGGCACACTCTTGCCGCAGGAAGCCCAAAGACATCACACTACTACTTTGGATTATAGAGAGGAATCTTAAATCCTACCTTTGAGTTGGAGCCACAAATTTCTCTATCTACCTGCAGAGCCTAAGCTGTGTCAGCACCCTGATGCTTCTTTCATTCAACATTTCTATGAAGTCACCATCAAGTGCTATGGGTTTCCATATCCTGTTGGATATCCTGGATATCCAATATCCATATCCAATATCCTGGATATGGATATTGGATATTGGCTGAAAAGTGGTTGTCTCAGTCCAGGAACACTAGGGTCCTGTTAGTCAGTGTGGGACAAGAAGAGCAATTTGAGGAACTGGCAGGAATTGTGACCTTACCTTTCATGAAGGGAATCTGCCCCTGCAGTGGCCAAAGTATATGCAGTCTCAAGGTCCTTTTATTTTAGGTATTTAAACTATTCCTGCTAGACATCTGCACAGCAACACTGGCCAAGCCTTTTATTGGCAGGCCAGACAGCTGCACCAACTCCTCTCTGGTATCCACAGCATTTTATCTGTTTGTTAAATCCAGAGCAAGCTATCACAACATGCTGTTCCTATGGCTGACCCCAGCGACTGTAGCTACTGCAGCAGCACAAAGCAGAGTGTCTTGTAGATATGGCAAACTGCAAGAACACATCACACCAGTATGTTTTCTAGTTGACAAATGAATTCCAGGTTCAAGATACCGATTCTTATTATTGTCGTAGAATCATAGAAGATTAGGGTTGGAAGGTCATCTAATCCAAACCCCCCCCCATTCAAGAGGTGATTTAGTCCAACTCCCCGCTCAAAGCTGGAACAAGTGCCCTCTGCAAAGTGGTAGAAAATGTCCAGTGACTTGTAGGTTGGCTTCTCAGTGGAGGAAAAATGTGTAATGTGGAGTCTGGGTATACTCCAAGTGTAATTTTTGAAATTTACATACATACGCTACTCTTGGAAGAGAGGTGGCTGCAAAGAGCAGAGCAATCTCTTTTTTTGCGAATCTCAACCCAACAACATTGCCCAAATTCCAGGGAGCAACTGAGCTTCAAGAACTGGCTCTAATCACAGACCATAGCAGGAAGCAAACTCATCTACTGCGTGCAGCTCTCTGTACTCAGATTCTGCCTGTACCGAGAACTTTGCATAACCCAAACTAAGAACGACACAGCATGTCTTGCCAATACTGAACATTTGCTTCCATTCTAAGAATAAGAACTTAGAAGACTAAGTTAAAAATTGCTACCTGGTGACACCTGTCATAACATCTTGGAAGTCTTAAATTGGCTCCCATTTTCTCATAGACCGCTTATCTTTTTTTACTCCATCATGTCATCTGTACTTAACTGGGACACTTAAAACGTTGCCATGTCAATCACAAAGTGAAAAGCTTGGGCAAGGCTCTGGCCCTGCATTTAGGAGTCTAGTTTCACCCAATTACAATTGCTGCTTCAGAATAGCCTGGACTGACAAGGGCACCCTGTTAAAAGAAACAAAAATAGGGTCAAGTTTAGCATTTTCTTCAGCATCATTAGCAACTGAATTTACCTGTTAGGATTATGTCTCAAAGAACCTGAATAGAATAGAATGTATCCAAACTAACAATTTACCATTGTTTTGTCTTTATTTCCTAAAAAAAGTCCCGGAATTATGTGTGATGCCACTGTGCATGAGCTGGCAAGATTTTAGTCTTGTTTGCCTTTGTAAACAGCCAGAAGGATATATGGTTAGTTGATTCTGAGAAAACTTGAAAGCTGTGTTTTTGCGCTCCTTTCTCTTCTCAGTTTTCATGTTCCTCTGACTCTTTTCTTTTGCTTTTTTCTGATAGTAAAAATGTGAGTGACTTATACACATTATCTTATAAACCAATATCTGAATGAGGTGTTCTTGGGACTACAAAATATAAATATGAAGATATATGATTATAAAGGAAATGTATTACTTGGATTTCTAGTGATCCCTGGTGGCTTAATTAAAAGCCTACAGTCCTAAAAAAATGGGGCTGGAAGATGGGAATGATGGCTCAGATTCACAATGGTATTT
Organism: Mesoclemmys tuberculata; assembly: GCA_007922155.1. Lineage (NCBI taxonomy): Eukaryota > Metazoa > Chordata > Testudines > Chelidae > Mesoclemmys > Mesoclemmys tuberculata. Next base: position 3,002,130 of record ML675690.1, on the reverse strand, counting down.
AGGCATTAATTACCATTTATTTTAATGGAAATTTGGAACGTAAATACCTTTGCGGATTGGGGCCTATGTGTTTTTGGGCTGATCTTACAGAATTTGCAAAGCACGGGTACACACAACTGAAGTAGTTCTTGGACTATTAATTTATGAAGATAATTTTGTGGAACTCATCCTTAGTTAAGCTAAAGTGAGTTTATTGTCCCCTGAATAGTATAGGAAGCAAGTTTCTCAAAACCACTCCGCCAATATGTATCAATAGCAGTTTGGAGAGACCATATATTTACATTGTTATTAATTGTTTTAGTGCAGCAATACCTAGAGGGCCCAACTGAGATTGGGACCCCATTGTGCTAGGGCTGGTACAAACACTATCAAGAGATAGTCCCTATCATGAAAAGCTCATAATTTAAATAGACAAGACAGACAAGGGATGAAAGGTGAAACAGAAGCACAGAACAGTAAAATAATATGTCCAAGATCATCCCATAGGTTTAGTGGCAGAATGAGAAATAGAACCCAGTGTTCCTGAGTGCCAGTCCAGTTCCCTATCCACTGACTTAGATCATTCGGCTTCCCTGGACTTGACAGCTTCTGTGATCTTTCAGTGCGGCATCTCCACTGAAATTTCTAATAAGTGTTCCAACTAGGGCCTTTAGTGAAGTGTTATTGTGGAACAATCCAGGCAACATGTAATCAATATGCAGCTGTGGTCTAAAAAGAAAGACAGGCATTAGACTGTATTAAGAAAAGGGATTGGTATAATACTGAAAATATTATCTTTCCAACTCTCAGTAGAGTCAGTAGGAGTCGATGTTGCGCAACACCTTAGTGGATGAAGCCCCAAATCACTAGGAGCCAGTGGAGAGCCTGGTGTAACCACAGTAAGGTTAATCCATCAGGAGTGGTTTCAGCTGTACAAGAAGCAAATAGTTCTCCTTAATATATTGCTACCAGGAAACTGGGAAAAAAGAAAAATGAACACATCTTCGTTTGGTCTAGACACTTTATTGAAGAGTCTTTTTAGACTGCAAAGCCATAAGATTTTGTCTCCAGCTCTTGGTAATCTACACCATAGATTCTCAACTTGTGGTACACTTACCCCTGTGGGTACGTGAGACACAGGCAGGATACGCAGCAAAAAATCTAGTGAAGGGAGGCAGGCGGCAGCCACCAATTTCTGGGGATGCCGGACGGCAGCCGCCAACTTCCCACCCGGTCCCACCTCCCAGCTGGTAGGCAGGCGGCAGCCGCCAGGTTGGGCAGCAGCCGCTGGTTTTTGGGGAGCCGGGCAGCAGCCATCCGCCTCCCTCCCGTCCCGGCTCTGCTGTAGTTTCCACTTTTAGTGTTTGAATGTAACTGGGCTTGTGTTACTGTTTTAATTGTACTGATTGTGTGGGTGTTAAAATTGATTGTTTTCTTGTAAAAAGAAAGACTTCAGGTTTAGAAGAAAATAGTTCCCATACAAATGTGCAACAAGTGTTGGATCCAGAGGATCATGTTTAAAAAAAAAAAAGCATCAGTAGTGAAAGTACGAAATTTTCACTGGGATCATAGCTGGGATCATAGCTACATGCTTTATCTGGCTTTTGGGTTTACAACAAACAAAGGTATACCTCCACCACGGCTTTGTGTGATCTGCAGTGAGACATTGCCTAATCACTGTATGAAGACTTCCCTTTTGAAAAGGCACCTTCAAACAAAACACCCTGATCTGAAGGACAAATCAATAGATTTTTTCACATGAAAATGTAAAAGTTTGAACAAATCAAGTGCTGCTATGAAATTGTACTCTGTGATCCCTAAACAAGCTCTACAAGCATCATATGACATTGCACACATGGTGGCAAAAACGAAGAAACCACATTCCATTGCTGAGAACTTGTCATTCCTGCTGCCATCAGAACTGCTGAAATCATGTTTGGCAAAACAGAACTAGATAAAATTAAAAGCACCCCACATTCAAATGACACATGACAAGAAGAACTGATGACATGGCAGAAGACATAATTAAACAAATTTCAGAAAAAATCATCCAGAATAAACAGTTCGCTTTACAGATTGATGAATCTACGGAGGTTTCCAACTATGCAAAACTGATGATGTTTGTTTCATTGAATGATGAAGATGAGCAAGGAATACAGGAACAAATATATGGCTGCAAAGAATTGGACACAAAAACAACAGGAGAGTACCTGTTTAAGATCTTAAATGAGCACTTTGTAAAAAATGGATTGTCATAGGAGTGGTGTGTGTCTGTGTGCATATACAGAGCAGTAGAAATGGTGGGTCAACAAAGTGGTCTTGTTACTCGTTTAAAAGCTATAAATCCTTCAATCAAGTGGAACCATTATATTATCCATAGACAAGCATTGGCTGCAAAGCAACTGAATGATGATTTAAACAGCATGCTAGGAATGGCTGTGAAAACAGTAAACTTCATAGAAGTGCAGACTCTGAATTCACGTCTTTTCTGATCACTGTGCCATGACAAGGGTCTGAATGTATTACTGTACTTCTTCACACTCAAGTTTGGTCATTGTCATGTGGAACATTGCTGTATCACATGTTCGAGTTGAGATAATTAGTTACTGTCTTTCTGAGAGATATGAAATCTGAATTCTTATGGCAATTTGAAGTTGAAGTATGAATTGCAAATTAGCCTATCTTTGTGACATATTTGATAAAATCAATGACTTGAAGTTTCAACTTCAGTGATACAACATAAATATATTTATCTAGCATGACAAAGTAAGAGCTTTTACAAAAAAGTTGAGGTACTTGAAAAATCTGACTTTATATGGAAATTTTCTTTCATTTCCACAGCTCTCAGAGTTCTGTGAAGAAAATGAAATCACTCTGAATGAAAGTATGAAAGAAAATATTAAAGAAAACTTGGTAAATTTGGAGTCAAGCTTTGAACATTATTTCCCTAATGTTGAAAAGCATGACGATTCACAGAATCTGTGGATTTTGAATCCATGTAATGACAGCGTTATTGAACAAGTAGGGGTTCCAGAAAGCATGAAGGAAAATCTTTTTGAGCTATGCCTGGACATTATATTGCAGAGGAGGCAGAGCATGGGACTGGGTGACATCCCTGTATTTCATTCGAAAATGAAACGGGAATACCTACAGCCGAGGAACATGGCTCTCACAGAGCTTCTCCCATTTGCCTCAACGTATTTGTGTGAGACCAGTTTCTCCCATCTGACTTGGCTAAAAAGTAGAATAAGAAATAGTTTGTGCCCAGAAAATGATCTGAGAGTAGCAATAAGTAGTTTAAAACCAAGATTTGGAATGCTTATGTCATTCAAACAAGCCAAAGTTTCTCATTGAATCCAGCCTTTACAAGAACTCATTTTTATGTTATTTTGTTAAAACTAGAAAAACATCCAGTCCAGTCCCTGATTGGTAGAACAACTCCAGAGGGGGCCTATCAGTTCCAGTCACAAAGATAGCTATGTTTAGAGTTTTATTAATATAAATGTTTGAGTTATATGGCTTTCACTGTTCTATAATTGTTATGATTCATATGTTATTTTGTTTCAAAAACTGTTGTAAAAGTCAATAAAAAAGAATAAATCTTACATTCTGAATTATTGTATGCCTATTTATGTGTGTGTGTGCCTCCATGTCTGCCTGAATGTGCTTGGGTCTCAGAGTGTTGCTGCTTGTGTCTGATTATGTCCTTGAGTCTTTTTATCTCTGACCTACAGGTGCAAACAGGTCCCTTCACCCACTGCCACCACAGTACTCCCGCAGACATATCCTTTCTCAGAAAAAGAGCAAACACAATTTTCCTTCTCACCCTCCTTCCCTGTCTCTCTCTCTTTCTTCCTCTCTCGCCCTCCTTCCCCTCACTCCTTCCTCCTCTCAAATCTATGGGAAAAAATGTGCTGTTCATAGCCTCCTAGTTTTGGCCAACATCACCTCTAGCCCAGGTACATACTTGAGTTCTGCACTCCTGGTCTAAAGGTGGCAACCCTACCCACACTAGATCTGAAATCTGTTATATCATGGCCTTATATACTCAGCCCTTCTTCTAACATATTGCACACATTAGTCTGTAAATATAAAATTCTGTGGAAAATTGAGTGTTGGGGTACTAATTAAAATTTTCAGAAGTTAGGGGGTACTATTTTCTTTCCAAACGTATGGCATTATTTGCCTCGACACTCTTGCATGACATAAATAACTCTCTCCTTGACTGGTTGCTATAATGAATATGAGGCAAACTCTTGTACTGGCTGGAGAAAGCAGAGTCGCGGGAGTTTATATGTTCATAGTGACATGGATAAGCGGAAGAATTATTAACCTTCTTTGTAACTGACCACTTAGTTCACTCTTAAAACCATACCTTATCCTAGGAAAGCTGTTTTCAAACACTCTTTATCCTATACATTTCAGAAATTTAAACAGCAGCCATAATTTTCAATTTCTGTTAATTTATTGAAGCACATATGTAAAAATCAGTCCTACATTTATTAGCATTTTGTATCTGCCTCTTGAATAAATAGAAAGGTAATTTAGCCTATGAAATTCTACTGCACAGGACAATATGGACAGTGTTTGCTTTTTGCAAGCTGGAGGAGCTATACTACAACTTACCAGGTCAGCTAGAATTGCTTGTTGGGGCTCATACAACAGTAGCTCTGCTACCTGTGGATAAGCTACATTATGTCTTTCCTCTGTTCCCACCTACCTCTCCTGGACAGGGATTCAATGACCTTGCCCAGAATCCTCTCTGGTCTCTTTCAGTGCTGTCATGATCTGTGCTCCCTAGCCACATTGCAACTGTTTTTTACACAGACCATAAATAGGGTGGGGCTGGGAATGGTTCCTTGTACACTTCTCTGTATACCTGTGCAGGGGACAGCAACAATCAAGTCCTTGATCTTAGGCAAATATCAGTGGGAGCTTGCCTGAGCAAGGAAAAACCTGAGTTTGCCTTAAGTAACTTCCATTTTCATGTACAATACTTAGTATTACTTGAAGTCACCTTTCATTTAATAATAATACGTAGGCTATCTAAGAGCCTATATAAGTGCAGAGTCCTGCATTTAGGATGGAAGAATCCCATGTACTGCTATAGAATGGGGACTGACTGGATAGGCAGCCGTTCTCTAGAAAAGGACCTGAGGGTTACAGTGCACAAGAAGCTAGATATGAGTCAACAGTGTGCCCTTATTGCCAAGAAGGCTAACAGCATATTAGGCTACATTAGTAGGAGCATTACCAGTAGATCAAAGGAAGTAATTAATCCCTTCTATTCAGTGCTGGTGAGGACACATCTGGAGTACTGTGTCTAGTTTTGGGCCCCCCCCTCACTACAGGAAGGAGGTGGACAAATTGGAGAGAGTCCTGTGGAGGGAAGTGAAAATGATTAGGGGGCTGGAGCACATAATTTGTGAGGAGAGGGTGAGGGAATTAGGCTTGTTTAGTCTACAGAAGAGAAGAATGAGGGAGGATTTGATAGCAGCCTTTAGTTAGATAGATTTGATAGTTGCCTTTGATAGCGACTACCTGAAAGGGGGTTCCAGGAAGGATGTTAGGCTGTTGTCCATGGTGGTAGAAGATAGAACTAGGAGCAATGGTCTCAAGTTGCAGTGGGGGAGGTCTAGGTTGGCTATTAGGAAAAAGGTTTTCACTAGAAGAGTGGTGAAGCACTGGAATAGGTTACCTTGGAAGCTGCTGGAATCTTCATCCTCAGAGGTTTTTAAGGTGAGGCTTGACAAATCCCTGGCTGGGATGATTTAGTTGGGTTGGTCCAGCTCTGAGCAGGGAGTTGAACTAGATGACTTCCTGAGGTCCCTTCCAACCCTAATCTTTTATGATTCTATGACTCATTGAAAGGATGACAGTGAAGGCAATCCATATTTCTAAACTTCTCCCCTAAACATAATAAGACACAATGAGATCAGTTCTTCAGCTGGTGTATTTCAGCACAGCTCTGTTGAGGACAATGAGTATATGGCACAATAGTTTTGGCAGAATTCATGAATTTTTCAAACTAAAAATTGTTGTATTTAGAGAAGTAAAAAAATGAATGCAGTGATTTAAGCTTTCTTGCAGAGCACCAAGAAAGTATAAAGAAATAGTACATACCAGCCAGGATTTCATTCAAAATGCTGCACAAATGCTGCAAGTGTTAACTTGGTTGTCTTGGTCTGTTTTTTTTCTAGTTTTAATTTTAAGAAAAGTCCTTATGGTGAGATGGACAAATCAGCATGTTCCTGTGACCTATATCTGATTATGCTTTGCAGACAAGTATTCAAACTTTTTTAAGTGGGAGAGAGAAAAGTCCACCCTGATTTGTACTACAGCAGTACCTAGAGGTCATAACTGAGATGTTGAATCCATTGTGCTATCCACTGTACAAACCCTAAAGAGTCTAAACAGACATGGCAGACAAAGGTAGAGGAAACAGAAGCAGAAGGAGATGAAGGAATTTGCCCAGGGTCACACAGTAAGTTAGTGGCAGAACTGGGAAGAGGTGTGAAGGGCATTTTGACAAGAATGTGAAAAGGGGGAGTAGGAGACAAGGAGGGTCACACTAACCTGGGTAGAACAGAGGGTATTAAGAAGAGGAAGAAGGATTTTGAGCAGGGACTAGAAAGAGAATGGGGAAATCAGAGTGGCTGCTAGCTGTGTCTGAAGGGAGGGTATGAAGAGGAATGAGTCATAACTGGAGTAGAAGGGTGATTTTTGCCCTAGGAATTGAGTGGGACTAGATATGTGAAGATGGAAGAATTGTTCTTCATTGGGGAAGATGAACAAAACCCCATAAATACAAGGTGAGCAAAAGTAAGAGGCAGGATCTTAGTGCAGCAACCTGATGGAACTTGAAGGGAGAAAGAACAGGTTTCAGGACGGAAGAAAGAGGAAATGGCACTAGGAAGCCATTTTTATGTGGACGTGCCTGCAATGTTAGCTGCAGATGCAGTATCTCTGTGAACAGTTGTGGTTCCTTCTCAGTCCAAATGGCTAGTCAAAATTTGGGGCCCTGGTGACATTCCAGTTGGAAACAAAAATTGATGGAGTCTGATATTTTCTTTGATGCAATCTTCTTTACAAAGAACGTTGACTGTCCTGCTTCTTTGAACAGAGGAGGAAACAAGAACAAAAGAAGCAGTTTCTTAGTTTACATCCCCAAACCCCTTTAGCCAACACACCCAAAAGCAACACACAACCCTCAGTAAAAGCCCCCATCACAACTGCCTTTTGTTTTAAGTTGGGGGCTTCTGATTAACACATAATGACAGTCATGCTAATTAAAGGGTGCAAAGAAGTTTCTGATGTAAGTAGTTACCAGTGCCTCTCAGCATAACTTAATTCTCTTAATAAAGAGCCAGTTTAGTTTCAGAAAAATGGAATTCTCTCATGTTGTTATTCAGCATGTGGTACATGAAACACACAGGATAAATAAGACATCAGAGAGGAGAGTGGGAGAGAAAAATATTGTGTCCAAATAACTAGACCTTTACTGTTGCAAATGTTGTCATTTTTCTCCCAGGGTTTAGTTGTAAATAAAAAGGTACTGTGTGAGAAATGTTGAACAATCTACTTTTCTCGTTGTTTCTTTGTGCCATTGCTTATTGTGTTTTTTACTGTTTCCTTTCTCTTCAGTTTATCATCCATTCTTTTTGGTGTAGCTTTATTGATGGATTGTTAATTAATGCTGATCAATCAATCAATCAATCACTTAGACTGCACTGGTTTTAATGTTTGGTCTCCTGAGGGCTACAGCATCAGGAACATTATTATCAGTATCATTAGAATAAGAGAACCCAGAAGCACACAAGAAGCAATTGCAATTTGTCACGAGGCCGTTTACTAACAAATCCACCAAGCAGTTAAACAATCCCACAAATACTGAAATAGAAAAGCAGATAAAGAGAGAGTGCAAAGTGTTAAGCCCTATAACTGGCATCACTCACATCTTCTGTTGGGGGACCCTGGCGTGTCATTGCTCCCCTCCTCCATGCCCCAGTCCCGAGGCTGGGCAATACCTTTCTGTCCTAAATTATGATTATGCCCACTAAGTCTCATACATATGCATAAGAGTTCCAACTCCTTTTTCCTTATCCCTACTTCCACAGCCCCCACAATTTAGGGGTGCTCTATCTCTCATTGGCTATCTCCTTAGTTCCCCTTATTCTCATTAACATCTACTTTCTTGAGTTACCATAGCAACTTGAGGTTACTACAGAATCCTCCAAAATATTTCTATCAGGCATCTGTGATATTAACTGACACATTGCTGCATATTTTCCAGTTGATTGTTCCATATTTGCCAGAAGATCAATACTTGACACATCTTTCACTGCAATCTTACACGTTACTGGTACAGATTATCTTTCAATTAACTAGTCATGCCACCATCTTTCAAGTCTAAGGCCTTATATGGCTAAAGCTGAATACATTACAGAAGAGATGTCAAGTGTTGGCTCTCCTTCGGAGTGAGATTTAAAACCCCAGTGAGTGAGATTCAAATCTCCGATGAGTGAGATTCAAGGCCAAAGAGTGAAACTGTCCAGGTGGTTTGTTAGGTCATTGCTTAAATCAGGGACTCTCATCTTTGGTCCTTGGAGACATCCAATATTCTGGGTTTTTAATCCAACCAGCACTTAGTAGTTGTTTTAAAATGTACACTGTTTAGTGTTGCATATGAAACATAACGTCCTTATTTATACTAAAGTCCTAATGTCCAAAATGTCCTAATTCATGCTAAAGTCTATGGCATGTCAGAATTCTATATACTGTGTAAACCAGTGGATTTTAATAAAACCAGTTCTTTGTTGGCTGGAACAAAAACCTGGATGGACCAGAGTTAATAACCCCTGGTTTAGGCACACAGAACAAGAGAAATATTAAAAAATAAACTGTTTTTATATAAACATAAAAAAGAAAATTGTTTTATCAATACAACAAAATGTTTATTTTGCATATCTCCTTTTCATAGTGATCAACCCTTTGAAAAACACTTTACTGTACAAATATTATTTGGTTTGTATATTACTGCTCATATTACATGTGCAGCTAACTAAAATAATGTAATCAGATTCCAAAAAAAAAGCAAAATTAGTTAATTAAAATTAAATAATTAAAATGGAGCACAATCAAACAATGCATTAAATGAATGTAAAAATAAATAAAGTAATTAAATTGAAGTCAATTAATTTGAAGCTAACAAACCATAGATAAAGGACTCAGATTCCACATTTCTTTAATATCTAGTTTGGTTTCACATTTTATTCCTGTGCTTTGTTATATTGTCATGTGCCTCACTTGCTGTTTTTATAACTTCTTTTGGTGGCTCAAGCTTGAAACTTGGCTCAGGAAATGCCAGCTTCACTTGGATAATAGAGGACAGTGTCCTGTATAGTTCAAGCTTTGATCTGAATGGTGTCTTATTCTTTCGGACAAGACTGAACATTCTCTCTTCTTCTGCATTTGAGTGGAGGCAAAACTGGGCAGTAATGGGAACTTGAGAAGACCACTAGGGCTTTTGACATTGCTAAGCTATGCCCCCACCTGCACATCTACTAATGTAATATATGCCATCATGTGCCAGCAATGCCCCTCTGCCATGTATATTGGCCAAACTGGACTGTCACTATGCAAAAGAATGAATGGACACAAATCAGACATAAAAAATGGAAACATCCATAAATCAGTCAGACAGCACTTCAATCTCCCAGGACACTCTGACTTGAAAGTTGCCATACTTCTACCAAAACACTTCAAAAACAGACTTCAAAGAGAAATTGTAGAGCTCGAACTGATCTGCAAACTCGATACATTCAAACTGGGTCTGAATAGGAACTTGGAATGGTTTTCTTATTACAAGAAGCAATTGTTACTGTTCACACATTCTCACCTTCTAATCAATGATTGTGAATAGGCCTTAGCCACTCTTCCTGTATGGACTTGGCTATTACTTACCCTCCATTGCTGTTCCTTCTCCTTGGTTGTATATATATACCCCCTATCTGATTTTCATTCCCTGCATCTGACGAAGTGGGTTACGGGCCATGAAAGCTTATGCCTGCAGAAATTAAATTTGTTAGTCTTTAAAGTGTACAGGACTCTCGTTATTTTTGCTGTATACAGAGTAACACTGCTACCCCTCTGGAACTTTATGCCCACACTGTGTCCATCCTGTGTGGCACAGTCGTGTTATCTGGGTCGGTTTGTAGTGTGGCCTCATCCCATGCACAGAGAGGGATATCTGATTTCTGCATCAACTGGTAATTACCAAACTCCATTTGCAGTGTCTCTGTCTCAGGTGGAGAGAGACTGAATGTGTGCTGGTATCTGCCAACAAAGTGTTCAGCCTGTTCAAAAGTGCAGTTTTCCCTAATATCAAAATTCACAAATGTTGCCATCTTTAACATTTCATCATTCAAAGGCAGTTTCTCAAATGTGCACTTGGCCACACTAATATAAACTGCTCTGACTGCATGGAAGAACTTCTGTTTTGCAAGAGGACTGATATCTTCTTGCTCTTCCAATTTCTGTGCAACCTGTTTTGTGTCCAAGCCTACAAACAGACGTGTCTGGAATCTGATTGTCAGAAGTAGCAAAGCCTACATCTGCAAGGGAGGCAGCATTTTTCATCACTTGCACCTGAGTAAACTTTCCTAGCAATTTTCTCCCAAAAGTAGAAAGCACACCATCTACCATAAGAATATAAGGATCTTCCCTCTGCAGAAATGTGTTAGTGGTGCTAAACACTGGGCAGACAGATCAACTTCTGTCATAGGATCTCTGAAAGCAGAATTTAGTCGCTTGAACCTTGCACAGCTATCAACAGCAGACAAAGAGTAGCTTTTGAGAGGTGCATACTGCTGCAACCATTTGTTAATAGCTACTTCCAGGCTAAGCCATCTCGTGTGAACATGCTTCAGAAGCTGTCTGTATTCAACATCACAGAACTACAGAACTCTTCCAAGAATGACTTTTGTTCTGTCAAAGTAATAGTAGCAATTAATACCTAAATCTTCAACATCATATCCTGACACTTTAGGAAACTGTGAAGCACCAACAAGCACCAGCCATGTACTGGATGATGTGGCATGGACTGCCCATGAAAAACACCCACACATTTGAATCAGTGCCTTCACTGAATTATTCTCACCCATATTTACACTGGCATTATCTAGAAAACCCAACACCGTTATTGCTGGTGTCTCATGTGACGTCATTCTCACACCAATTTTGGAAAAAAGATTTCTTCTGCAGCGGCTGCATGAATGCCAAAAGTGAGGCATAAGTCAAGTAACTGTGTTTTCACAAGGTGTTTCCTCCTTGTGAGTGGATTTGTTTTTTCTCAGCCTGTGTCATTAGAGCCATCAAGAGAAAGAGAAAAAGCTTCAATCTTAATTTGCCTCACAAGAAACTCCTGGAAATAAGGAACAATGGCACCATCCTGCATACATGATGAATTGGTTCTTGCAGATGCATAATGTTGAGCAATCTGGCTGTCAGGGAAGATATCTTTAAACAGGGGGCTCAGGTGGTCTGCAATATTGTGCTGTGCAAACAGAGTTGTAACTTTCACCTGGGGAAAAAATTCAACATTTCTATTTTGTACATAAACAAGATGTAATATATAAAAATAAATAACTGAATATTTGATCAAAGTTAAATATAAAATTGGGAAATCATTAGACAATTAAAAAAATTCAAACAGTATAATAAGGTTTTCATAAACATGTATGTTGTTAAAATGATACAAATAGCAAATGGATTTTTTATGTGACATAAGGATTGCAAGTTTGTGTCTGTGTAACTTCATATATAAAACATACTATATTTTAATAATCCTGTTGCCTTGGATAAAGGCATCAACAAAATTAATTATTTAATTACCATTTAACCCTCATCAAGAGGCACTGAAAACTGTACAGAAAACAGATAATTTTGGACCCAATAGAATTAATTCATAAAAACAATCAAAACTTTCTGAAAGAACATTGCAAACAGAGTTTGTGACAAACTACTAGAAATAAATTACTATATTACCAAAAAAAAAAAAAAGTCAGCAAACAAATTACTGCTCGGGAACCCAAGTGCTCTGAAGAGGGTTAATAATAAATTATTAATCATTAATTAATGACAAAAACAGTTATTATAATTATTAAACATAGCTGACTTACTTTATCAGGGATTTGCCAAAGTACAAAAGAAATTCATGGCTGTGAAGACACTGCTCCAATATTTGAGTGGTGTATTTCACTTTCCAGATAGCAAGTTACATCTTTTTCACCTTGATGGCCGCAAGACAGCTCCTAATGACACAGTGTACATTTAAAAAAAGGAGTCTTGCCTGCTATCGGGAGAATGAAGGGCCATGAATTTGTCTAGTGTGGTTTAAATTTTGAACTGCATTTTGCAGAACCTGCAAACTTTCGATCAAGTCCTGCTCATTTTTTAGGTGAACTCGTATTTTTTTTACCGTTAAATATTCGGATGCACAGAGCCCCCCTGCGTAGCCTCCTCTCTCCTTGCCCATGGGTGCATAGTTTCCATGGTTACCATAGTACACAAGCTTGGAAACCCGCTTTCCAAGCTTTAAGACCTGTGCCTGAGGCCCCGGATGTATTGTTATCTCTTGCAGAGCCTGAGTAACAATAATTTAAATATTTATATATTTACTCAAAATGCATGAGATAAGCTTTGGAATGTATGTGAGAGAGAGCTAACATGCTAATATGTGAGTCTCATGCCCAGTGAGTAAGACTTGACATGTCTGTTACAGACCTGAAGCATGTAGGCCCTGTGTTACAACATTAATTAATACTTATATTTCACCTCCATATCCTAAATATATTGAATTTTATTCTTGGCTACATTGGACTAATTGGGAAGTTGGATTTTCCCCATATTCTTGTCAGGATTTTGGTCTTTGAGTCAGGTCTGTCCCGCTCTAATAGGCCATTTTTTGATCAAATGAAGACTGAGGCTCATTGGAACTCTGCCTACAGGACAGACATACGGTCATGCACAGAGGATTTATTTTAGATCCAAGGACAGGGACATTTAAGATCTATTTAATCTTCAACTATTTTGTTATGTCCTTATATACCATAAAAAATTGCTTTCAGCACTGAGATTGCAAGAACTGATAGCAAATTTGACACAAGCTATTTTCTCCTAGGTGTTTTCTCTCCCCTTCATACACAACCTGTGAAGCACTGAATAAAAAAACTTCATAGAACTGCTTTTCCTATTTTCCTGATCAAAGAAGCTATATTGTGTTGTAGATCATCCCCAGCTGTGTCAGCCTGCCCACAATATATTTTATGATGTAAAACAACTTTAATGACACAGCTGAACTTGTCAGCCACAGAAATGTGAAGAGAGGAAAGAGATGTATTTGTGATAACCAAGGTCAGAGGAAAGGTTTTTATTTTTAGGGAGGGAAATGGTTATTAATCTTTTTAAAGGTTTGGTTTTTCAGACAGAAGTTTTAGGTGAGGTACTTAGAGCGGGATCCACAAAGGGACTAAGGCGTTGTAATGCAGAGCATCACCACACCTAACTTTTAGGTGCCTAGAAAATCACAGGCACAACACTGTGATCCACAAAGCCAAGTTAGGTGCATAAGCTCCCTACATAATGAATCGGGAGAGACAGGGGCATTAGAATGTGATCTACAAAAGACAGCATTTTAGGTGGGGTGCTGCCTAAGGTAGCCCCTAAGAGAGGCTGAAGAGAAGGGTGTGTCCTATGCCCTGCCCCTCTTTCAGAGACAGGTGCCTCTCTGCAGCCTGGATATAGGTGCCTATTTCCATTTAGTGATTTATGAATGGGACCCAGCTGCCTGCAGTCAGGTGGCAATGGGTAGATTGTGAGAATGAGTTAGGCACCTGTTTTGCTTTGTACAGAAGACAAGCCCACCTTATAACTTTGAGACTAGTGATTAGAGAACTGACCTGGGATGGGGAGATACAAGTTCAATTCCCTGCTCCCCCAGGCAATACCATTTAGTATTTATCCATAGTGGAACAGTCATTGGGACATATAGAGCAAGCAAGAGAAGGACTTTTTAGTCCTGTGGTTAGAGCACACAGCTAGGAGGTAGGAGATGCTGGGGCCATTCCCCCTGTTCCAACCATTCTTTCATAATTTAACTATGGTGGAACACCTTCAACACAAGAGACTGCATGAGTCCCACATCAGAATACCCCATAGCTCAATGGTAGAGCCTTGTCTTACAAGATAGGATTTGAACAGGAGTCTCCTTTTGTCCCTTGGGTTGGGAAGGGTGGGGAAAACTGATGCTGGGTCTCCCATATCCCAGATGAGTGCTCTAACCACTAGGCTAAAAGTTATAAGATGGCCAGTGGCACCAGTTCCTCCTCCAGCCAGATTTTGAATGTGACCTGATCTGGTAGACATGCTCAGAGCCACCTGCCATTTCAGGCCCCACAGGTGAGTTAGGTGGCTAAGTGGCTGGTTGTCTTTCCCTAGTTTATGAATTGCTCTGAGACTTAGGCAGGAGCTGGTATCTAGGTGCCAGGCCGCAGTAACCATGCCCAGAAGCTGAAACATGAATGCCAAAGGAGCTTTTACCCTGAAAACTTAGGCACCTAGTGAATTTAGGCACCTACAGCTTTCAGTGGGAGGTTTGTGGATCACAGGGAGCCAAATCAGGGGGGTAGGTGCTTAAGTCTGGGGTTTAGGCATTTCAGTAATTTTGTGGATCCTACTCTTAGTGACTGAATTTTGTGTGGAGAGGTCATTATATCAGTGAGGCCAAAGAAAACATGCAAGTGCTGCAGGTCAGCACAATCACAGATAGTTTCATAGTCTTATGGAACCTCTTTGTGGAAGGTGGTTGTAGTATTTTGCATTGTTAAAAGCCACTGCAGTATCCAACAGTAATAATAAATTAATAAATAGTATTTAGCACTTGTTTTTCATCTGTACTTTTCATCTGTGCTTTTACAAACCTTTACAAAAGGTTATGCATTTTTATCCCTATTTTACTGATAGGGAAACTGAGATACAGATGTATGCAACCAGGTGGTGAGATGTGTTCATGGATTTTTGTCTGCTTCTGTTTTTGGATGTCAACTTGAGACACCTTGGGCTTGATTTGCAGAGGTGCTTGGCAGCAACAGCTCTAATTAACTTCAATGGGAGTGTTGGATATCTAGCACCTCTGAAGATTGAGCACAAGGCATTGTTGTTGGTTTTCATTTAAAAAAATGAAAAACCGCAATTTTCTAGAGGGGTTGGGACATTTTCCAGCAAGTTGTAACATAGAATAAAAATAATAATTCTTTCTCTCTTTCTCTCATATAGGGGCAAGTGCCCCAGGTCTCTCTAGCCTAACGGCCTATGAAAGGCTTTTGAACAAACTATGTGGAGACAAGACAGTGAGATAGCTGTGGAAGAGATGTTTTAGGCTAACGACCCGGAGGAGGAAATGAAGAGAAGTGGCAAAGCAAAGTAAGTAGCTGTGGACAATGAGGGAGATACCTGTATTATTTTTTATGAATATGATATGCACTTTAGTTTACGTGCTTGATGATATTATGTGTCACTGCACAAAGTTAAATCAAAGGAAGCTATTTGTTTTCCCTTAATAGGAAATGAATCAATTACAGAGAAAAGGTAGCCATGGAAAATACAAAGGGTCCTTAAGAAAACAATGGGGGAGCTATTAATTGAGAAATACCTACCTGGCTGTCTCTAGCCAGGTTAACTGGCTATTTTTTCCAAGGTTAGAATTTAGGATCAAAAGGACAACAAAGCAAGAAAAACCCTTGCCCATAGAGGAAGTGGGGGGGAGTGGACAGCAGCTGCTGGAGTCGAGCCTTTGATAGAGTCACACTGAGAGAATGCAGAAGCAGCAGTCTCTTTCTCCCAGCTAAAAAGTAGGGGTCCTTTGCTGGGTGGAAAGGATGAAATTTAGGTAAGAATAGATGCAGAAAGTCACTTGTCGTTTTAACCTTTTAAAGGTTCTCAGCTTGCTATGAACCTCTGGGTGAATAAATAACAAATGTGTTGTGAAGCAGCTGTTTTTGAGTCACTTTAATCTACTGATGATCACAATGGTTGAAATGTTGCAGATGTTGACTGCTAATTGTAGGGTTTCTGGACTGGAATCCAGAGTAGTAGGTGGGCTCAGGTTTCCCTACCAGCCACTGGGAAAGTGGCACAGAATTACAGAAGACTGCCCGAGACAACACATGGGCAAATTATCCAGTGGAACTTGGCTACCTTTGAAGATGAAAACTGCATAGGAACTGGCCAGAGGGCAAGCTATGAGGAGGAGTAAAAACCATCACATACTCTGTCACAGTCACTTTGAAACCAAAAAAGTATAAACCGAATATAGTTTTTAAGCTAAAAGAAAAATGTCTTCAATAAAAATGGCACTTACTGTACACATACAAAACTGTCACCAGCATGTTTCAGTCCAGGCTTCTCCTACCATAGTTTAAAATGTATTAAGAAGAAAACAAAACAAAATAAAAATCAGGTATACAATTCATCATATTGCTACAATTTTGTCCATGGAACATAACCCAGCCTTAAACTTCTCCAGCATAATGAACAATTTATCTGCTGGCCCTTGTAACAGCTAAAAATCTCTTTGCAGTGGTATTAATCTGGGTACATCTATATAAGAAGACAAAGCACAATACACAAAGAACCTGACTGCTGGAGAAAATAATATTTCATAACAAACCTTGAACAAAATGCAAGCAAGTATGCAAAGAAATAATATATTAGATACATTGGTGCTGCTACTCTTCTTACTTACACAAGTTTTTCACCAGGGTGACTCTGGTAGTGTCAGCAGCTGTTCCTGGTTTACACAGGTAGATGGGGAGTGGGGAAATGGGCCTATTGCATTTTCATATAGATCCTTCAAATCAATGTGAGTTTTACCTGAACAAAACTTATTTGAGGAGATTCTCTGAAGAGACTGATTGGTCTGAAATGAAAATAAGAACTGGCCTGAACCTTCTTCTCTCAAATTCTGACCTTTGACTTTGACAGCTGGTTGGAAAACAGTGAATATTCCCAGTTGTCAATAGTCCCAAGTTTTTTTAAACTTCAAATTTAGAAATCTGAAATTGTGGGCAGCTGCCAATAGTTTTTTTAATGCTTCATTTATTTGGAGGGTAAAATTTTCAAAAGTGCCTAAACTTAAGTCTACACTACAAACTTTGGTCAACACAAGTTATGTTAGTATAAAGCTGCTGCAGTTATTATAACAGTTGTGTGCAGGCCTACCTG
The DNA here is from genome assembly GCA_007922155.1 of Mesoclemmys tuberculata. Lineage (NCBI taxonomy): Eukaryota > Metazoa > Chordata > Testudines > Chelidae > Mesoclemmys > Mesoclemmys tuberculata. Next base: position 2,984,871 of record ML675690.1, on the reverse strand, counting down.
ATTCCCCGTGTCTGTGCTGCACATAATCACTGGAAGTGCTTGTGTCAATGCACAGGGCGTTTAATTGGGCATCCTATGGCACATTGTCTTTTGGGAAATAATGGCCATGCCTGGTGGGGCAGAAATGAGTTGTGCAGGGGTGACTGTTAGCAAGGGGCCAAGTTTCATGCATGGAACTTTCTCCATCCCATAATGTTATCCATAGTCCATAATTTTTGTGCTTTTTAACACCAATGAATCTGTGCAGCACTTCTTGCTTGCCTCCATCTCTGACAGAATCATGAAGCCTGCCCAGCTCTGCAGTATTGTCACAAAAGTTGCAAACACAGGGCGAATGAAACTCCAGTATTTTTAGAGCCACAGAGGGAACTGCAATAACAGGAGACATGGTGATTTTGTGTAGGACAGGTGCCTGTGGGACACAATGAAAACCAATTCAAAGTTGGTGGTGGCATTCACAGGGCAGCTGCAGACAGTGGAAAGCTGCTTCTGGGCCTGAGAAATGAGCACTGACTAGTGAGATCACATCATAAGGCAAGGTTGGGTTGATAATGGCTGCAGAACTTTCAGATGCAAAAGGCCACATTTCTGCCTCTGTGTGCCAAACTCATCCCAGCTCTCCCGCACAGGGGCACCACAATGAGAGCTGCAGCGACAGCTGAGAAGTGAGTGGTAATAGATCTGTGGCAGTCTGCAACACTGAATTGCTACCAGTCAGTGGGAAATCAGTTTGGATTTGGAAAATCCACAGTGCGGGCCCACTGTCATGCAAGTGTGCAGGGCTATTAATCATCTCGAGCTGTGCACAACTGTTGCTAACAGTAGCATAATGTGCAGCACATAATGGATGGATTTGCAGCCATGGGATTCCCGAACTGCTGTAGAGCAATACACAGCACAAATATCCCTATTTTGGCACATCCCACTTTGACCTCAAAGGAAAGGGACTCCTCTATGATTATGCAAGAACTTGTGGCTCACCGGAGATGCTTCACCGACATCAATGTGAGCTGGTCAGGGAAGGTGTATGGTGCCCCATCTTTAAGAGCACACAACTATTCAGAAAACTGCAAGCAGGGACATTCATTCTTTCCTGATCAGAAGATTACTATTGGCAATGTTGAAAGGCCCATAGTGATCCTGGGGGACCCAGCCTGTCCCTTGCTTTCCTGGCTCATGAAACCATACACTGGCCACCTTGACACCACCAATGATTGGTTCCTGGCCAAATGACAGTTGAATGTGCTTTTGGTAGAATGAAGGGATGTTGGTATTGTTTCCCACAAGATTGGAACTCAATAAGAAAGTTATCCCAAAGGTCATCGCTGTCTGCTGTGTCCTGCATGATATCTGTGAGGCAAAAAGGGGGAAGTTGCCAGTTGGGCATAGGTGGAGTGGCTGGCTAATGAGTTTGAACAGCTAGACATGACGGCTATTACAAGAGCCCAGTGCAGAACTATGTAGCTGAAAGAGGCCTCGAAAGAGCATTTTGCCAGCCACAGTACTGTGGGGTGGGGTTGACTGTGCTGTTTTGGGGGTGCTGATGTTTATGAATTTATTTACATTTATGAATGTAACACCGTTTGTTAATGCACCTATTAATTTTGCAGTGCTTGCTCTGTATTTATTGTTATGCTGTGTTTGTCACTAACCCTATCAGGTGTGTCACACTGTACAATATAAGTAAGGGGTTCTTTCCACAGGGGGAGACATTCTGCAACATGTGTTGTGAAAAAATAAAGATGAGTTATTTACCAGAAAAAATAGACTTTTATTGCATACCAAAACCAGTGCAAAAAACCCCAATGTACAATTAAAAACAAATACAATAAATACTTCTGAAATAAACTAATGGAACAGAACTTAACAAGGGGAAAGAGATTTATGTCTATTTGCGTGTATTTTGGCCATACGTTCAGCAACCGTGGCTCTCACAAGTCACTGTATGTGAAGCTGTGGTTCTTCTGACTGTCCCTCGCTGTGGAGTGGTCCTGTGGGACCCAGCCTCTCCCTGGATGTATCAGTGTGCCAGACTTATCCCAGCCCTCCAGCACAGGGATACTGGAATAAGTGCTGCATTGAGAGTTGAGAAATGAGTGGCAATCGCATGGTGAAAGCCTGTAAAAGTGGATTAATGCTTGTCAATGGGAAATCGTTTTTGAGTTGGAAAATCTGCAGTGGGGGCTATTGCCATACATGTGTGCCGGAACATTTATCATCTCCTGCTATGCATGCATTTAAAGTCAGAACGGAAAGTGAATGTTAAATTTCAGAACTCCCTTCCCTTGTTCCCCTAAAGTTTTAAACAAGATATTCTTATTGATGCTTCAGCTCTGGAGCTCACAGCACCATCCTTGATTCACAGTAATGGATAATATGACCAGGGGTGAGGTGGGGGAAATGTGGAAGGAACTGTTTGGTTATATGAAACAATACAACAGCATTGCGCTTTGGTGCTATTTTTAACTGGTGGTGGTGATTTTAGCTGATATCTCACACCTGAGGGTAACAAAAGCTGAGAGACCATATCTCCTCCTGGTGTCCCAAAGCTGCCTGGTTCCCTATGCAACTAGTCTGTTTACAGCAATGGTGCCTGCTGAAGTCATTGTGCACTGGTGTGGGAAAGTGATTCCCACTGCAGAAGAAGAAATAAGACTGATATCCCTAGAAATCTTTGGGAGAGGATTGCAGAATGCCTCCTTTAAAGTTTCATCGAGATCTCTGAGGAGGATTCAAGACACATCCCAGTTGACATGAACAACATGAAGCCCCCTGCCTAATGTTATAGGGGAATAAAAAGTTCATAGCTATGCCTGCATGGCCTCTTCTTCTACAGGCTCAGGAGACCCAATACCTTCTGTCTACTTTAGGCAAGAGCAGTCTTTGTAACCCCTGAGCAATGGAGTTCACAACTGTGACTAGAGCGGTTAGTGTCAGGCATTGTGAGACAGCTGCTGGAAGACTGTTAGGATTGACAGGTCACACATTGTCTACACCTGAACTGTGTTGACCACAATATGTTGACCATGGCTCAATGCCATTCAGTAAGGTGGTGTTACTGTAGCAGGGTGTTTATTGCAGTAGGAGACAAATTTGAGGGTGGACACATGCATAAATAGGTTGATATAAAGGAGCTTATGTCAACCTAACCTTGTAGTGTAGACCTGGCCTTTGGAATTTAAGTCTCATTGAAAGTCCAGTCAATGAGACTTAAGTGCCTAAGTCATTTAGGTACTTTTGAAAATTTTACCCTCAGGCCACAGAGCAGGACAGTAACAGAGGCAAAAATGGAGCCCTGATTTCTGCAGTCCCAGCTAGACTGAGTTCTTTAGGGCTTGGGCTCATTGCAGGGCTAACTTGAATTATAACTTGAATGTTGCCTCTTTTTACACACACATACCCTTAATGTGGGTGTTCTCGTGCTTTTAACTCGAGTTGGCTGGCCAGTGCACATTGGCTATTGTTCCTCAGGTGCTACGACAAATCGCTCCATGCTACTAATGCTATCAGTATGTGCAACTTGAATGTTATTTCACAGATCGCTGTCTCACATGAGAGGCGTGAACTCGCATATAGATAACTCTGCAGTGAAGCCATAACCTTAAGCAGTATCCTGAGTGCAAGAGTTGCCCTAATTCAAGTGACACACAATCTATGGCCAAATTCACTGCTGCACAGGAGGAGTGTGCTGGCTGCACAAAGAGCAGGCTGGACCCTGGGAAAAGTAAGCCAGATTCTCTACACAACTTTTAGGGGCTGAAATTGTTCCCTCTCCTTCAACTATTACAAAAAAGGATAAGCTGTCTTCAGTTTATTTTCAATCTCAACTCACTCCCCTGGCACCTGAAATCAGTATCATTCAAGATAATTCTTCACTTGAATACGTTTACTTTATTTATAAGGAGAAACCATTTTTTACCTGGAGGAGCTGTGAGGTCTTGATAAAAATATGTTCTGGGACTTCCTTTCAAATCTCCCCTATAGTAAATCTGGACCTTCTCACTAGGCTCTCCTGTCAAAAGTTTGTTTGTTATCCAGTAGGCTTTCAGTCTTCTTAATTCATTCACACTTTCATTTGAAATTCACATACATTTTAGCCTTATGACTAGCAAAGAATTCAAGGAAACTGCTGATTGCATTATATACTTATTTGACACTGGCAGTCTATCAATTTATTCGCATGTGTCTGCTTACCTAAATGCTACTTTTATTATGGCTTCTGCACAAAAGCAGGCTTTTCACTCTAACGTTCTACCCCAACGTAATGGCTCCTGCTCTTTAAAGCCCAGCTATTCAGCCTTGGAGAGTTACTTTGTCATAAAGAGAGGTGCGCAATGTTATGTCTTGGCATTGCATCTCATCTTTTAGAGACACTGAAAATGTACATATTTGCAGATTACTCTGCAAAGAATCATAGAGGAGATTTGATTTGGCAGAGGATATGAAAGGTGGGGCAAACCTATTCAGTTATCTCATTTTCACTGGCCAGAGCAGAATTATCCTTTACAGTGTGCACCTGAGTATTTGCCCAGTCAAGTGTTAAATGATTTAAGCACAGTATTTTCCTACAACTAAGGAATCTTCCATTGACAAATACATTCCTCTTTCTGGAGCCAGTGACCCAAACTCCAGGTTGTAGCTGAGGAGTAATTGGTGCAGCTTGGGACGGAGGTGTTGGTACACAGATGGCTTTCTACTTTTTTGCTGTCCTCATTCTGGTGCTGGTTCATTTTCTGGCATAATGTAGAGCCATCCAAAGACTACTGCAAGTCACACAGTCTGCCAGTGGTACCAAAAGAACTGCCTCAGCTGTTCTTTTTATCCTACTCTAGTGGGCCTGTAGTTATTTATATAGCTTCAAAATTGACGGGGAGCCTTTGTTAAAGCCACAGAGCTTGTCTTCACTGCAGTGTTAGTTTGAGGGATAACACGAATGTTGCCTTGAATCAAATTCACGTCCACACATGCACAAATCACTAACTCTAGTTAGGGGTGCTTTAAGCTTGAGTTAGCTGGCCCATCAGGGGATATGGGTTGAAACTTCACTGCTGTGGATGCTCAACCTCTAGTAATGCAGTGGGAATACAAGCACTGTGTGTTGTTAATCCAATCACTCAGTGCCTCTTCAGCATTATTTTGCAATGTGACCGCTCTCACAGAAGCAAGGCTAATTTAAGAGAAGTTAACTTTGTTGTAGGAAACCCCTGCCCCACGTCCTCTGCGGCTGCAAGCCCCACTCCAGATCCTGGCAGCTGTGCCACAACGCGGTCCAGGACCAGCTGGTGAAAGCCATCCCAGCCCACCTTGGAATGGTCGCCATAAACTCCACTTTCCCCAGATCCAACAGCCCGCTGAGGCCTGACATCATCATCACCGACGAGGACCAGAAGAAGATCGCCATTTGAAAACAGGACTCTGGCCTTTCATGCGTCCCAGGCTCATAAGGAGGAGAAGTACGCCCCCCTGGCCGATGTCCTGAGAGTGAAGGGCTACAAGGTCCAGATCTACGCCCTGATCTTCAGAGGCCTGGGTGCATAGGACCCCGCAACGAGGGTGTGCTGTGGTCCTGCGTCGTTGTCTGGCGTTACGCCTGACTGATGCGGTGCCTCATGGTGTTTGACAGCATCCAGTGGTCCCAAGACATCTACATCAAGCACATCACTGGATACAGACAGTACTGTGAAGAGTAAGCTGGAGCACCGCTGTGAGGAACTTATCAACTTAATAACTATTTGCACCACCCCACTGACTCAATGAGGGACATTTCACTAATATGGACTTATCTGCTTCCCTCTAACCGCACCCCATGTAACTCTTGTAATATGTCATGTTCCCGAATTACTGTTCTATTAACTCTATTAACCGTGAAACCCATTACTACACCCCATCCAGGATACCACAAGTTATGCTTTTGTTGCACTCCCTGACTCCCTTCCAAACTCTCTACCCGCTAATAACCTGTGCCTTCTGCCTGGATGTTCAATGCTCTTCGTTTAAACTCTGTACCTGCTCATTTTGAAAAATTATTATCTTTAATAAAAATTTTAAATCAAACTAACTCTGCAGCAAAGACTTACCCAAGCAAGCTTTGTCTTCACTCCAGAAAAATTAGTGTGTGTGTTTACATCAAGATAGCTATCTTGATATAAAATGCTAGTAGAGGAAAAGTTCCAGAGGGGTAGCCGTGTTAGTCTGTATATAGCAAAAACAATGAGAGTCCTGTAGCACCTTAAAGACTAACACATTTCTGTGGGCGTAAGCTTTTGTGGGCTGTAACCCACTTCATCAGAAGAAAGGCATAGTGAGGTCAGCCTGGGATTTACCTTGACATCAAGATAGCCACATGTTTTAATTTTTTGAAGGGACTTCACTGTCTTGAATAAATGTGAATGTCCAGTATGCAGATGAAGGAGATATGCCCACACTTTGAATATGAATCAAAAGTAGTTAATGAATAGAATTAAAAATCTGTGTGGAAAGCAAGTGATTAAGAAATTTTGCCTTGCTGACAAATGCAAAGGACAAAGACAGTCGTGCCCAGATTTCTGTATTCCATAATAAATTCCAATTCTAATTAAACATGGCTGTGATTTTCAACATCAGGGAAATTTATGGAGCTGTACATATATGAGGCATGAGCTTGTGAATGACTTGTGTCTTCTATTTATTTAGGGGATGGGAGAATATTGTTATGGATGAACTTTGCCAATTTATATTTGTAGTGGTTAAAGAAAGCACTATGGGCCAGGTGTTTTGGACCTTCTTCATAGTTGTGCTATTGATTCACTGAGTGACATTGAACAAGTCAGTTGCTTTATCTGTGACTCAGTTTTCATATCTGTGTGAAATGATGCTTTGACAAGGTATAAAGAGAATCCTTAAGTTACAGTATGTAAGGAGTTACAAGTAGAACACAGGTTTCCTGCTCATCATCACATGGGTGAGCTGAGGTGGAATTAAAAATAAACATGATGCCACTGCATGGAAATTTATTTAGGAGGAAGGTGAGCTTTCTCCTTCTAGCTTGCTGAAATTAAACATTCCTTTTAGATTTTCTCTGACAGAAAATTCCACTGAAATTGATCTTTTCATGCAGAAAATTTCCATTTCGACATCACTTCATTTGTCAACAGGAAAATGTTTTATTCAGAATGTTTTTTAACAGTCCTAGCTATGTTGTTTTTAATGGACCCTTTCTGCCTCCATTGCTGCCTCTTATTCATTTTGTGTGTTGATGCTGATGGTAGGTAAAAACAGTCACAGATAGAGCAATGGTTTTTTAATGCAGTGAGGGTACAGTCTATCCAAACCACATCTCATCTTGTCATTCTCACTTCCTCCAGGACATCTCACTGCCAACTTGCTCTTAACTCTGTCCCTCCCTACCTGTATACCCAAATCTTTTACCATGTTACTCCCCCTCTTCTGCTCTGCTGACAATGTCAGCCTGACTTGTCAGTTTCCATACAAACAACTCTGTGCCTACTTCCATACTGCCTATGACAAGGTGGAACATTTTTCCTGAACTGATCTGTAAGGTCACTATCCTTTCCTCCTTCAGATTGTTCTCGAAGACGCACCTCTGCCATTTAAGAATACCTTTAAGAAATCAGCCAGTTATGCTAGAGTGTGGGGCATATAGTGGCTCATAATTTATTACACACATCATTATGCAATTCTATGTATGTTAATAGCAAGTTGATATATTTGGTCATCTCTCTTTTTAATAATAATACCTATCTCTTATATAGCTTCACGTGGCATGTATCAATGTCAAAGCAGCTTTTGATTCAGTCGGCAAGTCAGCAGTTTGGCTTGCACTGAAAGGAGTTGTCATCACAACTGTTCAGTTAAATATAGCGCATAACCTTCACAACAGTATGGTGCAAAAGTTCATGTTGATTCCTGACTTTCACCATGTTTCTACACTACCTCAAGTGTGTGGCTGGGATACATTGTCACCCTGGCACTATTCTGTCAAGCTCTTGATATTAAGACTTGCTGTTCCACATGTTGAAGTATTCACTGGCCAAGGCTAGGCTGATGCTGCTGTCTTTCTTGTGGACAAGCCAGAGTACTTCAGTCCCACCCTTCAAGGTTTCCAAGACATCATCCACACTGTGGGGTTCAATGTCTCACGGCAGAAGACCAAAATCCAGAATCTTGGAGCTGAGCAAACTGGACCCATGTGCAGGTCAGGTAGAGCACCATGAAGAGCATTGACGAGTTCATCTACCTAGGCTGTAAGCAGAGCTCAAACAGTTGAAGCAAACCAGACATCCTCCAACAATTAGATCGTGCTGCCTCCTGCATGAAATCCATGTCTCACCTCTGGATGCAAAAATGTTCAGGATTTGTCAAACCTGTGTGCTGTCTGTATTGACATATGAGTCAGAAACCTGGGACCCTCTTTCAGGCCGAGTTGGAGTGGCTGGAAGCATTCATATGCACTTTCCGTGCCAAATCCTGCATGTAAAATGATTCAACTTTGTGCAAAATGCCATAATGTTGCAGAGATCTGGCCTGCCTCCAGTTGCTCACTATATTCAGAAGTGGCAATGCATGTTCTTTGGCCATGTCCACAGAATGGACAAAAACACCCCAACACGCTGCTCTCAAACTCTTTACTGATGTCTGAAGGGGTACATACCTTGACCCTCTGTGATGTTGCTATCCCAGAGATTTGTGGATTCAGCAAGATCTGGGAACTTCACTATATGATGCCATTGACCATGAATATTCTGGTTTGGGCAACAGATCTTAGTAACTATGCACAATGAGTGGTTATGCTGTATAGGGCATTTTTCATCAGTAGATTTCAAAGGGCTTCAAAATTGTTAATGCTTCTCTTCATTACAAAGATGTTGTGAGGACAAATATATTATACTTCTCATTTTACTGATGGGGAACTGAGGCACAGAGAGAGAGAGAGAGACTAAGTGACTTGCTAAAGGTCACACAGAAAATCTGTGAGAGGGTAGAGAATTGAACCTGGCTTTTCCAAGTTCTAGGCTAGTATCCCAACCACTGGACCATCTTTCCCTTCTCCCAGACTCATCCCAATTTATGTATTTCAGATTGTGAACTCTTCAGGGCAGAGAATACACCTTCATATATGTTTATGCAATGCCTAGCACCATGTGGCCTAAATCTTCTTTCTTCACACAATTGTAGTGATATTAATAACAATTTATCCCTAAATATCTTCAGTAAATGTCTGTTTGCTGTATTTTAACCTTCCATTAAAACCACTTCATACCACAAAATGAAGTTCCATCTAATATTAACTATATACTTCTTTAATTGCAGTTTCTTCCTCTGTTGTGACCCAGTCCAACATAAGTCAGTGCGAGTCTTTCCGCTGACTTTAATGAGAGGTGGATGAGACCCCTAATGCTGTTTGTTCTGTTATACTTTGTGCCACTCGCCATGTATCTCATACGTTCCACAGTGACAGATATTTCTGACACATCATCATTGTCTACTTTTATTTCTCGGCCCATGTTTCACTTGCCTTTATCTTTTAAGCTTCTTCACAGGGCACAAAGACGGCTACTAATTCTTCATTTGTTCATAAAAATACAACAATTTACATATATGACAATGTGGGGATCTGTCTATGTTTATGAAAAATGTTCAATACTGGGGGACCTTTATGGGTATCTGTATCAGACTGCAGACTCCATTTTGAATGTGGGCTTGCTGCTTTCTCTGTTGTCCTGTTGCTTCCATGCTGGATTGGCATAAGCTTCACAATAGAAGGTTGTTAAGCCTTGAAGGTCCTCTATTCAGCTAGAAGCTCCCATGGACAAAGAGTTAGTTGATGGTCAGAAGAACCAGTCTGCATAGGTGGGCTGGTAACAAATCAGTGATCAACTGGTGAAGGCTTTGGGTCACCTGATAACCCCAACAGAGGGCCACCGGAAAAAGGGAGTGGTAGGTTATAAAAGAGAGGGTTGCAACAGCCATTTTGAGAAGAGAGCAGAAGTAGAGGAAGCTTGGGCAAGAGAGTAGAAGGACACTGGCTGCAGAGGTAAGAGTCATAATGACACTTCATGGTTCTTAAGAGAAGCTATGTGCAGGAAGGGGATCCTGGACTGCTCAGTGGGCTCTGCTCTAAGCCCAGAGAAGTATCCAGAGTGGTAAGGAAACTGAGGCATGGAAGTACATAGAGGTGTGTTTATTATTTTATTTAGAGTTGTGTATCTCTCGTGTTCTCTAAGTCAAGAGTAACTTTGTTTGTGCAAAGTCTGTCTGTATGTCTGGCTTTCGTGGTTGCTTCCCCCTGAAGAGGTGATTTCTGGGTGAGGCTGTGCGTATGCTACAAGTGAGTCTGAGGGGTCAGCCATATTCCCTGAGGCTAGATAGGGGAACTATGGGCACCTGGCTGTCAGAAAGGTGTGCTAAACAGAGGATCTTCTTGCTCAGAGTGTTCCTAGACACATGAGCCAGGGACAATGCCTGGAGTCTGTTCAGATTCAGGAGATTTAAAGCACAGGGGGCCCCAAACACAGCAGCTGGATGAGCATCAAGCCTGAGGGAACTCTACCAGGGCTTTTTTTTGTTGATGATAAATATTATGATTCACATTACTCAATCTCTAAGATTAGTAAGGGAAAAAATGATGACGGTATCTTTAGAGGAGGTGGTTAGCTATTGATTTAAAAGCAACATACACAACACAGTGAGAGAGAGATCGATGTCCACATACCCAACCGACATAAAAATTCAGAGCAACAATCACGGACTCATCAGCAATAGCAGGTGAGAGAGAGAGAGAGAGAGAGAGAGCAAGCACCAGGCTCAATCAATAATATTGTATCAAGTTTCTGTCAGTGACTGTGGCATAAATGCAACCGGAACCATCGACGAATCAGGGGTGAGGATATATACTGTACTAGTGAGAGAAACGCTGGAGGAGACTAATGGAAACAAATTATGTGATCAAATATGTGTCCTCATGCAAACCTCTCAGAGCCTTTCTACCTATTTGAGTCCTAACAGAAATAACAATACTTAGCCCTGCACCACATAGCAGGCTTCATCTGTGCAGCTCAGACTGCTTCACAAAGATTACAACGCCCTTCTGGGGCAGGGAAAAATTATCTGACTCACTTTATCGGATGGTTGAGCTGAAGCACAGAAGGGTCATAAGGCTAGATTGGGTCCATAAAGCCTTGGGTTCCCCTAAGAGATACCCACTGTATAAGGGAGTGCTAATACTGCTGCATGCATTTAAGTCCGATTCATGATTCTGCCTACTCCCCTCTCTGCCCCAGGGGTAAAATCTTGGTAGCAGCCCTGGGTTCTCCCAAGCATGCAGTAACATTGTGGGCTATGGGGGCTTAGTGCTAGTGGGTTGAATGCACACTTAAGATTCCTACCTTAACATTGCACCTTTCCAACCCATGTGGGTGTAGTCCATAAAAGCCCTTAGCAGGGAGTTAACACCCAGTCCACAGAACCCTAGGACATCTATGCCCTGCTACCTTAGTTTACAAAGGAAGGTTGTTCATATTAGCTTTTCAAAGTATTCTTCTGTTCCATAATTTCTGCTTTATTGAAATGAGTTTCTCAGGCCTGAGTTTTCTTCTCTTTGCACTGTGCATTAGTAGCGTAGATAAAATCTCCAGGTATTATACAGTAAAACCCATTTGTATGCTGCTGCAGATCCTGCGCATAGCTGTCGGGAGATATTGGCTGCCTTCCAAGACAGTTTTCAAAAGGGCTGTTAAACACCAGGAAAAGAGAACAGACACTTAGAAAAACTGTTCCTCATTTGCACATTAAGGTGAGCAATGTTGGGAATCCCAGACTAAGTTATGGGTCCTTTTAAAGCAGGAGTTTACAGCTTTCATGTTATAGGCTGTCTCTCCCCACTTCTCTGATTACTCTAGTTTTAATAATCACTATATTTTTCTCCCATCCTTTTCTCTCATGCTGCAGCCTATACTTAGAACAGTTTCCCATTTCATTTTGTTATGTTCTTAATCCCTAAAGGCCTCTGAGCATAACTGGACAGCTAAATGCTTTTTATAAAGGGAAACTGGTTTGAACTGACACTGGGTATATACAAATGTAGTGATATTCGTCATCACAGAGATCAAACCCAGTTCTTCCAGAGCTGCAACTTGAGTTAAGGATTAATTTCTGTAGCTGCTGGCTGTAGCAGACACACATCTTCAGTCTAGCCCATCAGATACCCCTTCTGGGCTATCTGGGAAGAAAGCGTTTTCTGGTATCTATCTTGCATAAGTTTTATTGCCTTGCTATATACCGTGATGAGGATAATTAAGACTGGCCTTCTGTAAGAGTGTGAGATGTAAATGAATTTCCATTATTTTAGCTTCCACCCCATTCAAAAGGGTGGACTTAAATATTGTGGATCAATTAGAAAAGTGTCTATGGGGACCAGTACACCCTCGTAACAACATTATTTGATATTCATTGGCTATGCCTTCAAGGAATACTCCTGTCAAAAAGGTAGCTGAAGAGCTACTTGGAATATTTTGTGGGAAGACATTACAACAGAGCAGACTGCAAATCCTAAATTCCCCTTCTCCACCCTCCCGCTCCAGATTTGCAAGTAAAATCCCATTTTGAAATTTTGTGACTGACACATCATGAGTTTGGAGCAGAATGTTTTTAACTAGATGAAAAGAAAAAAAATGTTTTGTTTTGGCTTAAAATATCACTGTTTCTGTTTTTTGGAAACCAAAACTGTTTTATTTTTCAATCAGCTTCTGGATTGCGGGGTTCCCCACTATGTGTCTTCCTTTCTTCTTTAAAGAAAGTGTGTGCACATGAGGAAAAAACCCGCTTTACACACTATACTTGAAAACGTTTTCCAACTGGAAATTTGGCATTTCTCTTTTCATTCATTTTTACCATGTGGTACATGTCAGGTAGTCTGAGCAAAAACACTGACCATTTTGGTGCTGAACTGCATGTTCCATCGATGTAATGTATTTTTATGGCTCTTATCACCATAGCATCTGAGTGCCCAACAATCTTTAGTATATTTATCCTCACAACCGCCCTGTGAGGTATTGTTTTCCTCCCTAGCTAATACCCTATCCATGGCACCATCCTCCCTTGGTGGGAGGGAGGTTTGGAAAGATAAGCTACCACTTGATCTGGGATATGTGGAGGTAGCATGTATTATCCTGCCAGGCTGTGTACTAAGTGGGAACACTGTGACAGGCATGTTGTTCTGGAAACATAGGTACCAAACTGTGATTTCCTCATTCATGCGAGCAGCTCCATTGACTGCCATGTGACTACCTGTGTGAAGAAATGGACCTTTTTATAGGCCCACAGATGGGCAGAACTTACAATATCGGTGCCAGTGAAAACTCAGATTCAGTTTTCTTCAGTGCAAAGCCATGTATTTGAAAGAATCACAGATAGGCAGCAAAACCGTTATACAATGCCTCTTCTTAAAAAAACTCAATTTCCCCAAGCATAAACCCGCAATAACTAGGTTGGCCCCACACAGTATCCTGATTAGCAAACAAAGCAGGTATAGCTACCAATTGTAGATGGAGGCTGTTTTTCTTCTCCTTGAGACTTTGGTCTGTTTACTATTCCCTCTTGGTAGGGTGTTGTCTACCCTGGGACCCCCTTCTGTCTGCAGTATCAGTAGTTTCTTCAGATAAGTACATGTATCTGACCTGTGCTATTCCCCAGTTTGTCTAACCTTTTTCAAAAGAGTCACAAGTCCCCAAAATATGCCTTGTTAGCATTTCATCTAGCATTTCATAATTTTTGGAGGGACTCCAGGGATGGACAGGAACAGCTGACAATCATTCACCTGGGAACCTGATGCTGTGCTATTCCATAGGACCCAGATCAGTTTGTTCCAAGTCCACCATATGTGTCTTCCACAAGTACACTAGGTGAACTGGCCATTGACTGACCATGACCATTCATCTTCCAGATCAGCACAAATGCACACAGGACCCCTGGTTAAATCTTTATGGTTCATGTCAGTGCCAGGTGGAAGTTTGCCATTCCCAGCAATTTTCTATACATTTTACCTAATGCTAGGAGCCCTGCTCCCAGAATCCTCTAGCAACTCAGACTTACCAAGTTTGTCAATCACAATGCTTCATAGCGATTCAACACCATCCCAATACTGAGTGAATAAGACAATTCCAGTTTGGCCTATAGTGTTAATTCTGGATTGTCTGGTGATGCAGAGATGGAACTCACAGCTAAACTGACACAGCACTTGCTGTGTCTGTTGTTTTAAATCTGTATTTGTTTCCCCTCATTAGATTGGAGTGTAGGTAATACTCTGCTTCTGCTTACACTGGTAAAATTGGAATAACTCCATTGACATTAATGGAGTAACATGGGATTGACATTAATGTAAATGAAAGCAGATCTGGCTCTATATCTTATTCTTTATTTTTGTTACAAGTCTCTTATACATGCTTTATGATCTACGTGGGATCTATGATCTATGTAGGAAGGTGGTGGAGCACTGGAATGAGTCATCTATGGTGGTGGTGGAATCTCCATCCATAGAGGTTTTTACACTGCAGCTTGACAAAGACCTGGCTGGGATGATTTAGCTGAGGTTAGTCCTCGTTTGAGCAGGGGGTTGGACTAGATGACCTCCTGAGGTCCCTTCCAACTCTAATATTCTATGAAAATGTCTGGGTCACTTTCCACAAGAATTCCAGGAAACAAAACCCAGCAGTTTTCATGGCTGCAATTAATTATTAGTTGTCATTTGCTATTTTTAAAATTTTTTAAGACTGTGCCTTGACACTTCTAGCAGCTCTCCATGTCTTCCTTCTGCGTGTACAATGTTTATGGTGTGTGTGATTGGGTTTTGTGTTTGTTTTTTGTGGCATTTTCTCCACTGAAATTCTGGAATTGTTTGCTTGCATAAAAGCTAGGTGGAAGAGTAGTTCTACATTTGTAACCTGCTCACTAGAACAGACAGCCCCAAACTGACGTATCTAGAATCTACTTCTCTTATGATTGACATTTAAGAAATGAAACTTCACATTATAGCTTTATTGCTTTATTTTCAGAGTACATTAGTCTCACAATAACAAATGCCAGTGGATAGAATGGATCTAAGACAAATGATCAAAATAGCTTTTGGTTTTGTTTTGGTCTAGAAAATACTGTGCAGTGTGCAGAGGAGAAATTGAAAGGGACGCTGTCAGTTTATCCACAGCGTTATGTTTTGTGGTTCTCTTTTTGTCAAGGGACTCTTAAAAAAAATAATTTGGGTCCTGATCTATCAACTCTTCATTCTAATGAGGGTTGGATCAGGTCTCTGGCCTGGTTGTTAGAGCACTGGGCTGGACTTTGGGAGAACGGGGTTATATTCCTGGCTCTGCTGCTGGACTGCTAGGTGACATTGTGCAAATCATTTTGCCTATCTGTAAAATGGGGATAATGATATTTACTTCCTTTTGTAAAGAGCTTTCAGATTTATGGAAGAAAGCGATATAGGATAGGCATTATTATTACAGTATTTTGTCTCTGCTTTCCCATCCTACAATGGAGGTAATTGCATTCATTATTCATGTATGAAAATACATATTCCAGTAGTATCCACAGTACGCTAGGTACTGTCAGTGCACACAAGATGACACCAACATTGCCTGAAGAACTCATCATCTGGCTATGCAGTATCAAATAAAGGGAGTGGAGAGAGACATTTAACTAATCTATATTTTGGATATATGTAAACATTGTCGCCTGAAGCTCTAAAGATTAAGGAGTTCTCTTCTCCCATCTGTTATTTGAACAAAGGGGGCACAATGGCCACAGAGCTGCTTCATTTGTATAAGCTATTTAGCCACAAATCCAGTGGGTCAGAAACTTCAGAGTGGAAGAGTCTTTCTCACCACCATCTGCTGGTGAACAGGGGGAGGTATGGCTACAAAGAGAGCTTCATTTGAATGAGCTTTCTACCAAAACTATAAACCACTGTGAATTGGTTGCATAGTGGAAATGAAGTGAGAGGGGAAGGATGGAAGGATCTGAGAATATGATAATACTGACACCAAACCATGAGTGGTGGTTAGTGGATGGGTAAAGTGATGTCATAAAAGGACCCTTGCTTATTGGACATTCACATTGGTCAATGACAGACATTGTTAACTGACTACTGTCAGTTACCTTGGAGTGTTTTGTTGATCATTCATTTAGATATAGTGATGCCATGTTCCCATTCCCCTTAATATTTCCTTGTTCTACACATAGACTCAATACTTGTGATTGAGGATTATTGTCTATTAAGAGCATGCAGGGAAGATATATAGTGAGTCCAGGAATTCTGGGAGGGAGTTTGAGCTGGTGGTATTTATTAGTTTTAAGAGGGACCCCCAAGTTAGTTAAACATGGCCCTTATTGCTGGTGACAGCACCTGGAAGAAATGTTTTATGTATATATTCAAGTATCACCAGCTGCCTCTCTACCTAGCTGTCTTAATACTTGCAGGCATTATGGTAAAATGCCTCTTGAGGAGGATTTGAACTAGAGGATAGTCACTTTGTGGAGTAGCTCAGAAAAGGTATTTGAAGCATAAAGGGCTTCATGGAGGCAGCTATGGGAGAAGAGAGCAGTTGAGGCTGGCTTCACTGGCAGATCAGAAAGAGTGATGTAAAAACCCCAAAATATACAGATTTAAGACACAAATATGTGCAATTAGCCTCATTTTACAGATTCAGAAAAACTCCTTTTGCCTCATGTGGCTCTGTATCCTAGTGCACTGTGACTGAGAGAGCTGCACTCAGTTCCTGATTTTGACACAGGACGTCAGCATCTGTTATTAATATGTACTCTCTCCAAAATATTTAGATACAATGGGGATGAACATGGTACCAGTATAAATATCTACATTAGAGAGTTATATTAAGTTGTTTGAGTTAAACTTCAACTGAACTTCTGTGGCCTTCACCTCCCATTTATGGTAGCCTTGAGAGATAGCGAAATGGCCTCACTTAGGACATAGGGGGTATGTGAGTGTGCCCAGTAATTTGGACTTTGTGGATGGAGGGCTCCACAGTGTATACACAGTCTTTGTGTATCTGTGTGAGTAGGACTTAAGCTATGTCTACACTATCCTGCAGTTTGGACTACAGGGGTGTGAATTGTGGTACTCACCAACGTGCTGCACTATAACTCCCCACCCCCCATGTGGTATTCTCACCCTTGTGGTCTGAATTGCCAGGCAGTATAGACAAGCCCAGAGACTAAACAAAGGGGGGGGGAGGGAGAGAGAGAGAGAACGCCAATAGACATAGGCTGGAAGCACAGTAATGGGCTCCTGAGATAAAGCTAAGAGAAAAAAGCTGTTTGGGTTGAGTGTTGGCTGGAACACTGAACTAAAGAACTGGCTCTTGTGTTTAGAATATCAGGATTTTCTGCCTTCTTTGCAACTAAACAAGATTGTATCAAAGAAAACAGAATCCATCATCAATTTCTACTCCCAGCTGGCATGCCTGCAGGGCTCTGAACTTTGACTAGCTGCTTTGGTCAAAAAAGGGTGACAATGTTATGGTTCTGCTCGGTATCCCAGAGCCCCATTGTGTTTGGTGCTGTATAACACAGATCAAAAAGACAAGCCCTTACAATCTAAGTATACGTTGAAAGCCAACAGGTGAATGCCACAAATCTGGCATTGCAAATAAGCTTGTACAGAATTTAGCTTAGAAGGACCATTTGTCTAAAGTTGGATATCATAACTCCTTTATTGCTATAAAAACTATTGAAACAAACATTGTAAGAAAAAATGGTAGTCACATTAACAAATAAATAAATCTGAAACTCTATTGCCTCTATGCCTGAGCATGTTAATATATGTTTGCAGTGGTCATGTAGCCATGATGGTCCCAGGATTTAGAGAGACAATGTGGATGAAGTGGTATCTTTTATTGGACCAGTTTCTATTGGTAAATGTGACAAGCTTCAGGTGACCTGAAGAAGAGCTCTGTGGAGCTTGAAAGCTTGTTTCTTTCACCAACAGAAACTGGTCCGATAAAATATATCACCTCACTCACCTTGCCTCTCTCATGCTAATATATTTAGTTGATTCAGAGTAACTGCCCTGGCTGTTACAAGTTACCATCAAAATGGCTCACTCTGAAAAAAGAGAGCGCAAAAAATTAGATTCCACCCTCCCATTGTTCAGTCAATGGAGATTCTGTTGTGAAGCAAGGTGGAAGAATCAGTAGCAAGGTTGATTCATCCTGTTGTTAATTCAGTTTTATGCAGTTTTCCACTAATAATTCCATCAGGCCCTGAGAGTGCTAGGCACCATTTATTTTGCCTTTACTAACTTTTAGAGTTGCAGGGTCAAATTCTACTATGAGTTACACTCTGTGCTCACCTACTGAAGTCATTTTGATTGCACAGGCCTTGTCTTCACTAGGAAAAAAAGGTGTTTTTAAACCTCATGTTAGCTAACATGAGAACTAACACAAATTACCCATGGTGAAGACAGGGCAGTTGTAGTTTAAACATAAGTTATCAGGTCCGGGTACCCCCTATGCTCCTCCACAGTTCTTACCTTGATCTACAATGCATGAAAACTATAGACTATCTTGTCTTCATTATGGTTTTACCTTGTGTTTGCTAAGAACATACTTTGTTCCTACAGAAGACGCACCCACAGATTTCAAGAACATCAAGGCAGAGTATGTTCAATAACTTTTTTGTTGTTTTCTAGACAGAAGTTCTAAACCAATGACCCACATATATCCCTGCTGTACCACACGGAAGCCATTGGGCTTGCACAAAATACACATCTGGCTCAGGCTCTAAGTATTTTTAATAAAACACATCAGGATGGTCTAGATATACTTAATCCTTCCTCAGCATGGAGGGATGGACTAGGTGACCTCTAGAGGTCCCTTGCAGCCCTACATTTCTATGGTTCTCTGTTTAAGTCAGTAAAACATTAATGGCATCAGGAAGAAAAAATGGTCCAGGAAAGTTTGTGCTGTAGGTGAAACAAATAACAAGCTTGAGCCTATTGCAGCTAGAAATGTGTTTTAAAAGTCTTTCACTTAGAGAAATAAAATGTTCACATTCTGGCTTTTTTCAGTTTTATGAAAAGACAACCTACCCACTCTCAAGTGGCTTTACTGTCTACTATGTCAGCTGGATAGACAGCAACAAAGTTATTCTACCCTTTGCCTATTGTACCAAATGTCCATTAGTAGCTGAAATATAGCAGGCAGCTGAAAAGAGATGGAAGATTAATGTACAGTACAACTTGGTTTTGTAGTTGCAGCACATTTCTTTAATGATTCAGCATGGATAAACTTTGGCAAACCTTATTAGATCTGTTCTGTATTTGAGCCATCAAAGTAAACAGATGGTGGCTTCTAGAATATAAATAGTCAAGAGATTGCTGTTTGCCTTAGAAGCAATAAATACTTGATTTTACTGTTGTTCTTCAAGGGCTGAATGTCTTTCATTTGATCAATCTCAGTAACCATTTTTGCAAGTAGCTGATAAGGTGAGTGTAGAATTATAGTACATTTTATAATATCTGATTTACCCACAAGATGTTTATCTGGCTGATTATGAAGTTTAAGGTGTTTTCTGTTGATCTCTTCATTGATCTTTGGGCAGATGTTCTTGCTGATGTTATCTTGGGAATTGCTGACAAATTTGCCTAATTTCAGAACTACAGCATCACCGTGGTAGATTCATAGATATATATTTTTTTAAGTCAGAAGGGACCATTATGATCATCTGGTCTGACCTACGGTATAAGATAGGCTATAGAATTTCACCCAGTGAAATGGAGGGAATTATTCTGCCCTGCTACATCAGTGGTCTGCATTAATCTCAATAATTTATAGTTGAACTAGAAAAAAGAGCTGGAAACTTTTCTCTACTACTGATAGAAAGCCCTGAGTACAAAAGTACCTGACAGTTCCATTCCACAGACATCTGTGGGGACATTCACCTTCCATGATATTGTTAGAGATGTCCTTGTGTCCTTGCCTTTCTCTAGTTTGTATTTTCCAAATTCACATAATAAAACCTCAGTGCATGAGTCTGCTTTGAATTTCTGACTATCTGTTTTCCAAGTGCTGACTGGGGAGATAAAGTTATATTAGGCTTACTAAGTGAACCAAACACCCAAAGTGCTTTGAGAATGCTGTTAAGCTGTTGTGCGATGTGGAAAATGTCAGTTTGCAAAAAGATATAAAATGACCTTTAACACAGTTCCCTGTTACCTAGCTTAGTAAATGAATTTGTAAGTAGTAATATACTAATCAGAAAACTAATGGATGTTAAGTTGAAAATATTAATGTATTTGTTGGAAATGTATATCTATATAAATGGCACAAACAATGAATAAGTACCAGACACTGATCTTCCAGTTAGATGGTTATAAAATATGACCAGAAATTTGGAAATGTCCTAAAATATGAACAAGTTTGTATATGAAAAGAAGAAACATTCTAAAGCAAAACCGTAAACAAGGTACCTATAATAAAGTCCAATGGCAGGCAGTGAATTGAACCAGAGAGCACTGAAATCAGTCTGTCATATCCATCAATGGCTGCAAGCTTCACTTCCTCAGACTTGGTAATGTATGTGCCTTTCTGTTCTGTGCTGTACTAATAATTAGTTAATAAATACAAATCGAGCTTGAGTACTCTGAGGTCTCTAATTATTGCATAAGATCGAATCTGAATTAATAACACAAGAAGATTAGTGCCAGTGATTATTTTTTACAGAAATGTCCTTCAAAAGCATGAATACAGTGGGCTTTCAATGAATGCACTGTCTGCACAGCCATCTTGAAATCCTATTTCCCTCCTCATCTTCATAACTGGTTAAACCATCTAGTCAGGAAGCAGAAACAACACGATGTGTTAAGTGACTGACCAAATATGAGTAATAAGTAGCAAATGGTCCATGACGATAGTTCATGAACAGCCCACAGATTGCAATATATTTGCATAAAGTATTAGCAAACCATTTTGAGTAACAAACAATTCCATGAGCAAATCAAATTCTGTTCATGGATAATTTGCAAATGGAAAAAAAGGCTCAATCTGTGGTACATGTAATTTATTCGGTACAAATAGTTTGCTCAAAAATTAGTTGTAAGGATTTTAATCTTAAATACCTACAATTCCTTAGAAGTGTTCATAACAGTTTAAAAGTACAAGAGTGCTGTGTTTTTTCCCAACACTTCCCAATCTTTCTCTTTTCTAATATAACAAATGAGGAAGAATTCTTCCTGAGGCAATTTTACATCTTTTAGGATTTAATACTGAAAAATCATAATAAATAATTCCCCAACAGATAACTAAGAGCTGATCAAATAAAAGGCAAAGAAAAACATTCACATGCTTTTGAAATTAAAAATGAAAGTTTTCCCCTCCTGCTATATATTATCTGACTGCAGCAGATATTGGAAGAACAGTGAAGAAAGATTTCAATGTCATGTTAATCCCCTGTATTACATACTTTTGAATTAAACTGTAACTGGTGATGCTGGATTCTTCATGGTAGACACAAATATTCTATGGCCTTGCTTAAATCTGATGGGCTGGATGCAGTCTCTTAGTTAGTGTGCTAGCAAGTTTTAAGAGACAATTGCAGATCAGACAATAGACATAGATACAGTAAAACTTCTATTGACTGTCTCAACCCTTTAAGTTCTTAGCAACGGTTTTTACCCGCAAAGGAAACAAAAATATTGCGTACAAAATCACAATCTTGTCCTCAAACCCATCCCTTATGAAAAATCCTAAATACACTTGGCTTTTATTTTCCAGGTCAGAAACTAGTAAGGAGTAATTGTTAAGTAGGTTTGGACTGTGACTTAAATTGTGGCACACAGCTATAGCTAGGCAAACAATTTGCAATGAATAACCATCTCACATTAATTTTTTCAGTTAGTGGTTGATCTGCAAAGAAGTTTTGATGTTGACTTATGTATTTACCAGCTACAATTATTCAATGCATCTTCGACACAGGGTATGAATTGCTCACAAGCTGTGCAGAATGAATATTTGTATAGGTATTTGTGATTTGGATTTACGTCTACACCTGCTGAGCCATTGTATAGAAACATAGGCCCTGAATCATGAAAACATGTAAGCACTTGTTTACATTCATCCTTATTCAGGATGGCACTCAGACACATGCTCAAGTGTAAGTGTTTTAGCTATTGATGTAATAGGGTCTTATGTGCTTATATACTGTCCTGGATAAGGAATGCTTTCTTCAATAAGGGTAACTGGAAGGATACATATATAAAATGAAATGCAAAGGAGAAAAATAACACTTATTTATATTTTTATAAACAAGTAGACACGAGGCATTATTTGGTCACTGCAATATAAATTCATCAGTATATGCTATGCTAAATTACAAATACAAATTAGATTAGCTCAATTAAATTAGGTTAGTACCACATCTAATATTGACGATAATTTTATTACACAGAAAGTGGGATGTGAATTCAGATTATGTATTGCTTTTGAATAGAATATTTAACATACCATAAATAGATCACAGCTGATGTCTATATTAGGGCAAGGGAGACTCTAATTTAAAAAATATTTAACCCACAGGAACCTCAGACACTGAGTATTTCTAAAGGGAAACAAATTGTTCAGGAATGGAATGAAAAAATTCTGAATCTCACATATAAAGTTTTCATTCAGCAGTGTTTAGATATTACTAAAATAATTCATAGTCCTGGCCTTGTGCAATTGCTCTAGACTCAACCTTCTAGGAGTTGTTTTTGTGTCTAAGATAAAATCTTATAAAAAATTTTGGGTTGGATCCTCAGCTGTTACAAATCAGCATATTAATCTCCTCAACTGATCGGTTCTGTTCCTTTGCTTCCAGACCACAATTTTCAAATCTGGGTGCCTAAAGGTCTAGCTCCTACATCCATAATTATATAAGCAGGATCTAAATGAGCTCTCCACTGACATCTAGTGATGAGATGGGAGGAAAAGACTCCAGGAACTGACCTTGTTTGCATAGACATGCCTACTCTGCCTAGGCACACAGCATAATGGAGCTGCTTTGCCCAAATGATCACTTTTGGCTAATGTTGGATTGCAAATCACTTTGGTACGGGGGAAAGATGTAATAAAGTGTTGTTTTCCTTGTTGTGTGAGTAAAGGGCAGCAGAACTGTAGCTAGCATGATCTGATTGAGGGTGGTCACCCGCAACTGAACTGCATTAAATAAGCAGGGGATCGGGTTGCCAAAGGCCAGTGGAAACAAAAGAGGAAAGCAAAGCCAGGGCTTAAAGTATTCTAGAGGTCATTTGATCTCAACACTGTTTAATAACACAGCTGACTAAAATCAGTGGGGAGTCTTTTGCTTTGTTATGGATTTATAAGAGCTGAAATCACTAATAACCAGGTCTAAGTGTTAAATCTTAGACCTGCTATAAGGCAGTGTCTCCAGTGAAAGAGGTGGATGAGCCTGCCTTAGTAGTGAATCTCCCCTCCTAATTTCTGAAATCACTGAGAGCTGTGTTAAGTAGGGGGGCCCTCAAGACACCCCAGAAGTTGCAGTAAAATAGTGCAATGGGTGATGTTTTGGTAAAAGAGTGATTGACAATGCAGAGGCCAGCAGCAGCATGGACAATGACACAGTGGGTGATGGTGCAGGGGCAGAGTGAACAATGATGCAGCAGGCAATGGTACAGTGGCAGAGTGATCGACAGTGGGGCAGCTAGAGGTTGAGTGGATGATGGTGCAGTGGCTGCAGCAGGAAGCGACACAGTGGATGCTGCAGCAGCAGCTGATTAGGCGTTGCTCCATGCCTTCCCCTCCCCTGCCAGGATGTGAGAGGAACTCCAACAAACACCTTTGGACTGCGGGCCTTTGCTGACCAAGGACAACAAAGGTGAGTGGGGTGTAGTGAAGGAGGAAAGCAGGGGCATGTGAAAGGAACAGTTGTTTTTTGGACTTTCACACTGCAAGGTGAGAACCTGAGGCAAAGAACACTGCTCAGCATACTCTGGAGTGGGTGTTTTGCTCAAGGTCGTATGCATGCAAGTCATGCTTGTGGCACTTTCCCAAATCAATGGCAGGTTCCTTTCCCTTTTGTTATTAATAGTTTCTTTCCTATACACCAACTCAGTGCTTATGATAGGTGCCCAGGGGTGGTGGTTATGGGGGCTTGAGCGGGATTCCATGTTGTATTGTTAAGAACCTTTAGATATTGAATGAAACCTTTGTTGCTGCCAGTTCCACCTGGCAGAAGGGTTACATTTAGATATTGAAAGGAAATTAAGTTAATGTTTTCAAAAGGCACTGGACCACACTAATTTCTCCTCAACTTCAGTGGCAGTTGTGGGTGGTCAGTACCTTTAGAAAATCAGATACCTAAATGTGGGGAATTCCCCAGCTACCCACTTCGATGTCGTCTTTGCAGTTAGCCTACACCTTCATCCACGTCAGCTAACTGGATTTAAAACATCCCCAAACTCAGGTGACAGGATTTGTGTGTGGATAGGAGTGGGTTAGGGCAACACCAAAGTAACAGCCTGAGCAGACTGGTGAAGACATCCCCTTAGGACAGCTTTACAGCACTTTTGCATCCATTAAGCAGCACAAAGGGCACATCTACACAGGGAGCAGCAGTGAGTTTGAGAGCTTGGGCTACCAGACTTGGGCTCATAGGTTTCAGCACTAACTCTACATAGCTATTTTTAGTGGTATAGTCGAAGCCCATAAGCCTGAGTCTGTCTACCTGAGCTCTGAGACTTGCCACCATGGGTTGTGAAGACCCACCCAAAAAGGAATTAATGCATGATTAGGATCTGCCCCATAGTTTGTAAAAAAAACATTTTGTTCCTCTAATAGTATTGCTTTGTACTGCTGCAAAATCGTATAGTGACTTTGAAGTTTCCCCATTTGCAATGAAGAGGCAACTAATGTTTAAAGAAGATATAGAAATGCTATTCTTTTCTAAATCTGCATGCATGTTTCTAATAAGGATACAACACAATATTTAACTTTCTTTTTCTGACTTGATGAACGAAGACTCCAGAAGGAATATATGAGCAAAGATTCCAGAAATGGTGACTACACAGTTGGCTGGATAAAAAGAATTGTAAATTGGGCAAACACTTTCCATTAATGTTGTTGAGGCATTAACACTACCAACTCTCTCTCCTACAGGCTAGTCATTGCCAGGCTCTCTTGTGCAGTAACAGCCCCTGCAGCAATCAGAAAATGGGATTCCAGCATGCTGCAATCAGTGCCAGAGCCAGGATTACAATATAATAATAATGGTACCTAGCTCTTTTCATCAGCGCTTTACAAAGGAGGTCAGCAGCATGATCCCAATTTAACAGATGGGGAAACTGAGGCACAGAGGTGCAATGACTTGTCCAAGGTCACTCAGCAGGCCAATGGCAGAGCCAGCAGTAGCCGGGTCTCTGAGTTCTGGTCCAATATTCTATTTCCTGACTCTCCATGATGATGCAATGAACCTCCAGTGTAATGCTCTATCCACGAGACCATGTTGCCTCCCTGTGTGCAGAAGCATTACCCTGATCAAGGTGTAAGCAAAGCAAAGCAAGAGCATGGCCATGGTAAGCCACCTATGCACTCTGGCAAGTGGTGTGCCATGCAGTATGGAATAAAACTGGAATATGTAGTAGATAACTGGGGACTGCTATTAGCTCAGATGCAAAGTGCTTACTTAATTGTCAGTGTGTTAACTCATCCAATCGTAGGACTCCCAGGCAAGCAATGAACATCTAGGCTCACAGAGAACTGACAGACTAGCTGAGGAGATTCACTACTGAGTGAGGATGGAGGCACTGACAGAATGCTTTAGGATGCTCCACAACCCACAGGACCAGTGTGCCCACTGGAGAATGTCCTGTGATCTCTCACTGCATGCTCCCCCGTTGCATTGTCCCACCAGGAAAAAGCCAAGTGAAGAACAGGAAAACTCTGGCCTGTTGGGATTAGGAATTCTATGACGTGTCACAAACCATGGCCTAATACATCAGGTATAAAGGGGACGTGCTGGAGGAGGTACTGAGGCAGTCAGTAGGAGAAGTTACTGAATGATCACATGCCTTCAACCCAGACTTTCAAAGACAGTTGTTTGTAGTCAGATGAACATCCATATCAGTGGTGTAAGGTTTGGTGAAATCTGATGCAATCACTATCCTCTCCGATTACCCCATGACAATAGCGAATGGTCATACCTACAAATGGTTGCTTTTAATGTATCCTAATTATAATGAATTTTCTGCCCCAATGACTCACAGAAATAACCTCAAACAGCAGAGTTGGAAGATTTGGTAGAAGCAAAAGAAAAGAGCAGCTATTATTATAAACCCTTGGAAAGCTGTAAATCGGAGTCAGATAAAACAGGCTTTAAAGATCAATTTTCAGTTCCTGCTCTTTCAAATCTAGGCGCTCTTCTGCAGGTGGGTGACTGATGCCTGGATTTATTTACATTTGTCTTATTTTTAGATTCTACTTCAACAGACCTAGCCTGCTATGTGCCTTTGGTGCAAGCTGCATTCTGTCAGATATTGCTGTCTGAGCATGTCTAAGATCTTCTCAAAACAGGTTAATTCATATTTCCTTTGGAACCAATATGCAGAGCCTGAAGTTCTAAATAGGTTCAAATGAACCCAGGTTTACCATGTTCTAATCTAATTGTGACCCTATTGAGTCCTAGATTATAAAGCCAGAAGAGACCACTGAGATCATGGACTAGTTCACAAAAGGATGGAAGCACCCAAATTCTAGAATCAGTTCCTGCTGGCATCCAAAACCCCCCTTTCCACTTAGCTGCTGATGAATTCTGTAGGCTACTAAACTCACTTGGAAATTTTCGTAGTTAGTCCTCAGCAGCCTTGTTTCTGCCTGTGCACATGCACATTACAGCCCCACACAAGGTGTCTGGATACATAAGCCCCAGAGCAACGCACAAACTGTGGAAAGATAGATGTTCCTTCATCTAATTTGCTCATAGAGCCCAATCCAGTAAGTGTGCTGAGAGTTCACTTACTGAATCAGGCCCCTGTAGGCAAGCTTACACAAAATAGCCCTGGGGAGAAGGAGGTGCTCCCTCACAACTTTTAGCTCGGTGGTTAAAGTACTCACTTGGGAGACCCCCAGTTCCAGCCCCCAGCTCTGCCTGTGAAGGAGAAGGATTTGAGCAAGGCTCTATCATCACTCAGATAAGTGCCCTAACCACTGGGCTATAGGATATTCTGAAGTTGGGCTCCCCATTCTGTTCTGTTGAAGCTGCTCCACTGTGGATAAATAATTTAAAAAGTCATTGGAGCGGGAGGGTGGGGGAGAAGATTCTGGGTCTCCCACTGGCTAGAGGAGTGTGCTAACGTCTACGGAATCTCTTCTCTCTCTCTGTTCCTTCCACCTAATAACTCTTTAATTATTTCTTCATAGTAAGGCCAAATTTCTTTTGCCACATTTTAAGTTTCTTTGTGAATCTAGTCTCATCTAATTTGACTTCCAGTATCACACATACATAGTTCTTCCCTGAAGTAACTGGCACTGCAGCATGTCTTTTAGAAAAAAATCCAATCTTGATTTAAAAAATGCCAGTGATGGAGAATCCACCACAGCCATTGGTAAATTTTTCCAATGGATTATTATCATCACTCTTAAAAATTCATACCTTATTGCCACTCTGAATTTGTCAAGTTTGACTTCCAGTCACCTGATCTTGTATTTGTCTGGTAGATTGAGGATTCCATTAGGAAAGAAAGACAAAACAATTGTCTGTCGTTAATTTGAATATGTTCTATTCTGTTCAGGTTCTTTGATGCATAAACCTAACAGGTAAGTTGAGTTGCTAGAGAACTTGAAGGAAAATGCTAGATTTGACATTTATTTTCTTAGGGGTGTGTGATGCACTGCACCTCAAAGCAGCACCCTGTAACCTTCATATTCATTAGTCATATATAATTATGGCATATTTCATACAAAGCATTCCATGTAAGATATCATAAGAAATGTCATAATCTGCTAAAACCCATTGTGCCATCCAAATGTGTATGTGTCTCAAGTTGAGATTTTGTTGTATTGTTATTAGTGAAATATTTTGTAAATTTAAGTCTCTTCTACAAGGGTGGTAGTCCCTGCCCAGGAGGATGTTAAGTGACATTTATCCAGCAAGGGATTTGTAATCAGGGGATTTGCAATTCAATGACAGTTGCGCAAGCACTACACAATGGGATTGCTCGACGCTGTGACACAATTGCACAGTAGATGGATTGCTCAAGTATGTGACTCAGCAAAACCCACCAGGACATGTCTGGCCTAGTGTCCTTTGTCCTCCTGCACCTATGCTGGAAGCAACAAGGAAACTGGCAGACAAAAAACTGGAGACTGGCCCAAATCTTCAGGGAGAAGCATGTGTATTGAGAACTATAACATTTAGTGGGGTGATAACACTGCTTGATCTAAATGCTGCCTAGTGCTATGTGGTTTAAGATTTAGATTGTGCATTTCTTTTATTTTCTTTGGTAACTATTTCTGATCTTTTATGCCTACCACTTATAATATCTTAAAATCTATCTTTTTGTAGTTAATAAATCTGCTTTATATTCAACTAACATGCTGTTCTAGGTGAAAGTTCTTTAGAAATCTCAGCTCAGTTACAAAGGTTTGTGTGGGTCCTTTCCACAGTGAGGAAGTGAACTCATATTGGTCAGGCTTGTGACTAGGGCAGGATGTGATAGTCCTTGGGTCCAAGGCTGCAGACTTGGAGGAATTGACTGGTGCCTTTCTCTGTAAGATATGGGAATGGCTCAGGGAGCATTCATGTGATCTAGCTGGCTGTGGGGCTCCCATGCTGTTGGGCTAGGTGATCAAAGCACCTGGAGGGGTTTGCTGCTTGTCACTAGCAAGGCATTATGAGAGACAGACCAGGCTGGAGAGTTAAGGGGGCACAGTAGTACCCCATTTCCAGGTTACACCCCAGAGGTCCTGTCACAAGGTGTCCTCCTCATTCCTAGCTATTCTAAAGCAACAGCTGTAACTGGGTGAAGAAAGACTGCCAAATTCTGTGGCCACATGCTTGCCCTAGTTTTGCACTTTGTGCTTCAGGTGACAACATTCTAAGCATCTCATATAAGTATAGAGCAAAGGAAAGATTAAGGTCTCTGAGAAAACGGGACTTGAACTAATTTAAAACCTTTAATGATTCATGGATTCCAAGGCCAGAAGAGACCATTGTGATCGTCTAGTCTGACCTCTTGTATAACACAGGCCATAGAACTTTACAAAATAGTTCCTAGAGCATATATTTTTACAAACAAAAATTCCAGTCTCGATTTTAAAATTGTCAGTGATTGAGAATCCATTATAACCCCTGGTAAGTTGATCTAATGGTTAATTAATTTCACTGCTTGATATTTTCACCTTATTTCCAGTATGAATTTATCTAGTTTCAACTTCCAGCCACTGGATCATATTATACTTTTCTCTGCTAGATTGAAGAACCTATTATCAAATATTTTTCCCTATGAAGGTACTAATAAACTGTGGTCAAGTTACCCCTTAACCTTCTGTTTAATTGATTGAGTTCTTTCAGTCTGTCATTGTAAGGCATGTTTTCTAATCCTTTAATCATTCTCCTGGCTCTTCTGTGAACCCTCTTCAATTTATCAACATCCTTCTATTGGCAAGGTTCCTTCATTCCTTATATTTTGCACTGCCTATGGATTCCTTATCTTGGCAGATGGATTTTCTGTGCTAGAGGCCAAGTATTACAAACACCTTTCACTATTAATTCCACCGATCAATGGAAACTGTTAGACTACTGGTTTGTACTTTTATATCTTCATGGGTTTTTTTAACTCTAGGACTCCCCATGATACTGCAGTGTTGTTGGACAGGAACACAACAGAGTCATGGTTTTGGTACTAGTGTTGCTCTCTCCACTAAGGGGAGACTTTTTTCAAGGAAAATTGTTCTAGTTGTTTTAAACTTTACTTAGTTTTCATTTTCACATGCATGTTTCCAATTTCGTTCTTTAACCTATCAATTAAAAGAAAAACTTTTCAATCCTGCCTCTAGGGAGAGGAAGAGGCCTTCAGCACTAGTAATACAAGAGGGTCAATGCTTCCACTGAGAGCACCATGATAGTGCACTTTGCCAGACTGATAGGTATGAAACTAATAGTTTCTATAAATGGATTAAATTAATATTAAGCCAGAGCAAAACACACAGACTAAACCCCTTTTCCTGCCTGCCTATCTATCTAATATGTCCACTGCTGTATCATCTAGTCTCCAAATATAAAATTAAGAACAATATTAAACTTATCCCCAAAGGGCCAACCTTACTCACTTCTTGGTTCACCCCATTTTATTAATGTGTATGTGTTCCTCTTTCATCATAGTCTACCCATAAGGAACAATGTGAAGTTGATTAAGGGAGGATTTATGTGAAAATGCACTGACGAAATCTGCTTCTATAATGTACCATACAGGGTTTCTTTATTGTTTAAAGTGGACAGCAAACAAAGCTAATCCAAATTACCTCCCCACTTCCATAAATACTTGCAACTCAAACCGAGAACAAATCTACTCCAGCTATAAAACAGAATTGAGGCATAGATGGTGGTAGGTTTGTGATAGCAGTGGTAATTCAGCCAGCTGTTATACCCTTGATATTAATTCATTCCCACACTCCCAGCTATTAGTTAACATTCTGTACCAGTAGCCAGGGCTTCCTACACTTTAGAATAACCATCTTTCACAGGTATAGCCTGACAGCCATGAAACACAACTCGCTTGAGCGTATCTTAGTAGCTGTGAATATGGAACTTTTGTTTTTGTCAAATGACAAGGAGATTCTTTTTGCTAAGTCCATTAAATAAATAGAGGATAAATAACAAGTGTCTGTGAATAATGGAGCTATAATTATGTTCAAAGGTCCCAGGGATAACCTAAAACATGAATGAGCCTCGTGTAACTTGGAGCTCTAGTTTCATGTCCTGAATAGATTCTTGATAGTACTCCTTGTTCTTCCTTACTCAGTCACTCAAGATGGATGGCTGCCACCACTTTCATTTAAAGCCACCTGAGAGGCTGATTGAGCACAAATGGCAGCTGGAATGGGTAGAATCCTGGAAATGGTAACTGAAAACTAGCAGGTGCAAAGAGGGCAGGGGGCCTGTGACTGTGGGGGAAAAAGAGCAAGCAACAGCAGGAATGAAGTGGATCATGACTCAAATGGTAAAAAGAAATGTTGCTGAGGGAGAGGAGTTCTCTGACATGGTTGTGGTGAGACATTAATATTGCTTAGCATAGTTCATAGACTGGGATAGGATAGGCTATAGGGACATTCTCCCATCCCACACACATCTCTGCCCTCTTAGATTGTCATTTCTTCAGGACAGGTACCATGCATACGTGTTTGTCTAGGGCCTAGCACCAGAAGCCTTGATCCTAAGGGCACTATCGCAATATAAACAGTAAATGGCGATAATGCTATTCCTGAAAAGGTTGTGTGAAGACACTTAACCATGACAAAAACAGGGCCAACGGATGCACTGCTGTGATCCTCATGAAAAATATTAACACATTAGATGGATTCACTGCAATAAGAGAGGATCCTCTCCTTCCATCACTTTCAGAGTGAGTAGATGTCTCCTCTCCTTGTAACAGGTTTTTACTCTTACATCCCATCACTGCTCATTGCCTGTTTTTTTTTGTTTTTGTCCAGGGTCACGGTACATTTTAAGAAGTCTAATATTAAATTAATTGTAGAGGCCAAATGCATTCCTTCCCATGTCAGAGAGGCTGCTTTCCTGAATTAGGCTGTATTCTGAAAGCTGGTGGTCCACTCAGATTAGGGTTATCTTTCAGGTTCCCAAAAAAGAGGACATGCTGGAGGGGGAGCAGGAGCTGAAGGGGAGGTACAGTTGGGAGTATAGGAGGGAGTAATTGGGGGGTATGGGAAGGGTGTGTGTGCTGGAGGGAGGTACAGTTGGGGCATGGTGGAGGGGGTATGTGGGGTTACAGGAATGGTATGTGTGTTGTCTGTCAGCACCCCCCTGCTCTTTCCCCCTTCTTGAGGCTATGAGCTGGGGCCTGGGTGGTCAGGAATTGGCAGTTGTAGCAAAAATGGAGAGACCAATGGGGATGCAAAGCCTGCTCTTTGTGAGCTGCAACATCTGTGCTGCAAAATCCCGGACAATGCCTCTTATTTGAAAAATCCATCTGGACAGAGGATCAAAAAAGAGGCAATGTCCTGAATATATGGTACTCCTAATTCAGTTGTTCCCTGGGGACTGTGGGGCTGGCAGGAAGGTCGAGGGAGGGAGGTAAGTTGAACTACTCTGAGTTGTAAATTTATACTTGCACTCTATGTCTTTGTCCTTGTTGGTGCATGTTTATGGAACACATCAGAGTAACGGGTGATTCTGAAGAGGAGGTATTGATAATATTTTGTTTAGGGTTTCCTGTCCCTGTTTGCTTTGACAAGACCTTTCCAAAGAGAGAGAACTAGCACCACACAAGACAATAAAACTTCCTCCTCATGCAGTCAAGATGCATCCTGCTAAGGGATGATTCATTGGGTGTGAACTTAAATAGACCCTTTCATCAGAGGATCTCAATGCATTTTGCAATCTTTAATGAATTAAGTTCCTCATCACTTTAGTGAAGAAGGTCAATTTTATCCCCATAGCATAGATTTGGAAAATGGAAGTGCATCAGTCAAGTAACTAGCCTGAAGTTGCCCAGAGCCAGAATAGAACCCAGACCACCTGGCTGGCCAGCATAGAGGGGACCTGGCCCTTTCTCCTTCCCATTCCTTTTCAGGTGTTTATACCTAGGCATTGCTAGGAAATAGCAGCCAATCTGCCTGGGCGAGTGCAGAAACTGCATTTATGCCTGGCAAATGCACAGGAGGCATGAGAATGGCAGAGACTTTTTACACCCAGTCTTCACAGACCCAAGTGACAGCCAGGCATAATGCATTTTTCTCTGGATTCTTGTGGGTGGAAATTGCCAGAAATCAAGCTGCTATTCAAGAACTGTCTAACAAAGCTGCTTTAACTAGTAGCAGGAAGAGTCCATAACTTTTCAGCAGCTGAATTTTGTTACCCTGTTGACACATTGCTTTTAGCTATATGTTACCCAAGTGATACCTGCTCTCTTCTGAAGAATTGCACTAAGGGCTAGGATGCTGCTAAAGAAACTTTTTCACTCATTTCTGACTAAGGCTTTTGAAAACTTGTCACATCTGGAGTTGCACAAAGGTCGGAAGCTGTGGATCCAGTGTATGTTTGGCCCTCAAACTGTTAGCATTTAAAGGAAAATATGTGGTGAAATGACACTATAAAATATGCAAAAGCAAATGGCAAAATGGCTTCTTCAAAGAAAGGTCTATTTTTGCCATATGAAGCTACAAACTTTTGCACAAAGCAAAGGAACAGGATTCAGTTAACCCAGACATGAATGTGTAAATTCTCTACTGCCCCTTCATGCTGATGATCACAGTCTGTACCTTTATACAATAAGAGATAGCAACAATACATACCAAGAGCCAAACCCTGCTCTCACTGCAGTTAATGGGAATTGGATGGTTACCTTCAGTGGGACCAGGACTGAGCTCTGTAATGCCATTTTTTAACCTTTTCCAGAAGGAAGTACTTTTAGCAATCGTGATTAATATTAGAGGAAACCAGTTCCTAATGTAGCTAGAGAGCAAACAGGAAGGAATTGGCTTTTTGTTTCAAGGTGTGAAAGCAGCAAGGCAAGTGAAACAGGAGGGAAATATTTAATAAATGAAATATGAAAAACAGCTGTGTGCTAATATTAGCCATTTACTGCATTGGCTTGTTAAGCTTTTCATCAAAAGGCAATAATTTAAAGTGCTAATGCACTGCAATGTCACAATGGGACTTCTATTTCTAGAGTCTATTGTCATGACAAATCGAAGAAATGGTATTCTTGAATGGAGCTTGCTGTGTGCAGTTGGGGGTATTTTTATCTTGACTTTTACTGACAACCCAGGGATTCAGATTTACTGGTGATGGCTAAATATTATTTAAAATAGAAGGAAATATGTACAGGAGAAGTTAGAAATGGCAAATGATCTATTCAGTCTTATAATGCACCCCAGCTGCCAGTGTAGAATTGTCCAACCTTAAAGTCTTATCCCCAATACAAATGGAATTGCTGACCCTCAGGTTTACCATAGCCAATATCTGAGGCAAACTGCTAGAACAGCTCCTGTTCAGATCTCTGTGTATGTACAGCAGCCAGCACAATGGGGTCCTGATCCTGAGAGGTGCCTGTGCATGCAACTGTAATACATATCATAGATGATAATTAAATGAAAGATGTTTTCTCCCCATGGTATTGGCTTGCATGATTGTCTTAGGTCCACATGGTACGATCATCTGAAATAGGTTCTCTCCATCCTAGCGAGAACCTTCTGTAGTCCCTGCTTCCTATAAGACCACAGGAAAGGAAAAACTTGCCAGATGGCCATAAATCCTGTTGCTGCAGCACAAGCAGTACTTGGGTAATCTGCAGAAGGCAAATACTGCCACAGGAAGACAAATCAAGTTCCCTGTATGTCTCCTTCCCCTCCCTCCCCATATTTAACTGGTGTTTCTCCTCAGAGAAGAGAAAGCAGCAGGCATGGATAGGAGAGCAGAAGGCCAGGAGGGGGTGGGCAAAGCAGCCAAGCCTCTGTCTTCACTTCAAAGAGCTGCTTCTGCTAACAGGCAGTGGGGAAAATGAACAGCTTTTTTGATTCAGGATTCCTGCTGTCCCCAACTTTGTGCAGCAGACACTGAAGCAATTGGCCACACATAGGAACAGTATGTGTGGGAAGACAGCCTTCACAGACAACAAAAAGCAACTGCAGCCTCTTGCCAACCTCTTGTACAGAGCAAACAGAGATGGGGATGCATACTGGAGCAGATCCATCACATACAGAATTGTGTGGTGTGGTTAGGAAGTGTATTTTGGGTGGGTGGAGAATGGGGTCACTGCAGTATTGCACAGAGGGCTCACTTTGCATTTATATAATACCCCCAAGATTCAAGGGCATTTAGGAGGTAAGAATTGACTGGTAATTCATTATGCCTGATTATACAATGACTTCCTACTCGTAACAGGTGCAAAAATTCAATTTTAACCTAACCTTATCTTCTCAGGAGCACAATAGAATGACTGCTGTCTGCCAGAATCCAGCCAATTGCTAATATGCAGTTTTTAGATTAGGCAGAATGTCCTGCTCCCTTAGAATCATAGAAAATTAGGGTTAAAAGGGACCTTAGGAGGTCATCTATTCCGACCCCCTGCTCAAAGCAGGACCAAATTATTCCAGCCAGGGCTTGGTGAAGCCACACCTTAAAAACCTTCAAGGATGAAGATTCCACCACTTCCATAGGTAACCCACCTAGTGAAAAACTTTTTCCTAATATCCAGCCTAGACTTACCCTATTGCAACTTAAGACCATTGCTTCTAGTTCTGTCATCTGCTATCACTGACAACAACCTAGCTCCATCCTCCCTAAAATCACCTTTCAGGTAGTTAAAGGCTGCTATCAAATCCCCCCTCATTCTTCTCTTCTGCAGACTAAACAAGCCTAGTTCTCTCAGCCTTTCCTCATAAGTCATGTGTTCCAGCTCCCTAATCATTTTTGTTGCCCTCCTCTGGACTCTCTCCAATTTGTCCACATCCTTTCTGTAGGGGTTGGGGGGGTGAGGGCAGGGCAAAAGTGGATACTATTCCAAATGGGGCCTCACCAGCGCTCAATAGAGGGGAATAATCACTTCTCTTGATCTGTTGGCAGTGCTCCTACTAAAGCAGCACCGTATGCCATTAACCTTCTTGTCAATAATGGCACACTGTTGACTCATATCCAGCTTCTTGTCCACTGTAACCCTCAGGTCCTTTTCTACAGAACTGCTTCCTAGTCAGTTGGTCCCCAATCCAAAGCAGTGCATGGGATTCTTTCATTCTAAGTGTAAGACTCTGAACTTGTCCTTGATGAACCTCATCAGATTTCTTTTGTCCCAATCCTCTAGTTTGTCTAGGTCACTCTGTATTCTATTCCTACCCTCCATCATATCTACCACTCCCCCCAGCTTAGTGTCATCTGCATACTTGCTGAGGGTGCAATCCACCCCCATCCTCCAGATCATTAGTGAAGATGTTGAACATAACTGGCCGCCAGCACTGACCCTGAGGCACTCCGCTTGTTACTGGCTGCCAAGTGGACAGTGAGCAGTTGGTCACTATCCGTTGAGCCCGATGATCTAGCCAGCTTTCTATCCATCTTATAGTCCATTCATCCAATCCATAGTTCTTTAACTTGCTGATAAAAATACGATGGGAGACTGTATCAAAAGCTTTGCTAAAGTCAAGGCATATCATGCTGACCACTTTCTTCACATCCACAGAGTGGGTCATCTCACCATAGAAGGCAATCAGGTTGGTCAGACATGACGTGCCCTTAGTGAATCCATGGAGACTGTTCCTGATCACTTTCCTCTCTTCCAAGTGCCTCAAAATGGATTCCTTGAAGACCTGCTCCATGATTTTTCCAGGGACTGAGGTGAGGCTGACCGGTCTGTAGATCCCTGAGTCATCTTCCTCCCCTTTTTTGAAGATAGGCACTATATTTGCCTTTTTCCAAACATCTGGGACCTCCCCCAATTGCCATAAATTTTCAAAGATAATGGCCAATGGCTCTGCAATCACATCAGCCAACTCTCTCAGCATCCTCGGGTGCATTGCATCCGGTCCCATGGACTTGTGCATGTCCAGCCTTTCTAAATAGTCCTAACCCTGTTCTTTCACCACTGAGGGCTGCTAACCTCCTTTCCATTCTGTGGTGCGCAGTGCGGTAGTCTGGGAGCTGACCTTTTCTGTGAAGAGAGGCAAAAAAAAAAAGCATTGAGTACTTCAGCTTTTTCCACATCATCTAACACTAAGTTACCTCCCCCATTCTGTAAGGGGCCCATGCTTTCCTTGACCTTCTTCTTGTTGCTAACATACCTGTAGAAACCCTTCTTGTTACCCTCCACATCCCTTGATAGCTGCAACTCCAGTTGTGCTTTGGCCTTCCTGATTTCATTCCTGCATGCTCAAGCAGTATTTTTATAGTCCTCCCTAGTCATCTGACCAAGCTTCCACTTCTTGTAAGTGTTCTTTTTGTGTTTAAGCTTACCAAAGGCTTCTTTGTGGAGCCAATTTTTAGGTTAGGCAGAATTTCCTGTGCCCTTACTGAAGGTTCTGTGCTGGAATTATACCCTCAAATGCAGCCCAATTCAGAGCAGCAACAACGTGATTAATTAACTGTAGACTTAGGAAGCTAAAAAGAGAAGATGAATCTATCGCCAAATCATCATTAATGTTCTATGCAGTTTACTTGTAGCTGTGTCGATCCCAGGATATTAGAGAGATAAGGTGAGTGAATTAAAGAGAGAGCTCTTTGTGACTCAAATGCTTGTCTCTCTCACCAACAGAAGTTGGTGCAATAAAAGATATAACCTTATCCTGTAATGTTATAAGCATAAAGTTTTAGTCCAGTTTTGTGGAAGCTGCTGGAACATAGTGGAAGCAAAAAATGGTTTTGCTTGTCCAACCCTGTAGAGAACAAAGAGTGCATACTGACTACCTGAGTAAGGAGTGTATTTTCAAAGCTATGTTAAATGAATATAGACAAACATGTGATGAGGTGTTTGGAAGCTAACCTTGAATAGTCTCTGCTGAAGGAAAAAAATCCCTGGACGCTCAGTGAGTTTCAGCTTTCAAAATTTCTAAGGGATCATCTCAAAATGGCTGTGGGCAATGGCTCATTAAAACCACTGATGTCCATGGAGCCTGTTTATTTCACTACATCAATGCATGCTTAGTGGTATTTGTGAAGATATCACAAGCCTTCCTGGCCTCCAATGTCCTGGACTGCAGCATGGCTTCT
Source organism: Mesoclemmys tuberculata (assembly GCA_007922155.1). Classification (NCBI taxonomy): domain Eukaryota; kingdom Metazoa; phylum Chordata; order Testudines; family Chelidae; genus Mesoclemmys; species Mesoclemmys tuberculata. Next base: position 2,946,936 of record ML675690.1, on the reverse strand, counting down.
TCAGGATTTGGCCAAAAGAGAACACTGGAGCATGAAGTTCTGCCATTATAAAAACTCAATCGCTGCCATTATAAAAACTCAATAAGTTTCCAGTTTCTTGATTACCTTCATGTGGGAATTCAGTGATCCATCTTCTTTTCCATTTAGACTTTGACAATTCCATCCCAACCATTTTATCCTATTTCTAACATATGGATAGGGCCAGATTCTGCATGCTTGCTCATGTAAGTTATCCCATTTCATGTACTTTAATGGTACTCCGTGAAGGATGCAGGGTTTGACCTGTAGTATTTTATCATGTCTTCTTTTTGCTACCTGTTCTAAAATGAGCGTCTCCAGACTCTTCATTTTTCTCACGTAGGATGTACCTGGCAATCATTTAGGCTGGGGTTTTCAAAGAAATCGAGAGTTAGACACACACCTCACTCTACCTTAGGCTCCAGTGGAAACCTCGACCTTTATCAGTTTTTAGCCCTTCTTTGGACTGCCTGGAGCTTGTCAATGACCTTCCTAAACTATTGTGCCCGGGACTGAATACAGTACTCCCAGGGTGGTTTGATTATATATCGGTAAAGAGGAATGATTGTATCTATGACTATACGAGGTACAGCAGCTAATACATTTCAGACCAGGACTTTCTCTTGCATTACATCACATGGCACACTCATGTTTGTCTTTCCTAGTTTGCATATTTATTTGTGTGCTTTTATCTCCTCCAGTTGTATATAAACTGCAACTGGTTCATTTTTAATCTTACTGCAATGTATAAGGGGTCTTCTATAAATACATATTGTGTGTTAATATCAATTCTGAAGTATGTCAAAGATAGATTTGTTTTACACTAATACATTATAATTGATCAGTTCCTGCAGTATTTACTCAAGGCAAAGCATGTATATATGACCATCACATAACTGGCCAGTATCATCTATAGTGATCAGTATCGTCTCATTATTTCCTTGTTCTCCCACCATCTGTTTATCCAGCTGTTGTCTACAGTTTAATATTTAGAGGGTAAACTCTTTGGCACAGGGAATCTCTTTATACAGTGCCTATCACATAGGAGTGTGAGGAATTAGTGTCATATAAATAAATAATAAAAAATGAGTTTATGTAACCTTGTGTTGGTGGTTTATAACAAGAATGTATGGATTTTTATTAGTTTTGAAGTGTAAATGGAGACTCATAATCCATGACTGATCCTTCCTTTATTTCTGAGAACTGCTGTTGGGATCTCATGAATATGTTTACTCTTATTCCACCTCATCTGTCATAATTACATTGATTTAATAAAGAAATCCTGGTGTTTTATATTTTATTGTTTCATTTTCAAATAAATACTAAATAAATGAAGGCAATTATATGTTACAGCTTTAATCTCACATGTTAAACATTATATGGGTGTGTAATGTAGTAAGATAGAGATAATGGAATCATAATTGACTTTGAAAATTAGGTTAGAGGAGTAATGACACTAAACAGTTCCCTTAATGAAAGAGGAGAGAAAGTTGGCAAGATCATTTATGCAAGAAAATACTTGTTATTGAGAAGAGCCATTAAAGACAAAGTTTGAGACAGACAATAACCATTAATGAGTATGATGGCAAACAGCAGGGGAAAAGGACTGTGGTGACAGCAAAATAACACTGTAATCCAGCAATTTTAGCACTATGGGAGCATAGGCTGTTCAACAGGGAAAAGGACTAGGAGTCAGGAGTCCTGGATTCTGTTCTTGACTCTGCAACTATCTGCTGTGTGGTCTTAGGCAAATTACCCCACCATTTTGCGTCTGTTTCCCCTCCCATCTTATGTCTGCCTTATCTATTTAGGTAGTAAATTTTCTGGAGCAGTCCCTCACTATATGTGAGTACAGTGCCTTGCACAATGGGACCCTTTTATTTCTGTTGGAGCAAATACTTTTGAAAGATAGCCAACCTTGATTGAAATGCCACTTCCCTTGGTCATCTATCCCAACTGTTAATTATCCTCATGGTTAAAATCTGTGTCTTATTTCCATTTTGAACTCCATTGATTTAAATTTCCAGCTGTTGGATCTTATTATATCTTTGTTAGATTAAAGAGCTTTCTAGCATGGTATAACATCTCCCTGTGTATGTAATTATAGCTCACCTTTAAGAGAGATTTATAAACCTCTTCCATTTAATAGGAACATGGGTCTAGTAGTTGGACCAGAGGACTGTCCTGAAGCCCTGGTTTCTGTTTTGTCTTCAAGCAGATGTAGTAGTTTACTCCACATAGGTGTATGTGCACCCAGTGCATTGGAGCCAGAGAATTTTTCCTAGTAGTCCATGTAGAGGGGCTGCAATTGTGGATGCAAGTTTTGGTAGAGCAGCCCTACAGTCCTCATTTAGGTAGACTCCAAGCTCTGCCTCTTGGAAGTGTACTGGTTGTGAGTCATGTAAGGGGAACACATGGCTGCATCAATGGTTACTTATTGAAACTGTAGTTCTTTGAGATGTGATGCAGACATGTATTCCATGACCCATACTCCATCCCCTCTGCATTGGAACCTAGTCTCTGGGTATTTAGTGCAAAGTAACTGAAGAGGGAGGGGAAGTCCTCATTCCTCTTCCCCCTTCCTTACTTGTATCAAAACAGGACCACCTATTTAATGTTCAGCAGATAATAGACAGTTCAGCTTTTCCTGAGTCCTATGTGAAAGCCACAGCATATAACAAAAATTCTTCTATTCTCCTACTAACAGTGGAAGAGATTAGCCTCCCTAGCTTTTTAGTTTGAGAATTTCTGAATTATGATATGTAGAGCCAAAAGCCAAGGGTACTGAAAATATTAATGAACTTTCAGTACATGGGATTTAGGAGACTGAAAGATATATAAGGAATGAATAATTCACAGATTTTTCAAATGACTGCCAAAAATGTAAATTCAAGCTTGAAAAGAGCTATTGATATCTGAGAAAAATCTATCTGTCAAAAACTCTGGATCAAGATTGTTAATGTGGCTGAGGCAGTATTTTATGGCATATTGTACTAGATTAAGAAACAGGTAGAGGTAATGCAATAATGCTGTATGATCTGATGTAGTAACTGACACGTCTGAACAGATGCGTGTGCACACACACACACACACCCCTAACTCCTTCCAGAACCCATAGATGCCACAAGTTTGGATGTAATTGGATTCTGACTAAATTATTTTGGCAGGTGGAACTAGATCATAACAGATGGTATCCTGACTAAGATGAAATACAAATTCCAAAAACTAATCATACATATGACAAGCTACCAGCTCAGGATACAAATAAATACAGAAGAAGAGAGAGGCAGAATGAATTTTAAATATTCAGGAAAATTAAGCAACACTCACCTTGGTTTAGGAAAAAGCACCCCAGTTCCATTGGACCCCCCGCCCCCGATGAGGAGAAACTTGAAGAGGAGCTTCCTCACTTCTCAGGAGAGTGCCATAACCACTGGACCCACTGAATATTTAATTATCTATGTGTAAGCATGGTTTGAAGGAGCTCTCCCTTGACATCTAGTGATGAGCTAGGGAAGAGAGGTTCAGGAGTCAACCTTTTTTGCATGGGCACACCCAGCCTGCCTAGGCATTCAGCATGATGGGACTGATTTTCCCAACTGATATTTTTGACTGGTGTTGGATGACAAGTCACTTTGTTATTGCGGAAGAGGTATTGAAGTGTTGTTGTTCTTCTGTGAATCAAGGGCAGTAGAATTACTTTTGGCATACTCTGATTGAGGGACTCACCCTCTACTAAACTGCTCTCACTAGGCAGAAGACAGCTCAGTGGAGTTGAGAGAGGGAAGGGATAAGTGCTTGTACCTGGTGGTGGGAGCTTTGTATAAAGGTTCTAGACATTTTGTCCCTTTCTCTCTCCTCTGTTAATAACAGAGCTGATTAAGACACAAATTGAGTCTTGTTGCATGTTAACAGAGCTGAAAGCACTGATAACCAGGCCTAAACATTAGGCCTGCTTTAGGGTAGTGTCTCTGATACAAGAAATTGCCCATTCTGCACAAGAAGTGAGGCTCTCCAACTAACAGCTGAAATCACTGAGAGCTGTGTTAAGTGGTTGGTAACACTTCAGGACATACCCTAATGGCAGGCAGGGTGGCTGATGGAGGAGAGTGAGTGCCTGGATAGCAAAGTGAGGAAGGTACCTTCCCCCACTCCTCCCTACCAGGGTGGTAGATGAGTTCACACAGATGCACCTCTGAACACTGGCTCTTCCCTGACCAAGGACAACAACTGTGAGTGAGGTGTGATGGCTGTATCACCTCAATCCAACACTCCTGGAGCCTGTTTTATCCTGCTCTGCTGTGAGAACCCCCACTCCTGCGGTGTTCACGCACAGCCGCCAGCAAGCCAGCTATTCCTAGCCAAGTGAGTGAGTGGTTCTAATCAGTCACTTTGGACTATGCAACTGAATGAAACCAGCCACAACACCCAGTCCCATTTGCAACCCTTGGAACTTCCATTTTACAGTGTTCAGTGCCACCCACTGAACAATGTAAGCTCATATAAATTAATCAATTTGACAAAAAAATTGATATGCACTAGCCTTGTTGTTTCCAGAGAAGTCTTGCACACACTTCAAACCAAATGCACAGCTTTAGATAAAACAAAGAAATTTATTAACTACAGAAAGATTTTAAGTGATTATAAGTCAATGGGTAAAAAGTCAGATTTTGATCAAAAGGAAACAAAAGAAAAACACATTCTAAACTAAGCTTAACACTTTCAGCAACCTTACAAACTGATATGTTTCTGAGCACTGGCTGGCTGGTTTTGCTCCAGGCAGTCTCTCCCTTTTGGTCAGCACTTCAGTTGCTTGGTGGTGTTTGTAGATGGAGATGGAAGAGAAAGAGCATGACAAATGTCTCCCCTTTTAAAGCGTTCCTTCTCCCTTCTGGGGCTTTGCTACCCACTCAGGTGACAGACAATGTCCTTACATGAACTCATCCATGTCCTGAGACAGTGAGCATTATCTTATTGTGGTTCCAAGCTGCCAAGGTAAGGGAGTTCAGTTGGTTCTTTGCAGTTGTCTAGGCCACTCCTTTTGTTCCTGGAATGCTGAGCTGGGTTTGTTCTATACACGTCTTAACGGGGCGCAAAATGTCCCTCTGCTCCTGGAGACTTTTTCCTGGATATGTTTCAAGCCGTGAGAACACATCTTTGGGAACATCACACAGTGAAGCCTCATAACCATACACCTGACATTGGAACAAATGTATTATTATAACAATAACATTCCGTATGTCATAAGCATTCCAAGAACATCTTACATGACATACTTTGCATTAAACGACACACAATTACACTATAAGGGTAAATATGCAAGTGTAGAGCATCACAGCACATTACAGGAACTTTTGGTTGCTAGCCTGAAGCAACTGTGGCAAAAGGTCACCACCCAACATGCTCTGGGGTGGGTCTTTTGCTCATGGTTTTATCTTTAGGAATCCTGCTTGCGGCATTTTCCCAAATTAATACTGCGTTACTTCCCTCCTTTTATTAAAAGTTTCTTTTTTACCCTCAGACTGTTTTCTTGCAAAAGGGGAAATATTGCCTCTTAAAGGAGCCCAGAGGGTGGTGTGTAATTGTTCCAGGTTAGTGGGTGGGGCTCGAGCTGGTTTTGTGTTGTATTGTTGAAAAGGAACCCCTAGATATTGAACCTGGCCCTCATTGCTGCTGACTCCAACTGGCCGAAGGGTTACATATGTAAAGTGGAATGGCTTCAAATAGGAGAAATTGAGAGAAACTCATATTAAAATAACCATTGAACTGTGGGATAAGGCTCCACCTGAGAGACAATCCCTATTCTGATCCTTCTCATCAGGTAGTGGGGGAATTGAACCAGGTTTTCTTACATCCTGGGTGAGTTTCACTGGGCTAACGGTTACAAGGGAGGAGTACTCCTTTCTCCCTAATTATTTTGTTTGCAATTAGACATGATCTGAGCAAGCATTCTGGTTTGGGTCCCACAGGGGAGATAGGTGGGTTGATGCCTGCAACTGGTTTGAGGATCACACTAGGATTGAGATAATTCTGAGATTATTCTGGGATCAAACACCATTCTTGGATGTATTAGGAGGAGTGTTTTAAGCAAGACACAAGAAGTAATTCTTCCATTCTAATCTATGCTGATTAGGCCTCACCTGGAGTATTGTGTCCAGTTCTGAGCATCACATTTCAGGACAGATGTGGACAAATTGGACAAAGTCCAGAGAAGAGCAACAAAAATGATTAAAGGTCTAGGAAATATGACCTAAGAGGGAAGATAGAAAAAACTGGGTTTATTTAGTCTGGAGAAGAGATGATTTAGAGGGGACATAACAGTTTTCAAGTACATAAAAAGTTGTTACATTGAGGAGAGAGAAAAATTGCTCTCATTAACCTCTGAGGATAGGACAGGAAGCAATGGGCTTAAACTGCATCAAGGACGGTTTAGGATGGACATTAGAAAACACTTCCTAACTGTCAGGATGGTCAAGCACTGGAATAAATGGACTAGCTAGGTTGTGTGATCTCCATCATTGGAGATTTTTAAGAGCAGGTTAGACAAACACCTGTCAGGGATGGTCTAGATAATGTTTGGTCCTGCCATAAGTGCAGGGGACTGGATTAGATGACCGTTTGAGCTCATTTCCAGTGCTATGTTTCATGATTCTATGAGATAGGTGTCTGGGCACCTACCTGAGGCAGCATTGTGCATGTACAAAAGCAGAAACTTGGGCGTGAAGGGGACTTTTACAGTGGAAATGTAGGTGCTAAGTGAGTGAGGTGCCTACAGAGTGAGGTGCAGTGTTGTAGTCATATTGGTCCCAGGATATAAGACAGACAACATGGGTAAGGTAATATCTTTTATTGGACCAACTTTTGTTGGTGAGAATGACAAGCTTTTGAGCTATGCAGAGCTCTCCTTCAAGTCTGGGAATGTCACAGCTTAGTGTCACAGCTAAACACAAGATAAAAGAGATAGTTTAGTATAAGTAGTTAGCACATGGTCTAAGGGACCGTTCACCACCTCCTGTCTCCCTTCCCCATGAAGCTAACTACTTAAGCTAACCTACCTGTTCAATCTTGTATTTGGTTGTGACACAATCTTAAGAAGGGAGGATGGATATGTGTATTAAGGAACCAGTGGACTATGAGTTAGAGTAACTTATCTATACTGTACCTTTTATTGATATGTTTTGTATGCAACTGCAGAGTCTATTGATTTAAGATAATCTTTGTTAGGGCAATATAGAGGCATTTGGATATTACTTCTCAATAGGTATTCCATAAGTCTGGAGAAAGAGTTTGAAATCTGTTGCTTCTCATAGATTTATAGACTTTAAGGTCAGAAGGGACCATTTATGATAATCTAGTCTGACCTCCTGCACAACGTTGGCCACAGAACCTCATTTACGCACTCCAAGAATAGACCCCTAACCTACAACTGAGTTATTGAAGTCCTCAAATCATGGTTTAAAAATTTCAAAGTACAGAGAATCCACAAGCAAGTGACCCAGGCCCCATGCTGCAGAGGAAGGCAAAAAACCCCCAGGGCCTCTGCCAATCTGCCCTGGGGGAAATTCCTTCCTGACTTCAGATATGGTTATCAGCTAAATCCTGAGCATGTGGGCAAGACTCACCAACCAAACACCCAGAAAGAATTCTCTGTGATAACTCAGAACCCATCCCATCACAAGCCGTTGGGCATATTTACTGCTAGTAGTCGAAGATCTGTTAATTGCCAAATTAGGCTATCCCATCATATCAATCCCTCCATAAATTTATCAAGCTCAGTCTTGAAATCAGCTAGGTTTTTTGCCTCACTGCTCCTCTTGGAAGGCTATTCCAGAACTTCACTCTTTGGATGGTTAGAAACCTTTGTCTAATTTCAGGTCTGAACTTCCTGATGGCCAGTTTATATCAATTTGTTGTTTATATCAATACATACCTGAGGTATTATTTTGGATGAGCCTTCTCCACTGTCCAATGAAGTCAATGAGAGTCTTTGATTTCAGTGTGTTTGGATTAGGCTGTATGGTCTTTCGCCAAGCTATTGAAACCATATTAATGCCTTGGTCTAATGATTACTTTATCAGAGCCTTTACTAGGAATGAAGATTCTGGAAAATATCACTTCATCAAATAAATGTCTAATTCATATCATGCTTTTCTGGCTCACAGAGCTTATTCTTCACTATGTGGCACCAGTCCAGCCCATCTTCTTAAGGTTCAGCTTGATCCACAAACCCTAAGTACATGGAAGATGTTTGGCCTCACAGTGTGGCAATCAATTAAGCCTAGATTGTTTTTATGCATACCAGGTTAACCATACACAGTCTGACTTTCAGGAGGTGTGATTTATTTTTCCCTGAGTTCATCTTATTTTTCATTTTCGAAGGAGGCTTTTCCCAACCTCCAAGCTGCTTACATTCCAGAGGTATAGTTTTCATTAATAACTTCCCCCATTGCTTTGTGGCTGTAATACCAGGCAGGCTTGTCCTTGTACTGTAAGCTCCTTCTGAATTAATGGATGCTTTGACTGTCAGGTATTAAATAATAAAATATATTGAAACTTACAAAAATATTGCACAATTGGTGTATTTTTCTCACTGGCTCACTTCTGGTGTGGCCAGCTGTCAGCCATGCTGTCCTGAGCCATCAGTAAGTTTGATGAACCAGAATTGCATAATAACAAATAAAACAACATAAGGCTTCTACAATTTTTAAAGTGCTTTATAAATATTAACACAAGAGACAGATTGTGCCATGGCCCTATGCAACCATACATGGCTGTAAGGCGGGGGGGATAATAAGGACTAGTTTTTGCTACCTGTCCCAGCACCACCTGAGTTAAGCTTCCTGGAAGGTGGCTCTTGGTTTCTCCTAAGTTGCTTCTCCTCTGGGAGCAAGCGGGCAGGGGCAGGTAGGGAGTAGGTGGAACCTGAGTTCCACCTGCTCCACACACATCAGCTAGGTATATGGGCATCCATGAGGCACTTCTTGAAAGCACCCCTGCACCGCTGCCCACTCCACAATGTGCCTTTCTGAGGCAGTGCACCAAGACCTTTCTCAGGGCTTGTCTAAACTTACAGTGCTGCGGTGGTGCTGCTGTGGGTTTTAGTGAATAGGCAACTTACGTTGACTGGAGAGATTTTCCCATTAGTGTAGGCACTCCGTCTCTCCAAGCTGTCTATGCTGGGGGTTAGGTCAGTGTAACTATGCTGTTCAAGAGGTGTGGATTTTCCACACTCTCAAGTGCCATCGTTATACCAACCTAAGTGGGTAGTGTAGACTTTAGAGAAGCATTATAACCCTAAATAAGGGAGAATAATTGTCATCTCCAATATTATACCCGTGGAAGTTGTCACGTTTCAGTGTCGTGCTACATAAAATACACCTACCAGCAGCAAGTGTGGGAGGTGCTGAGCACTCTCACGTCCTCGCTGGTTTCAACAGCATATCCCCAGAGACACTCAACACTGTACAGGAGCAAGTTGGTTGCTCTTTGGCTTTGTAGCCAGATCCTACACTAGTGAAGTCAATGGGAGTTTTGTCAGTGACTTCATTAGGGGCAGGCCTGGACCATCAGCACTCTTGTCCTGACCTGTACCATTGCTCTCCAGGAACTCTCACTGCACTTCTACACCCTCACTCAACCACCTGTTGGGCCTACTTACTGAAGTATATCTAGTCCTCTGCTAAGAGTCTTTCAAGTATAGGCTGCAATGAAAGTGTCAAAAGGGGCTGAAAAAGAGGGTGCTACAGCATTGCCTTGGAATTCTTCTCTTGCTCTGGGAAACATATATCAATGCCTTATATTTACACAAAAGATTTTCACAGAGAGAAGCTTAATTATCTCTTATCCTGAACATATACTTAAAGAAATGCAGCAGAAATCAAAATGTTATATCACAGCAGAAGATTTATTAGGATGTGCTTTATCATTTGCTGTCATAAAAAGAGAACTCCCCCGACACCCTCCACCTCTCCATACAAAAATGGGTAGAAGACCAGAGTTTTTCCAAAAAGAAAAGGTGAGTTTATTGATATTTTAGGAATCCTCACATTCATGCTCATCATACAGAGGCATCCCTATGTGCTTGGAGGAAGCTAAAAAAGGAAATAGGAGAACCAGAAAGTCATCTTTTGCAGTTTGCCTACCCATCTCACCCAGACACCATTATTTCATTAGCCACAGGACTGCTCTCAGATAAAGCAATTGCCTTCAGATAACTAATGCTATCAGTTCTCAGCCATCTGCACCTATACATCTCCTGCACATCCCAGTTCTTATCACTCAAAACAGCTTGAACATGATGTACAGCTCCTGTCATTTAGGGAATGATTATTACACAACCTATCAGGTTTTGCTTTACTGGAACTATGTAGCATTTCGGAGGGATGAGAGGGCTCCTGTGCAACCTCTTTTATGTGCTCTCTGAAGAACAAGGTCAGTGGAAATATTAATGTTAAAACAGTTTGTCACCCTGGATAATAGCCATCAATGCACAGTGTTGCCATAGCATCACCCCACTTCATCTCAGCACTGTGTCCTATATGGAGGAGCTCCACAAAAGATGGCATATTCATTAGAGTGTGGAAAACCAAACACATTTGGACACCCAAAGAAGTTAATAGAGAGCTGTGCATTTACAAAGAAAGCAAGGAGAGAAGGAAAATAGATTGGATGACTGATGAACTGTTAAAGGGAGGATACAAGTGAAAGAGGATGATGTGCTTTTCTTTAATGGCATGTATGTTCCAGTTCTTAGTAAAGGTGTGGTAATAGTGGTACTGGAAAATGAATCTCTCTTCACAAAATGGAGTGATCAGGAGCTTCAGCCACTCCCTCCCTTCCCCCATCACCCTACCAATGTGCCTCCATCCATATTTAGGTTGATCTAGATCGATACCTCTAAGCATCAGAGGGTCATTCCTTTTATGTGCTTATTCAAAGTCTGATTCTGTGAAGTACTGAGCACTTTGCTCTTCTTAAATGAGGAGGAGTTAAAAACGGTCAGCACCTTGCAGCCCTGGGCCTCCAATACTTCACTTTTCTGTTGAGGCTTCCAGATAGTTTGCAAATTAATGCCAGCAGTACTGGTGAGTATTTTGGACAATGTGCTTAGGCATTTGCTAGGAACTGGGTAAAGGCCAGCCATACATTTCACATAAACCCTGTGAAATTCCATAGTACTTAAGACATTTGCGACTGCACCAAAAAAAAAAAAAAAAGTCTAAAAGAAAGGGATCTTTCCCATGTCCTCCCTTTGAGGACATATTTTGTATTGGGAAAAGAACGCCAGCCTTCAGTTCTGTTTATTGCCTTAGTATTCACTGTCATTCTTCTGCTCTGAAGAATGAATTTCTGGGCCAGTGTTTGTTTTCTTGCTGCATGCAGCACAATAAAGTTGTCACCCTAATTTGCTTGCACTTGCTGCTGCGGAAGGTGTTGCTCAGCAAGCACTCTAATGTCACGTACTCACACTTTCTGTGCACACTTTTATTGGCAGACTGAACAGAGTGAATCCCTCAGGTTTAATGTATTGATAACATTAATGGGAAGTCGTTCTACTGAAGTAAGAATTACATTGACCATACCTAGTGGGGTGAATTTATTAAACTATTATAGTCAAAGTGTACAGGGGCATTTTAGCAACCAGCCAGGTGTCCAGGTCATTGCCAGTTACCAGGATAAACTATCAGTTATTCTGCTTGCTGCTTTTAGCTGTTTTCAGGTCTTTGTAGGAACTTAGCATAATTAGGCAAACAGGGAGGTGGGGATAGTAGAGAGTGAACCTGTGAAGTGAGTCTGGCTCTATGCGTTCTCTCTCTGAATATGCTGGGGAAGATGTCTGTGAAAAACAGGAAGTCTGGCTATATTTTAGAATTGTTGGCATGGGAAATTTAGCTATCAGACTAACAGCTTTAAACTGCTTGCTTAACAATATATTTGTTTAGTGACGTGTCTCTGTAACGCCTGCTTCTGCCCAGTGATTGATTTGTTTGGCCAGCTACGTAACACTTTCTTGATTGACATGTCTCTGTAACTTCTGGGGTATAAGAGTGAGGTAATGAGTTGGAATCAGGCGGATCATTTCATGGACACATTTAGAAGGGTTTTCAGGCATTGATGGAAGGACTGCCCACCTGGAAATCTGTGACTGATTCACCCGAAGACTGCCTCAGGCTTGTGAGGGTAATTATTAAGTTTTGGAGTACTCTAATCACCTGTTGTATTTGTATGTCCTTAAGACTAATAAGTGGAAACTTTGGTAAAAGCTTCTAATGGGAATTGGTGGAGGATGTTTAAAGCTTTATTTAAATGAAAGCACTTGGTTTGGATTTATCCGTGTTAGCCCTATAGCAGGCAGAAGTAATGCGTTTCCTTTGGTTTATATCCTGGTACTGACTTGCAGAAACTAAAAGTTACTGGGTCGAGGAACCCTGGGCAACAGAAGCATTAGGGTTGAAATGCCTGAACGTCCTATTACCACAAGTTCATTCACCAATAGGTGCGAGTCAACATTTCAGCCTTCAGAGATAGATACATTGCTCACTTTGATTTACTTCAGTGCAGCCAGGATTTCACTTCAAAGGGTTTTTGAATGTGACCCTAATTGAAATCCTGTCTACTTGGTTTTGACATGAAAGATCTGAGCTGGCGTAATTTGCCCTCCTTCATCACCGGAGGGGATAGAGGAGTTTCAGTATGGTCATTTTTATGGATTTGTCCTTCAATGTGTGATGTGAAATGCTTTAGGTTTAAAGAAGCCATATAAATGCCTGTTGTTGTTGTTGTTGTTGTTGTTGTTGTTGTTGTTGTTGTTAACCTGTAGAGAAACCAGGTGACCAGATACATTTAATGTGAATGGAATGCTGAAGACTTCATATCAAAATGTGTTATTGTGTATTAGAATGTTGACACTCCACCTCCATTAATGTTACTCACAGGCTTTTCCCAGGTAGTCATCACGGTGTGTGGCCACCTCTCTGGCTATGTCTGCACAGCAACGTAAGCCTAGGGTTAGTGACTCAAATCAGCTGACCTGTGTAAGGGCCACCTGAGCTTGAGCATCTGCATTGCAGTTTAACCCTAGGGTAAGAATTTTCTACCTTGTGCTCAAACCTAGGGCTCTGGCATCCACACTGCGGTGCCCAGACCCAAGTCAAAGAAAATGTATCCCAAAGTGCCTGGCACCCCTCTCCCCCCTCAGTGTTAACATTCTAGCCCTAGAAATGTGGTCCACTGTAGGAAAACTCTACTGCCCACCCTGTTTTCTAACTGAGGCAGTGCTATTGATGGGACTCAGCTGCCCATAAAGAGCACATGGATACATAAAACTGCATAATTAGCTCCTTTGGTGGCTGTCTCTCAGTAGAATGACTGCAGTTTGAGAAGGCCCATCTTCAGAACGACCTTCTATTCTGAGAATAGGGCTCTCCAGCTCTAAGGTGAGTCGTGTTGCCCATGCCCACCTGTTCTGAGGCTATTAGGACATCAATTTCCTAGGCTGTCAAACTATTCAAATGAAACTTTGCGATTCTTAATTTTTTAAAATGGGATGTTCAATGAAGGTATTTTTGTTTGTTTTTTTTTGTTTGTTTTTGTCTATTTTGTAGAATGTAGGTTTCAGAGGAACCCCTCTCTCCCCCAACCCAGCCTGGCTGCTGTCAGCTGCAGAGTGGAGAAGTGCATCCCTACGGCTTGGGTGCGGTGTGCTCTAGCACCCACCAGAGATACCTTATTTTTTTTATAGGGTCAAATGCTGGAGTCTCGGTTTCAGTCCTTGCTCAGATATAACTCCTTTTTCCTTCACCAGGAATGCTCACCTGAGTAAGGTAAGCAGTGTAGACATTCTAGCCCTAGAAACATAGTGCACTGTAGGAAAATCTATTGCTCACCCTGTTTCCTAAGTGAGGCAGTGCTATTGACAGGACTCAGGTGCCCATAAAAAGCACATGAATACGTAAACTGTGAGAGCCAGCTCTGAGAGCTCACTCTCCTGGGCTGAAGAAAACCTTGCATTTCTCTAAATAGCATTCTTTCTTTACTTTTTGCTGTACAATATTCCTACTACTTTCTTCCTGCCCCCAAAAAATTTGTCCAAGTAGTGAGTTGGTTCAACTGTATCAAATAGAAATTTAGCATGGATATAAAAACCTGTGTTTTTTTTTATCTTCAAAATAAAGTATCGAAGCCACAGTGCCCCCAGTAAGAACGGAAAATTCATGTAACTGAGCCACCAGCCACAATTCCTAGTCCTCCCTCTATCTGCTTCACCAGGGCCAAAATCCTGTTTCTGTGTGGACTATGGTAGCTATATTTTATACCTGAAAATGAATCCAGCTCAGAGCAGGATTACCTGTCACTGAGGTACCAAATACCAGCCAGCCATTGCTACCCATCTGGGAAAATGCCATCAACATCTTTTTAATTCCTTTTTCTCATTGAAGATGGGTTCCTTTTTTCCTTCAGTCAAAGGCAACATGCCCTGAAGATCTATTATCCCTGCCCCAGCTGCACATGGGGAGGCAGGGGTAAGGAATCCCCAGGAGGATGTGGGGAAGTTTTGGGGCTGGCTCCTACTCGGTGCCCTCACAGGGCACACAGGATGGGCACTCCTGCACACACAGCTTCAGGAGGGAGGGAGCACCTGGGAGCAAGGAAGAGAGCCAGAGTGGGACCAAGTGGCTGCCTGGCAGAGGAGGAGAGTGGCAGAGCTCCTAGCTCAGCACAGGCAGAGGAGGGATGAGCCCAACATCCTGCAGGCCGGGAGCTGCCTCCCACCCAGCAACTTTGCTCCTGCTGTGGGCAAGCTCTGCACAGCAGCAAGGCGGAGCTGGAGCCTGAGCTGCACGGTGGCAGGAGGAGCAGGAACAGGGAGCACCTTCGGCCAGGTAGTAAAGGCATTTCCAGTCACTGAGTTGGTTACCTGCAGCGCTGCTCCTGTGGGAGTGGGAATTCTGGGATACATCCAGAGGAATTCTGGGACTCGAGTCAAATCGGGCCATGTGCACCCAGGAAAGCCATGAGGCTCAGATCCTAGGTTCCAACTTAACATGGGCTCAGACCCAGGGTCAGAGCCCTAGGTTAGCACAATTGCTGTGTGGATGCAATAGGGGGTTTTGGCTTGAGCCCGGGCTCAGATCCAAGCTTAAATTGCTATGTAAACATACCCTCAGTCACTAATGGGGTTAGTCTTGCAGCACCTCTGTTATCGCAGCTTTCAAAATCAGGAACAGTGATGGAGAGAGATTAGCGGCCTGATTTTCAAAGATACTGAGCACCTGCACTTCCAGCTGAAATTACTGGGAGCCACAATACTTGGGCACCTCTGCAAGTCAAGCCACAATGGGCCATGCTAGGACACAGAGGAAGTCTGTCTCAGAACTAAGAATAAAATCAAGATCTTCTGACTCCTGGTTCAGTTCCTTAACTACTACACGAGCATCCTTTCTTTAACCAATGTTGATTAAAATTATTTTAATTTGGGTGACTACCAAATGAAATATAGCATCAGACGTCGTCTTGAGAAATTTGATTTAAAGAAAAGTGGCTGTCACTTTGGTGGTGAGGGGCAAATCCAGAATGAAGAAAGCCTCAGAGTAAGTAAGGTGCTGCTAAAACTACAAGTGTCTCCCAAGAGACTAAAAAAACTTAGAACTGTCCAAAGAATTGTACTGAGAACACACTCATCACAAGTGAAGGAGCAACACACTATCTCCAAAGAAACAGTCCTATTTTAGTAGGCTTGTCCAGAGCAGGACCACCGACATCTTACTGTCAAGGTATTACTGACAGCTTTTATTCCAGTCTTAGGAATCTGAACATAAGCTTCCAATGGCTCCATGTGCTTTAATAGTTATTGTAGCGATTCAAACCGCAAGTTAAGTGTATTTATTTTTCTTCTACTGGCCTGAGGTCTGGACAAACCCTTAGTCACTTTAAAGGGAGTTTTGCCTAGGTAAGAACTGCAGTTTTATTCTTGTTTTTTGATTTTTTGCACAGGTGCCTACAAGCACCATTCAAGGCCCTTGTTCCCATGGTGGTAGGCACTGAATAAATAGAGACCATAAAGATGGTCCCTGCACCAGAAAGCTTGCAATCTAAGCAAATCAGTAATCGGTTTAAACCCAAAGTGCTTCCACAATTGTTAGTATATCTTGCTATGCTCAGCACTTGATGTGATATACAAAAGTTATTCTCTTCATTGAAGGAAGCAATGAACAATGATTTTGATGGATTTTAGTGGTGAAGAATAAAATCAAGGTTATGGCATTTCAGTTGCAAATGTTGTTGTGCAGACAACTACAAATACTAAGATAGACACAGAATGCACTGTGAATACATGTTCCATTTGGTTCGTGCTACCCAGCTTCATTGTTTTTTATACCAGAAGTTCACAACTGCCACTCTACTAAAAGAAAATCCCAGTCTAAGTGGTCAGATAATTATCACACTAATGTATTTCTTCGTAAGAGCAGCAGTGATTTGCTGCTTTAAGCTGAAGTATTTATAATAATAGCCTGCACTATAATTTCAGCTGCAAATGCATTAATTGAAATGACTTAAAGGATAATTACATGAAACGGCAAACTAGTGTACCCAAACTGACAAGCTAAAATACAACGAAGAATTAATTTGCCCTTTCCATTCTCCGAATGGCAGGCATTTCAAATTTGATGAAGCTTTGGGATGTGCACACTGAGGCACCTTCCCAGGTGACTGGAACGGTTTACCAGCTATCAAGCTTGTATATTATGCTCTCCAAAACTGACAGCGTGAGCCAAACAAGGTTTATTATTCTTCCTCTTTTCCAAGTAAGTTAGCATCTATAATTTCCATCCTACTCCTCCACTCCATCTTTTATTGTCCTACCTGGCTTTGGATTTATGGAACTTCTGTTTGAAAAAACAAAACAAGCAAACAACCAAAAATGTCCCAACAACAAAATGAAACAAAACAATGTTTCTGCAAACAATTGGATATGAAATGTATCCAATCTTTGGTAGAGGTAGGATTAGAATTTAGGCTTGTCTGGCCCCAGTCTTGTGCTCAGTTTAGTAGAATGTACGCACCCACTTTTGAGTGCAACTGGCCAGTTGATTTATTTAATGATTAGTAAGTGATGCACCTGCCTCTGAGTCAGAACTGAACCAACACGCTGACTTTGTGAGACCAGGGGTATTAACCCCATTATCCCAGTCAAATTCCAAAATAAATAATGTGCTTTCTGTCTACTTAAATTTCCTCCTGCAGTTTCAGTGAGAAAATCTATTCTCTTCCAAACTATTGTATGTCACTGGCACAGAAGTGGCTACTTTTTAATGGTAACTGAGTACTCTATGAACTAGCTCTATAAAATGATTTTTTGGAATTTGGAAATACTGATGAACTGGTTCTATGTAATTACATTCGGAGGAAGGAGAGTTCTCTCTTTTCTCAGCAGTTTCTCCATGGGGAAGGAAGGGTAATCATCTGACGATTACCTATGTATTCTTTCCTTCTGAAGCACCTGGCACTGGCCACTCTCAGAAGACAGGATACTGGTATGACCTAGTATGGCCTTCCTTATGTTGTGCTCTTAAGATGAGGTGGTAGCATGCAATGGATGTGGCTTTCTGAAGGCACCTGCACAGGTCCCAGGCTCATCTAAAGTAATTCTTCACACAAAAGTGACTGTATTTCAATGTTAGCTGACTAATGTGCAGCAAGGATAGTGCGTACAGTGTGATGATGTGTATACAATTTGAAGATGTAGTTAAAGAGGAATGAGTGGTCTGGGAGGAAGTGTGGGCATCCGGGGAGCTGGCTTCAGTTCCCAACTCTGCTGCAGGCTTCCTATGTGACCACAGGCAAATCATTTAGTGCCTCAGTTTCCCCCACTCGTAAACTGGGGATAATATCATTTCTTTACCTCACACGGGTGTTGAGAATAAATGCCTTAAGGTACTCAGCTACTAAGATGATGGCATCCAGAAAGTACCCCAGATAAGCTGTCTAGATGGATAGAAACTGCCATGTAATGTACAGTATTGTGAATATATAAAGGGCTTTGGAAGGATAAGTGCTCTGTCAGTGTAAGTAGCAGCTATTAGTAGTGCTCTTAGGTTTGTAACTTTTATGTATCTTATTGTGCAGTCTAATGAACCGCTACATCTGTTCTCATTAGAGACAAGCAGCTGTTCTGTGCTCATTTCAATGCAAACTGTCAGAGGACACCCATATTCTCTCACAGAGACTTTACTTTAGGATTTGTTTTTTGCCTCAATTTGAAATGAAGGATATCCCAGCTGGAAGTATCTGTTTGCTCTTTGCATATGGGAAACATAATTTTTGTAATCCAGAAGCAAACACGAGGCTGTTTGGGGGCTGGTTACCATTGGATCAGAACACAAGGCGTGACAAAATTTCATTTTTATCCCATGTTCATTTTTCATTTGCATTCTGGTTCCCTTTATTCTAAACTGCTACAATTTGAGGGGCAGGGTTAGACAATCATGTCTTGTGGGTTCTAGAGATAAAAATTGGAACTTCAAGAAAAGTTTCAGATAAATGAAAACAAATTTCCTGGGTGACATTGTGATGGAAGAAACCATGCTGAAAACCCAGGGGAGAATGTTCTGACTTCCTCAACACTCTGTCTAACAGCATGAAATTCTCGGTGCTTCCCAACCCACTAATGATATAGACTTCTAGCCTGTGATCATTGCTTTGATCCAAACGACATTAGGCGGCTGCTTCGCCATGCAAACACACAATGCCTGTGAACCTCTAGACTGGCAAGAAATCTGAGTAGGAGGAAGAAATTTTCAGAAAGAGGTCACATGGCTCTTGTTGCTAGGCAATCGCTTCCTTGGTGTATCTGTGTTAATAATAGCATCCTTAGGAGTCCTGGATCTCAAACCTGGCAGTAGAAAAGAAAAAATTGCAAGTGCACATTATGGGCCACATTGTGTGCCAAATAGGAGGTTGCAAGGGGTCAGTCCTATTATTGACTGCTTGAGTACAGGGACCTCTTCCTTCAACACCACTCTGGATACTACATGCCCCAGATGGGACAGGGAGGAGAGAAGAGAGAGGGTATGGGTGCATGACACTACTGTACTAACTAGCAGAGCTGACTGGCTGTATAGGGAAATGCTTACAGCTCTACAGAAATCATCTGAAGGCTGGAGAAAGTGCCTTATAGCGAGAGACTTAAACTGTACAGTTTATATAAAAAAATAAAAGTTTGAAAAGTGACTTAATTGCTGTGAATAAATACCTTCCTGGGGAGACAATAATGGGTACTAGGGACTCTTTAATTTAGTGGAGAAAGTCCTAATAAGAACCAATGGCTGGCAGCTGAAACCAGACACATTCAAGTGAGAATTAAGACACAAGTTTTGAACAGTGAGGGGGGTGAACCATTGGAACAAACTACAGGATTCGCCATCTCTTGATGCCTTCAGATCAAGACTGAATGCCCTTCTGGAAGATGGGTGTTAGCCAAATACAAGCTCTATGTGGGACATTCCAAAAGGGTAACTGGGTGAAATGTGATGGTTGTGATACGCTGGAAATCTGACTAGAGGACCTACTGGTCCCTTCTGGATTTAAAAATCTATTAATTTTAAGAGTGTACCCCAAAGGTCTGGAGTTCTCCTGGGGCAGTGCCTCTTCATACCACCCCGTACAGCCTAGCGCCTAATAGGCACAATGGCCTCATGTTTCATGTAATGCATGTGAAGAATAACACCTGACAAGTCGATCACCTTATGTCACACAGCGCATAGATTTCAAGTTATGAAGGTAATAAAATGTGCATTTGTGTAGCTTGACTAGAACTTCTCAGTGTCGCCCCTTTTTGACTCAAGCAGCTAGTCAAAGTTTGGGGCCTTGGGGATGTTCCAATGGGGAGTAGAAACTGATAATGGAGTTAGGTATTTTCTTTGAAGCAATCTTGTTTATTTACAGCAAAGGTACAAAATCCTGCTTCTCTGAATTCAGAAGGAACCCAAATAGGGGACAGCTTCTTTGCTTACCTCCCCAAGCTTCTTTAGCCACCACCAGTCCCACAGCCTCCTTCTACCCTTCTCCACAATCTTACCGTGCTTAGACTTCTGCTTGGCTTGCTTGTTTTTTGCCTTGTGTCTCTGTTCTCTCTTCCCACACACACTTTACCCAAAACACTACTCAGCAAAAGCTCCTCCATCTCCCCCTAACCTCCCCGGTCTAAAACTACCAGATGGGTTCATATAACCCTTTTTGTTTTGAGTGGCGGTTTTGTGATTAACTTATCCATACAGTTGTGCTAATTGAAGGGTGCATTCACACCCATCAACCTCACTAAGGTTTTAATTCTCCCTATAACAAGGATTCACCCAGCTCATAACAACAGTCGTTTTCGTCTGGAAAACACAACACCCACTTGTAGTTACTTAATGAGACTTTTCTGTTTTGTTTTTATCCCCTATGAATTCTTTCTTTCTGGTATGTGTGGTGTTTCTTTGTTCTCTATCTGAATTGAACACAACTGCTATTAATATTTATTTTTGGAGTGCTCACTGCTTTCTGCACACTGCAAAGAAGATCAGGGGCCTGCCTTAAAGAAACTCACAGTCTATCAAGAGCTTAGAATCCTATAGGATTCTATGGCCGTGCAAAGCACTATCTGCATTTTCACCCTGACTCAGGCCTGCTGCATGGCAGAATCAACTTGGGGAAAAATCCCATTTATCTGTATGAAACTTGAGTGTTCTGAAGATGTCATTGATTAATTCACATGAGGATGGGGACAGAAGTATATGGAATATCATGTGAATGCACATAAATGAGGCAGCACAACAGAGCTCACAATACGTGGACAAAGCTGGTGGATATGATAGTAGCTTGTATGTCTGACAGACCATTGTGCCACTCTAACCACTGATGGCTGCCGTTTAAGTGAAATTGGGACAATCAAAGTTTAACATCTTAACACCCTGTGTCTTTAAAGGTACTGTCAATTGTAGGCCTGGTGCTTGAACTAACTCCTATAGACTCAGGGCACTGCACTAGCAGATCCCTTTTCAGCATTCGTGCCTGAGGTTGTTGCAGAGATTCCAAACTCCATGTAAACAGATAGCATCAGACTGGCGTGTATACCAGGTCTGAGGACCATCACATTTTTTATTAAACATCTGGAAACCAATGTCACCTCTATTGCCTACTGCTCCATGGCCTCAAATGGAAATGTTAGAGTCCAAAATGGAATTTAGAATAGCAGACTGACAGAATTTTCAGTGACAATTTTCATCCAAAACTCAATTTTGAAATTTTTCTTAAGTCATCTCTTTTTCTGAAATGAGGCCTTTGAAAATTTTACTCGTGGTCTTTAACTACAGACCAAATAAACGTACAATGGTGATAAATTCAAAGTGCCTAGGTGGCTTAAGAACAAAGTCTTATTTTCAAAAGTGATTTGGCCCCATTGACTTTAAATGAGATAAGGCTCCTAAATTATGCAAGCACTTTGAAAAATTTTACCCCCTCTCTAGGCTGCAGTCAAGCATTTCTAGTCTTTGAGGCTATTGCTTAAGACAGATTTCATTGTGTCTGTAAAATGCTTTTCTTTTTAATTTTTTGTAAATCTGAGTCAGGTTTTGTATAAATTGGCGCCGACGTACCCATAAAATACTTACAAAAATGCAGAGTTGCATCAAAACTCTCCACATATTTAAATGTGGGTGTTTATTTTTTAAAAATGTTGCGGGTCGTGAAAGTTTGTGTTAGATCTTGAATTTGTTTTGGCTGGTTGCATACAACTGGAGAATCCTGCCAGAGCCAATTATATGCTGATGAGGAAGGTGACAGCAGCAGCTGGTGGGTCTGATGGCAGCCCGTCTGTCTGCTGGTTTTGCAGCTCCAAGAGTGAACAGAAAAGTCTGTAGACCTTCTGCAATCAGAATGTGGCAACTATAGGGGGTTTAAAACTTTATGCAAATCATCACGTCCCGAAACTAGTTTGGGAACTATTAGCTAGAGCACCAATGCCCACATCCTTCCCAGAGCAGCTGGGGGGTGTGCTCTGGAGTGGGTCTAGGGGGTAACGGAAGAAAGTTATTCTTCCTCTGAGGCTGTGGAATGGCAGTGCAATCTTAGGGCTCGGGTAACCTCCAAATTGCATATACACTTCCCTTTATAGCCTCATGGTAGCAACTCCCATTCCAACCTCCTATCTGTTTCACCATTGAAGAAGGTTTTGGTCAAACAATTTCACCCAGCTGTTCCTCCAAATCCCTACTCTACCTGATGCATAGGGAACTCTGTGGAGAAAACTGAGAACTTTGTGCATCCCTGAAAGGGATTTCTGAATCCTGCCTCCTTTCCCACACAGTTGGGGGGGCAGATCCACAACTACTGTAATTGGAGCTATGACTATTTACAAAGAACTGCTGCATGGAAGCCCACATAAAGGGGCAGGACTGCCCCAAAGATAGCACTTTCTCACACACGGGAGACAAAAAGGATGAAGAGATGAAAAAAGGCAATGATATGGACTGACATCAGAGAGACTAATTCTGGCCTCGTTTACTATGCCACTGTAAATTATAAATGACTACACTGAGGATAATGCAGTTACAACTGGTGTAAAGGACAACTGGAATCAAGCCCTGATAGCCAGGAGGCTTTTGTTCACATGTGCATGGAAAGCACTGAAATGCAAAGTGCCCTTTGTTCTCTTGTAGAAGAATAAATGGTTAGCTACCACTGGGACACAGTTGTCAAGACTGATATAAATAGTTTTCAGTTCTCCAGCTGGCATGAGGCCAATGGCTTAGTAATTTTTTCTTTCCTGTGGATCAAAGATAGAATGGGGGGAAAGGTGGTTAATGGTGCCACTTATGTTCACATGTACTTTGGAATATCCACACAGTGAATTTTTTGTGACGGTAACGTGTGAGATAGTACTGGTCTGCTCTCATTTTTCCTGCTGTCTGATCTGAGTAGTGGGAAAAAGATGATGATGATGATGATGGCAGAACCAGGCATTTCCCATTTTGAGTTATTTACAGCACAAGGACAAGGAATATAAGTGAAATTCAGAAATGAAATCTAAGAACGGTAAAACATTTTGCGGAGAGACAATGTAGAAGGGGGCATCAGGGCTGCAAAAATTATATTTTTGAGTAGGCCTTATCATGCTTCAGGAACAAGACAGACTGGAGGTGGATCAGCTCTGAATAAATGAAGT
This sequence comes from Mesoclemmys tuberculata, assembly GCA_007922155.1. Taxonomy (NCBI): domain Eukaryota; kingdom Metazoa; phylum Chordata; order Testudines; family Chelidae; genus Mesoclemmys; species Mesoclemmys tuberculata. The sequence goes on along the minus strand of ML675690.1, from coordinate 2,923,715 downwards.
TAAGGGACCAAAATATATATAGACATACCCTTAGGCCTCAGAGCTCTGACTACCTCATGATCAGGTAGGACTTCCTGCTGCCAGTGTGCCCCTCTCTGGAGGAGGGGAATGCTGTGCAACATCCGAGCCCTGCCCAAGTGGGGGCAGGGGATTTGATAGAGGCTGCCCGGTTGGTTCTGGGCCAATAGACAGGTGCAGGGGTACTGCTGGCAGGAGGCCACATGAAAGAGACAGGAATCACATGCTGCTGCTGCTGTGGAAAGGAGAAAACCCAAGCAGAGACTGGGCCCAAAGCTGTGAGTTTGGCCTAGAGAGCTGCCTCAATGCACAGCTGCAACCAGTCTGGCAGGGAGATCCAGCTTTAGCAGAGGGAGTCTTGACCAGCGCTATGACCACCTAGCAATGTGGCAAAGACTGCATCTGACCGCTCTGAGCTCGCACTGCAGCCCCTACAAGGGAGCGAGGCTGAAGGCAGTTTGGCCCATATATGTATTTTTTTTAGCTGTTAGGATTGTTCTGTTATGTAAACGTCAGGGACTCCATGCATTGTTATTGCTGGCTTGGCATGTGACTTCCCACAGGGGCCCCTAACTGGATCATTTTAACGACTGTAGTTCTGTCTCTGCCCCCTTGGTGGCAGACTAAATCATTGGTATGTGTCTGGGTGCAGCCTTTATTGCTGGGTAAATTCCTGACTTCTGAAAGGAAGGGAACCAAGAGATTTGGCTTGAGTGAGAGGCAAATGAGGTTCTGTCACTTCATTACCCATGGGCTGGAATGTGGGGGCAGCTTATTAACTGGTGTGCCCCCCCACTGTCTCATATTTGTAATTCAGTTGAGATGCTGCTGCTCCAGGAACAATATGTGTCCTAGTGTTAAAGCCTTTAAAATGTTCAGCCTCTAATGCTGCATTAACATAGGGCCCAAATCTGCAAATACATATTACGAGAGTCTTATATAAATTACAGGAAAGAAACCGATTCATCAGGTTTCACCGGTTTAGCTAAGTTTGTGAACCCAAGAAAATAGCGGAAGAGGTTTGCAGATCCTGCAAATCTGCACAGCTCCTCCAGCCCCAGTAACAGTCATGAATAATTCGAACAAATTAGTTTGGCACACTTTGTACTTCCAATAAACCACATTGGCCCTTCTTATGATTGCTTTGCCAGTGTTTCCTTTTGATCTACAGTTTTTAAAAAATGTTCTCCAATTGATGTCAATTAATGTCAAAGTGACTGCTCTCTGCTTTCCCACCATGTTTGAAAGTCTTTTAGAATAAAGGTCAATGAACTGTAATATAATGTCTGCCCATATCCACCCAACCCTACACATTCTTCGGGGGTAGCCAGCAGAGCAATTCAAGAGATATCTTAACTAGTGCTTGAGGCTTTGGAAAAACTCAAGGTGTATTACTATTTTTGGAATGCCTATTGAGAAACAATTATTAGCTGGAAGAAGGCCACTTTTTCTTGGGAAGATTAAAAAATAATGGATCATAGGTCTAGGATTAGTGAGGCTATGCCTTTGGCAAGAACTGTCTCTCTCTCTCATAGACAAGAAAGAGATCAAGAAAGATATATCTAAGAAAACCACTTATAGCTGTTTATTCTATTCTTATTGGTAGTCTGTAACTTTGAGAGAGTAAGTACATTTGCTGCTCCTCATTTTCCTGTCTTTGCTAGTGAGACTGAAATGAGTCTGCATAGCTAGAACTAAGTGCTGAAATGGAAATGACTTCCTGTCAGAGGCCAGGGATGATGATCTTTTTGCAGCAGTGCCTTTCATTGTTATTTCTGTAATTGCTTCAGGTTGCCAGAATTGGAGAGCCTTGAGGATATAACTACAAATCCTTAGAAATTGCAGAGAAGGATTTGTTTGTTTCACTCTTGTTGAGTGTGGCTTTGATTTCTGCCTGTCTGAGAGGAAGTCAATACACATCTAAGGATGCGAGGATAGAAATCCTACCCTTATATTTCCCAGTCTATAGAAAATACCTTACAAGGGGCAGCTTCGATAAGGGGCCAGCTGTGGAATAGCTGTTAGAGAACAATGCTAGGAGTCAAACCACAAGAGTGAGGGAACTGTTCTGTTAAATTGCAAGTCCATAAACCTGTAATCAGAGGAAGGTGTCTTTACTTTAGAACATATGTCAGCAATTCAGTGTGGTGCCTTTGCAAACTCAACAGAATCCATTCCAAAGCCGATCATAGTTCCTGACTCCTAAGATGGACAGGGCCTAAGAATGCAACAAAGGCAACAGGCTCGGCCTTATGGGTAGGATGAAGCTATCACACTCTTCCGGTCAATCTTGTAGCTGTGTGGCTCCAGAGACAGCTGCATTCAACTGCCCTAAATCAGAAGGACTTTATTCAGCTTGATGTGAGCCCTTTTGAGGAGAAGGATGAATAAGAATCCCAAAGATTCTCCAATTAAAAACAAACTGGACACTGTTCCCTACAATCATTCCTGAAACTCCTTGTGCCTGCTGCCGGGCATCACAGATCGCAATGATTTCCAGTGCAGTGAAAAGCCACTGGATCAAACAGGTTGATTTCCTCCATTCTCCATCCTAATTAAAATTCTGCTCTGTGACACAATATAAAATTCGAGTCACAGTAATAATCCAAGGTCATTCTTGTGCTGCATAAAATAACTTATATGAAGTGTCACACTTAAGAACATATAGCAGAGCACACAGGCTCCTTCCCTGTGTTTACCATTGTGTGATTTCTTAGTTTGAAGGACAACTTTCTGACTTTGTCAAATACACTTTGTCAAAGGAAAGGAAAGATGTTTTGAAGTCAGAATAAGTGTCTGAACAGCACAGAAAATTCTCTATAATCAAAAATGCATCTAATCTTTTAAATGCATGAATGCTGGGGAATATGTAACATTAATAAAATATACTAAAACCTTATCCAATGCACTGATAATAAGCATAGGAAACTTCATCCCAAGAAGTAAACTGTTTTCAGAAACATATGAATCTGAAACAGGAGCTTATAATGAAAGAGTTTTCCCAACCATAACTATTGTGTTGCTACCACTACACTGGAATATTTGTTCATTTTTCATCGTTTTAATCTAATTTTTGGAATGACATGCCAGAATTACAGATAGTAAAATAAATGTCTTGTTCATGATGTAGTATTTTGTCAAAATACACTTTACATGGTTTCATTTTTGATGGCCTTCATTTTTCAATACCACCTGTTCATTATAAGGGTTTTGTTGTTATTCTAACACATTTTATTTTATAAATAACCCACATAACATTTCATTAGAGTTATCCCATTTACCTTAACACACTCAGAATGTACTGATCCCACAGAAGGTTCAATGCACTCTAATCATTAAACACATATATGCAAATTGCAAGTAGTATATTTTATTAATGTTAATATTAATTAATCAGTTAATATTATTTCAGATACTTTTATTATGTAAAAAATATTTTTAAAGCTTCATTTTGAAACCTATTATGATGATTATTTTAGAATTGTAGTATCCACACTAAGATTGTACATACACACAATAATAGACAGTCCTGTCCCAAGAGATTACAATCACAGCAGATTTTATTTCAGAAGTAGGGAGTATTTGAGTAATGTTTTACTTCAAACTCCTCTGTCTGCACTTCCTGCATCCGTCTCCTCTAATTCTCTACCAGGTGCCCCTCCAGACTGATGGATTCAGATGGCTTTATTTGCCACATTTTTACCAAAGGTTCCATTTTCTTCTTCTGATGATGATGGTGTGGCTCAGAGAAGTGCCAGTTAGAGACTGATCTTTGGTCTTTCTTTCCTGGTTCTGGTGATGTAACACGGGGCAAAGTTACAAAAGATTTAATACCCTGTTCCATGACAGGGTTCAGTGTCTACAAACTCCACTGGCTACCATTACTTCTATCCCCAGCTTAGAGAGTTTGCAAGGATTGCAGATCATTGGGATTTCAGTGCCAGATGTAGATCCATCACATACACTGCCACTTCCCTCCCACTTCCAATCCTCACTGTAAAAGGGCACTCAAGTTTTGAGACTTTCCAAATAGTGAGGTGTGGTTCTGCAGTCTTTTTTCTTGCCCTGATCACCCCTACCCCCTGCCAGTTGACCTGGGCAGGTCTTCAATGGCTTGGTCTTCCTGCCAAGACAAAAAGTCTTGATGCTCACTTTGTGGGGCATTAAAGGGTCCAATGAATAAAGAAATGCTTTGCCCTCGCTAAAGTTTTCAGCCCTGGCTCTGGGACCTTTAAATTCAGCCCTTTGTTTGGGCTCTCAAATAAGGCTTATCCCCATCTTGAGGTTTACTTGAGGCTAGTAGGGGTGGGCCCACTCATTACTCTGGGTCCCAATCTAGTGACCCTGTGTACTGCAGCCACATACTGCTTACTCCACAGTTCTTCACTGATATTTCTATGGGCTTCTTCCCACCAGGCCATTTTATCTCCAGGCCTATCTCAGGGCCAATTTCATCAGGTTCCTCTCTGTCTGTTGTGTGTGCATGTGCATTCAATCCCCTCTATGAAGTTCAGCCAGCCATAGCCTCTGTCTAATTATCAGGCTCTTCTGGTCAGAGAAGGCACCATTCTTCACTACTCTGACTCCAGCCAGGGACTGACCTGCTAACGCCTTTTATCTGGGCCAGTAGTGCACTGATTGCCTGTTGCTAGCCACTCTAGTTCTTAGAGGACCAGGCTGCTTACAGACAGTCCTCACTAGACAAGCTTGGAGGATTCACCTTCACTGTTCTTTTCCTCTGAGCTTGCTGCTTCCTGGGCTGATAGTAGTAGGATATATTAGGATTGTGGGACCCCCACCAGGAATCCACAAAGGCTGAAAACACCCCTTCACACTCTCACACTTAATTTTCTATAGCTTTTTATAGGAGGAAGCAGAGAAGGATGTTTGACACAGAATGCACAGGGTGATAAGATGAGCAATAGCAGAATTGGTGCAAATGTACTTAATTGGGCCTTCAGTCTCCTTTTGCTAAAAATCAAATTGGGAGAAACCTAGAGGCTTTGTTTATTCCATTGTTTGGATGCGATTATCATAAATCATCTAGAAACTTTATAAAAATGAATTTCTTAAGGGGAGGAGACAGTGACCTAGATGAAAACGATGCAGATATCAAGAAATTTGGTGCATGCAAACCACAAACAGAACTAACCTTTTAACATAAAGTATATTTCTAAAACTCTCCAAGAATTTCTGAACCTTTATTGATAATCTGCCCATGTAAACTTGCCTGAAAGATTTGAGGTAAATTACTCAGATGATGATGATTAAAAATAATTGGAGCTCTGTTAATACAGTTCTGGTAAATTAAAAAGGAAGAGAACTGTGATAAGGTGTGAAAAGAGTTTTTAAAGGTTCAAATAAGCTAATTACATTTGATTCAATTAGTGTTACAAAACTTAACATGTTTTAATACTTGTATGTTTATTTCTTAAAAAAAATTCCCATTGCTTTGGCATTTCTAGTTTTTCCACACTTCATTCGTTCACAAATCCCTGAATTAAATTAGTTGAACTACAGAACAGATTTCTGAACTCCCACTGTAATATCCTACCTTAGAGAAACTTTTTGTCAAATGAGAAAATGAAGTTTAGCCTTAGCTTCATTCTTCCATATAAAAATTATGTAGATTGTAGTACAGACATTTGAATGGGGGTGAAGTGGAGAGGAATCTATCCTGTGGAATCATAACTCCTGTGAAAAGAATTCTTATCCTTAAACATGTCAACATAAAGAAATATAGCTTAAAGTTATAAAATAATTATAGTGGAATCTTAACTTTAAGATGGTGTCAAGAAATAAAATATAATATTAATGGGTCAACTACATCCCTGATGTAATTCCTGTCAAGTCAAAAGATGATTATAAAATTCTATTTGTCTGAGGCAAGTCAAGTAAAATATTAATTTTTCATGACCATTTATTATCATGGTAAAATGCAGGTGAGCAGATTTTTGAGCATGGGCTGGTAGACTTTTCATGACTGTTTTGCAAAGCTGCAACTGAATGAAAACAGAAATATTTTGGCCTCAAAAAATGGCAGTAAAATTAATGTCATGTGCAGAAGGCAACACATAACTGAAGGATTTAACAGGGTTCCATTGTTGTTCTGACATCAAGAAGAAGGACACTGTTGTCCAAAGGGCACTGAGGCAAAGATAAAGAGTCATAGAGTTCGAGGCCAGAAAGGAGCACTCATCTAGTCTGACAACCTGTATATCACAGGCGGCCAATGCTACCCAGCATCTGCACACTAAACTAAACAGAAATGAGACCAAAGTAAATGAGACCCACAAGAGACTAGACGATTATGTGCCACAGTCAGAGAATAGGAGGGACCGAGATGCACCAGCACTCAAGGCCCCATGCAATGGGAGAGAAATTACTAAATGGGATACGCCCAGATAATCCTGGCAAGTGACCTACACCCACATGCTGCAGAAAGTGAAAAATCCCCAAGTCACTGCCAGTCTGACCTGAATAACAGATCCCTTCCTGCTTCTTCTAACTGCCGACTCTTACAGCTCCATCCAGCTCCCTGAAATTTTGCCTTTCTGCTAGGCACCATTGAATGCCCCAGAAGTCTGACCCCATTGCAATATTTTTCTTTTTTCGCGGCATGCCTTGACAGATATTGATTTTAACAATAGCTTGGATGAATTGTGGCTATCACCTTCCCTGACTTCTACATCAGAGCAACCACAGTTGCTAATCTCTTCCACAGTCTTCGGTGAAGGCTTGAGGGTATATCAATTGTCATTCCCTTCTTTCTCCTCCCATGCCCTCCTCACTCACTGCTCTCCAGAGAATACTACTCCTCTGTTCCATTTGTCAGCTGAACTCTCATTCTTCATTTTCTCACTCTTCCAGTCCTTCAGCAAAGCACGTTGGGTAAAACTTTCAAAAGGGTATAAAGGCCAGATTTACAAATATATTTAGGAGCAGTGCAACCATGGCTGTACAAGCCTTTCCAGAACTCTGGGTAATTACTTGCAGGGCTTGCCTGCACTGAACAAACAGCATGCTGCCATGGCTTCCCAGGTCCAGAAACTGAGCTAGCTAGATGAAAGTTAGTTTAAGTATGTCTACACAAACTGAAATCATGCCCAGTTGTGGCTGGAGTAGGAGAGATTAATCCTTTTCTTCTTAAATAGATGAGCGTGAAACGGACAGGTAACCTTCCTGTAACCTGCTCCTTCAATCATCTATCAGCTTATCCACAGCCACAAGCCATAACCCAGGAGCATAAAATATATTAATATTTCCCCCCCCCCCGAGCCTTCCCATTCCCTCATGGTTTGGGGAAACCAATAGGTTTTACAGTATGCCCCGAAGGCCAGTCATTTCAGGCAATTATGGACCATGGTGGATGAATGAATTTCAGAGAGAAGAGGCTCTCCTGGGGACCACCTTGCCCACTGTTCCCTCTATTCTATACAAGCAGGGCTGTTGCTCAGCTGAATGCAGCTGTGACATACCCAGGGATGTGGGCCTGACATAGGTAGGGGCCAGCCATTCAGGGCTGTACCTGTCAAAATCAACACCTTCAAATCGACCCAGTAGTTAATAATAAGTAGCCAGACTTCTGTCAAAGGATCTTGTAGCAGGCTCTGCTCAGAAGCCAGCAGGCCTAGTGGTCAGGCTGTGGCCGGACAGTCTCTGTGAGCCTTGAGGCAGGTCTTCTGGGCAGTCCGGGGGACCAGCGGCCACGCCGCAGTTTGTCACCACCCCAGATTCCTCTGGGATGTCTCAGGTAGCAGAGGGAGGGGGGAGGAGAGGGAAGAATAGAGGGACCCAGGGCCTTCCTCTTCACTGGGTCCCAGCCCAGTGCCCAAGGGGAGAGAGCTGAGGTGTCTCATTTTCTTCTGGATGCCACTCCAGATCAGCCTCTCCTGGGCCACTTCCTACCTTCCCCATTTCCCTTCAGTTTGGGGCATGGTCCCAAACTTCTCCTTAAAAACTTGGTCCCAAACTTCTGAGGCCTCACACCACTGTCTTGGTGATTCATCAGCTGGCAGAGGTGGGAGGGGGGAGGATAGTTTCCAGCTCATCCTCGGAGTCCAGTTTCCCCTGCCCCCTGAGTCAGGGGTAAGAGGATCCTGGCCCAGTCTTACTCCTAGGCCCTTTCCTTCCCTGAGCGCTTCTACCTCAGGAACTGCAGCCTGTCTGCCTTCTTGCAGTCGCTCTCTCCTCCATGCTCATCCCAGACAGCTGGAGTTCCCTTTTAAGCAGGTCCTCCAAAGGCAGCACGCCTGGCAGTTGCTGAATGGTGGGGTCTTCTTAGCCCCACTACTCCTTTTCCCTTACTGTGGGGTCTGTAAACCCCTCAAAGCACTTTACAAGTAGGCAGGGGTGGGGAAGGGGAGGGAGGAAGGTAGCAATACAACTTACATTGGGCTAAAATAGAGGCAAACAAGCCCAGCCACACAGGAGCATCAGACCACCTCTCCCCCTGCATGACTGTGTTTTTCACACAGAGCGAGTGGGCTACATGCCCCACACTATGCCCAATGGAGAGGCAGAGAAGGGGATCTGGCGCTCTCCTCACCCTGCTCCCTCCATGCACCATGCTGTGGCACTGAGCTGGCAAGAGGGGGAGTACACCAGTAAAGGACTGCAGGAAGAGGGAACGGAGAAGGATTTGTGGCTGAGTCCGGGCTCCCATTTGAACACTAACACAGGGTTCCTGCGGGCTGCATGTGGAGGTGTGATTTCGCACCCATAGCCCTGCCTGAGCTAGCTCTAATTGAGCCAACTTGGGTCACAACATCTGTGAAGCCTCAAGCTGTAAATGGCCTGGAAACACCTGCCTGGGACCCTGAGTACTTACTTAGCTGCAGCTAGCCTGTGCTGAAGTCCATGATTAAAGCTAGCTGGAAAATGCCTCCACGTGCGTAATCGCACCTCCAGCCACAGGGTAGACTTACCCTTACTGAGTAACACCTTACTCTGAGCTGTCTCATACATGCATTGGGCTTCATTCTCGCCTACACATTAAGACCTCATTGCAATGACAAATGTAAACAACATGGACGCCCTGTTTACACAGCCAGAATGGTACAAAGTGCTGTGAGCGTGAAGGACAGTTAGTGGCAAAACACACAGGAGTTAAGCATTTAGGGCTGGATTCCACCAGCCTTACTGACATTGGTCTTGACTTAAAGTCACACCCAGCATTTTCCCTTGCCCATTTCCTGTCCCACGCTCCATTTCCCTCTTTGCTCACTCATTTTCTCCTCTCCATTTTTCTGCCCTGTTCTTTCCTTCTTTCCCTTCCACTCATATTCACGTGGAAAAGACGAAATGTGCCATTTGTGTCTTTTTAGCGTCTGTCTGTCTGCTCTGCTTATTGGCCTTTGTGCGTAGGTGGGTTGGTTGCTGTTTGAAGTTTAACATTTCCTTTATGAAGGCAAATCAGAGAGTAATTAATTTTCAATGCTTCTGAACCGTTGAATTAAAAGTTGAACTTTAAGGAGGCCAGCTGCCTCTGAATCCAGTGCAGGCAGAAGGAGCAATGTGATTTGTTCTCTCTACGGTTTCACTGCCCTTCTTCTCAATAGACTAAACATCAAAGACCCACCACCTATATCCACCACCACAGCTTTCCAGAAGGCTGATCTGCTTGTGCCGTTTTATTCTTATTGCAAAACCTTGCTCTTAGGAGGAAGGTTTTCAAGTGAGAGTAAAACTTTCCAACAGCCCAGTCTACAGTGAAGTTTGACAGCTGGGTTCGAGGGGATGTTGAGTGAGGGGAAATGAGGAAGTTTTCCTCTGTAGTGAGCAATTCTTAAGCCAGGCTATGTTTTTCGCCTCCTCAGTTCTGGGGCTCAGCAGCTCTTCCAAGGGGTTACTTTAAAGCTCAGCTTCTATTCAGGTTAGAGTGGCACAATTTAATTAGCACCGAATTTCACTTTTACTTAATTTTTGTAAGGTTCAACTCTATGCAGCTGCCACAAAGGATGGGAGAAAGGAGGTGACAGTGAAGGGCAGTTGAGGGCTGTATTGCTATCCTGTCACGTATGTGGCCCTCATTGCAATAGTAGCCGTGTGCCTGACATGTTACTGGACATGTTATTGCTGCCCTGAGAGCCGACTGTAACAAGGGAATTAGGTGTTTGACCTTTTACAGAGAAAATTTGAAATTAAATACACTGCTAACTAATAACTCCTAGTTGTGTGTTCTCGGGGACAACAAATGCCGTAATAGTAGAGAATGGGAGTTGTCTCCTCTAGCCTTCTGAGGCATTAGGATAATGAGATTCAAAGGCGGCACGTTATCCTGCTTCTCTCTTTCCTTAAATTACAGTTCCTTACATCTATGAAAGCCAAAAAGGTGACGGAAAAAAGGCAAAAGAAGTTTAGCCTTTACTATAGAAGTCACAGGCATAAGTGTGTGATAGAAACATGCACGGTTATAAAATTAGGCTGTGGTATGCAGGTGGGGAGATTGCATCCATAACGCCCCTTCTTCCTGCAGCTCAGCTCCACTCTTTTCTGAAGCACAGGTTGAAGTTCTGTCTTTCCAGGAACTTTCAGAAAGGGTTACACAGAGTTAAACTTCAGGGCTGCTGTATATAAAACCAGGGCCTCTGAAAATCAGGCCCCTCACCTATCTGTACCACAGTTTCCCATCTGTAAAACTGAGATAACGATCCCCAGTTTTGTACAGCGTCTTGAGATCCTATGATGGATTGAATTCAATGAGATGTGCCCATTCATGCTAGGGCTGCATTTAGGTCCTGGGGTCCAAAGCCATATTGTAATTATACTTTTATTCAGAAGTGTGGCACCCTAAAGTTGGGCTGTGCCATATGTCTCCAAGGGAACAGCCATGCCAGCTAGGTGTTTGAGCCAGACACCGTCGTGTTTCCTTAACTGCTCCATATTCCTCCTCTAAGTAAGTTATGAGCTGTGGCCCCAATCCAGCAACTCACTCAAGCATGTGATTAATTCTAGGCATGTGAATAGCCCTGATGGATTCAGTGGGATGATGCTTAAATGCTTTGCTTGGCAGGATCTGATAGCCTGGGCTACACTTAGCTTTACTGATAGAACTATTATGGATGGGACAATTTTTTAAACTGAAATAATTGTACTAGTAAAAGCCCTTGCCAGGATGCATTTCTATCTGTATGAAGGTGCCTTCTACCAACATGACTTATTCTACTTCCCAAAACAGAATAAGCTATACTGGTATAAGCACATTTATACCTGTGTAACTGTGTCCATGCTGTGGGACTGGTACCACATCAACTATATTGGTATAGTTACGACTTTAAAACTTTCTGGTGTGGACAAGCCCTATGAGAGACGACTAGTCATTTCTGGAAGTATGTACTCTGCTACCAAGTTAAATCAGCAGTTCGTCTAGCACCGTGGCTCTTGATCTTTTTCCATCCTGGGGCCCTCCTCAGAACCAACTGGGACCTCCCCTTCTGTTTAGTAAGATGGGAAGGGCGTGATAATATTGACTCCCTGACTCCTGCAGTCTGCAGTCTCTGGCCTAGTCTACACTTGCAGTGAAATGCAGCAGCAGTTGACAGGCGATACGCGAGCTATGTCGACTTCCTAAATTCTAATTAGTGCAGCATTACCACTATGCTGCGCTGATGGGAAATACCCTCCTGTCCAACACAGTGTTAATCTTTTTCTGGGAGTGGATTTATTCAGTTGGCTTCTGGATTGATTGAACTGACCTCCATTTCCACTCAATCGATCCTGAAGAATTGAGCTGGGGGTGCCAAATTTGCTGCCGTGAGTTAAGACATACCCCCTGTTCTAGCGTGGCTCAATAAAACCTGTCCTCTCTTCATCTTCTCTTTATTCCTTAAAATAATAATAAAAAGATCAGGATACTCTTGCTTTTTCAGGACAGCTTCCCGAAACGTCACGTGATGGGAAGAAAGAGTAGATACTCTCTTTGGGATTAGCTATGTGAACACAGGAGTTGAATTTTAGATGTTCAGAGATTTCTTTTGATATTCAGATTACTTGGACAATCTATTTCTATAGAAGACTGATGTTCTTCCTTGTTATATTTTCCATAAATTAGACCAACACTTTTGGCTGGTGCCTACAGTCTGAACAAGCTAGTAACCATCAAAGAGAGAGAACTTGAATGAAAGCTGTTCATGATGGAACAGCAATTAGATTAGATTGTTTTTTCTTTCTTTTTTGTCTTCTTACAGAAAAGACATGAAAAACTTGACCTAGGGGTTATGTGCTGCAAATGAATTTGGGTATTTGTTTTTCCTTCTCCTTCTTCTTTTTCTGATTTAAAAATTTCCCACTGGCATCATGTGAAGGAGTCTCATTGAAGTGATAAATTAGATTTTTTCACTTATTGAACAACAATTGGACTTTTGCTAATCATTTGTAATGAAGCAAATCTTGTTAACGGCAGGTCTGCAAGCAAATCAGTGCACATAATTTCATTCCAATGAAGGAATTTTATCAATTATATGCTGAAAAAATATGCTGCTTGATCAATATATAGAAATGGAAAGTCTTTTTCATTTTTTTAAATATGTGACAAAAAACGTAAATCCTTACTCAATCAAAAGTCCCATTGCAACTAGTGGTGTTTGGCTGAGTCAGAACGGAGTACTAAATTCTCTCCCACATAGGAAAAACCTGCCTCGAGGTAGGAGATTTATTATTATCTGTTTCAATCAATTAGGTCAGACACATGGTCCATTTAGCCCAGTATCCTATCTTTCGGCACTGGCCCGTGCCAGATGCTCTAGAAAGAATGAGCAAAACAGGCCAGTTATTGAGTGATCCATCCTCTAATGTCCAGTCCAGCTTCTGGCCATTAGAAGTTTAGGAGAGCCTGGGGTTGTGCCCCTGAACACCTTGGCTAACAGTCATTGGTGGACCTATCCTCCATGAACTTATCTATTTATCTTTTGAACACAGTTATACTCTTTGCTTTCAGAACATCCCGTCAGTGAGTTCCACAGGTTGACTGTGGGTTATGTGAAGAAGTATTTTCTTACTTTTAAGCCCACTGCCTCTTAATTTCATTGGATGACCCCTAGTTCTTGTGTTATGTGAAGGGATAAATAACATTTCCTTATTCACTTTCTCCTCCCCATTCCTAATTTTATAAATCTCTGTCATGACCCCCCCTTAGTCTTCTCTTTTCTAAAATGAACAATCCCAGCCTTTTAAATCTGTTTTCAAATAGAAGCCATTCCAGACCTCCAATCATTTTTTTTTTTGCCCTTCTCTGTACATTTTCCAGTTCTAACATGTCTTTTATGAGATGGGGCAACTAGAACTGCATGCAGAATTTAAAGTGTGGGCATACCATTGATTTATATAGTGCCATTATGATATTTTCTGTCTTATTTTATATCCCTTTCCTAATGGTTCCTAACATTTTGTTAACCTTTTTGACTGCCACTGCATATTGAGCAGATGTTTTCAAAGAACTGTCCACAATGACTCCAAGATCGTTCTTGAGTGGTAAAAGCTAATTTAGACCCTATCATTTTGTATGTATAGTTGGGATTATGTTTTCCAATGCATATTACTTTGCACTTATCAACACTGTATTTCATCTGCCATTTTAATGCCCAGTTACCCAGATTTGTGGGATCTTTTTGTAACTCTTCACATTCAGCTTTACACTTAACTATCTTGATTAAAATTGTATGATCTGTAAACTTTGTCATCTCAGTGTTTACCCCTTTTTCCAGATCATTTATGAATATATTGAATAGGACAGATTCCAGTACGGATCCTTGGAGGACCCTGCTATTTACCTCTCTCCACTGTGAAAAATGATAATTTATTCCTATCTTTTATTTCCTATATTTTAATCAGGTACTGATCCATGCAAGGACCTTCCTTCTTATCCCATTACTAGTAACTTTATTTAAGAGCCTTTGGTGTCAAAGTTTATGAAAGTCCAAATACCCTGTATGAACTGGATTTTGTGGAAGGAAAGAAAATGAAGTCTCTATTTTAATAGGAGAATAAGTCTGTAGAAATGGCTGATGGAGCATGAGATGGAATGTGCTTTGAGGATGTTTAACCCTGAATTTTTAGCAATATTAAGATAACGTAATTTGGCCTAGGACGTAGGCGGAAATGGAATGTGAAGGGAAACTTATTCCTAGATAGGGTAAGTTAAAACTGTTGAAGTAAGAAATTTCTGTATCAGAGGTTATGTGAAACTGTTCCTATGGAAACTGTGACGTAAATAGACTCTTTTTTAAGAACTATAAAAACAATTAGAAATGTATGCTCGACGTCTTTCCTAGCATATAGGGGACACCTTCCTTATATAAGGAATAAACTTTTGACTTTGCTAAACTGATGTCTGGCTTATTTGGACCATCTGCTGGGCAATGGACGTGTAAGTAAGGACCCCTGAGTTTGGGTTCTTCCACAATTTCCGTTGTCCACATGCTTGTTAACACCCTCTAAGTATTCTAATAAATGTGTGAGCATGATTTTCCTTTACAAAAGCTGTAATGACTCTTCCTCAACATATTGTGTTCATCTGTGTGTCTCATAATTCTGTTCTTTCCTATAGTTTCAACCAATTTGTCTGGTTCTGAAGTTAAGTTTACTGGCCTGTAATTGCCAGGATTGCTTATAGAGCCTTTTTTTTAAAAATTAGCCGAACATTAGCTATCCTCCAGTCATCTGGTACACTGGTTGATTTAAGAGAGAGATTACACACTGTATACTACAGTTAATAATTTTGTAATTTAATATTTGAGTTCTTACAGAACCCTTAGATGAATACCATTTGATCTTGGTGATTTACTACTGTTTAATGTCTCAATTTGTTCCAAAGCCTCCTCTAATGACACTTCAATCTGGGACAATTCTTCAGATTTGTCACCTAAAAAAAGTTGCTCAGGTGTGGGAATCTCCCTCACATTCTCTGCAGTGAAGACTGATGGAAAAAAATCATTTAGCTTCTCCACAACATCCTTGTGTTCTTTGAGTGCTTCTTTAGCACCTCAATAATCCAGTGGCCCCCTTGATTGTTTGGTAGGCTTCCTGCTTTTAATGTACTTAAAATATGTTGCTGTTAATTTTTGTGTCTTTTGCTAGTTGCTCTTCAAATGATTTTTTAACCTGCCTAATTATACTTTTACACTAGACTTGCCAGAGTTATGTTTCTTTCTATTTTTCTGATCTGACTTCCAACATTTAAAGGAAATTATTTTGCCTCTTACTGCAGCTTTTAATTCGTAGATTACCCATAGTAAAACTTCTTTTGGTCTTCTTACTGTTATTTATTTATTTAATTGAGGTATGTATTTATCTTGGGCCTCTATTATGGTGTTTTTAAATAGTTTCCACGCAGCTTACAGGCATTTCACTCTTGTCACAATTCCTTTTAATTTCCATTTAAGTAGTGTCATCATTTTTGCGTAGTTCCCCCTTTTTGAAGTTAAATGCCACTGTGGTGGGTTTCTTCGGAATTCCCTCCTCTACAAGAAAGTTAAATTTAATGACATTATGGTCGCTATTACTGAGCAGTTCAGCTACATTCACCTCTTGGACCAGATCCTGTGTGTCACTTAGCACTAAATCAAGTATTGCCTCTCCCTTTGTGGGTTCCAAAACGAATTGCTCCAAGAAGCAGTCATTAGTGGTGTCTGTAAATTTTATCTCTGCATCCCACCCTAATGTGACATATATCCATTCAATATAAGGGTAGCCTAATAATAACGGGGAATTTCAACTTTCTGTTTCTGTAGCCCCTCTAATCTCCCTGAGCGTTTGACAATCAATGTCACCATCCTGGTCAGTAACATATTCCGACTGTTATACTCTTCTTAGTCAAGCATGGAATTTTTATCCAGAGAGATTCTATGGATTTGATTCATTTAAGGTTTTTACTATATTTGATTGTATACTTTCTTTCACATAAATAGTGCCATTCCCCCATCAGCACGAGCTATTCAGTCATTCCTATATATTTTGTACCCTGCTTTTACTGTGTTCCATTGATTATCATTATTCCACTAAGTTTCTTTGATGTCTATTATATCGAGATCCTCATTTAATATGCACTTAAGTCCACCCATCTTAGTATTTAGACTTCTCCCCATCTCCAACTCTGTTGAGCCTTAAAGCTTCAGGTTTTCCAAGATCAGAGGCTAATTCTTAATTTGTCAGAGGAAGGTGAGCACAGCCTAAAACACAAATAACATCAGTTATATAATGCTGTATGTGGGAGACACTTCTGCAGTATTCATCTATGGCCCAGAAACATGAAGATTTCATTAGCCCATTTTTATCCTGCTCAGACTGTTGCAGTATTTTTAAAATCCAGCCACCGTGTCTAATGGTACAACTTCCCACAGCCAGAAAACTCAAACTTGTTTGGGCCATGTCACTAGGAGTGTTAGCTTTTTTTTTTTTTTTAAACACCAGCAGTGTTAGCTTTTTATTCAAGATAAGTAGACTGCATTGACATTTATTGTTCACCTAGTGTAATGACTTTTATAAACTTAATGACAGCCTGCATTAATTGGTCTGTTTATCAAGGACTCACAATTGCATCTTCAGGTGGGTAAACTGCATTTTCCAAGGAAAAAACACTGAAATGAGAGCGTACCTGACTGCTTCTTTTCTTTAATTATTCACCTCAGTGTTTTGTTGTTTCCTTTTTCACTTCCTCCTCCTCCCAGTAACTTTCCTGAAAATGTCTGGTGATTTAGTCTGATAATGGAAATGAAAGGAGTCTTCGAGCCATTCTTCATGCCTTGCTTGCTTACGTACATATTAATGAACTGAGCTTCTCCCCAGCTCCAAAGCATGCAGTGCCTCACCCAATCTTTTGCATGGAGGTTTATTTCTTTAACAGAGCTAAGCAAATAAGCAGAAAACAGTCTTTTAACTCAATCCTTGGACCCAGGCTTCAGAGTCACTCCTATCAGGGTCTTTGCACTCTAGCTAATGGTAGCTGCTCAGTATCAGTGAGCTCTGCTCCCTTCTTGCTTCCCTGGCCCCTTGCTGCAGGCACCTACCACAGGAGATATCTCCATTCTAGTGTGGGCTTTTTTTCCCAGGGAGCATCCAGTTTCAATCCAATCTCCACTAGCAGCCATTGATAGACCCAGGTATAGCCCAGCCCTCTTTAATTGGCTGGATTGGGCTGACCTGCTGTGGTCTAGGGGAGCTGATCTTAGTCTGTCCACAGGGACCAGCTACCCTGTGGCACAAACCAAAGTATAAAGAGAGGTCAGCTTGCTCAGCAACTCATTGTATTGTTCATATAAGCTCAAACAACTGCTAATGATGATTGTTGGCCTTTTACATATGTTAATTAATAAGTGTTTGATCCTGTGAATCCTTGAAGCAGGTTGCACTAGAGTGTTCCACATCTGGCCAAGGACAAGTAGAGTCTATGCTTGGGTACAAGGAAGATGAGCCTGATTGAAAAGCAACACGGCGTAGTGAACAGAGTTCTGGAGTCTTGAGTTCTACTCTCAGCCCTGCTGTGTGACCTCAGCAAGTTACTTCACTCCTCCGTGCTTCTGTTTCCCCTCATGTCCTTTGCCCGTCTTAGCTATGTAGATTATGAGCTCTTAGAGGCACTCTCTCTTAAGGGTACACCTTTGAAATGCAACCAAAAAAAAAAAA